>VSDK01016261.1:106885-124602 GCA_009767595.1 Symbiodinium kawagutii | reverse complement strand
AAACCAAAAGGGTCTTGGAATGATAAACAAAAACAATACTTGAGAATGCTTAGGGGTGGGAAAATCAAAGAGCCTAAGCCTCAAACTTTAGAATACTATAAAATTATGAAAGATGATGAAGGGAATTATGAATTGATGACGGATATGTTGAAGTGAATTTCATTAATAATATTTCTAAATAATATTATTAATGAAATTATTAGAATTATTTTCGGGCACCGGTAGTGTTGGAGCAGTAGCCAAAAGGTCTGGATGGTATGTTACTTCATTGGATTTAAAAAATGCAGACATAAATTGTGACATAATGCAATGGGACTACAAACAAATACCATCAGGTTATTATGATATGATTTGGTCGTCGCCCCCTTGCACGGAATATTCGGTAGCAAAAACGGTTGGGAGAAGAAACATTCAACAAGCAAACAAAATAGTAATGAAAACGTTAGAAATCATTGACTACTTCAAACCTAAAGTATGGTTTTTAGAAAATCCCCAAACTGGACTATTGAAAAGACAACCGTTTATGCAAGACCTTCACTACATTGACATTGACTACTGTAAATACGGCTTTAATTACAGGAAGCGCACTAGGCTCTGGACTAACCTTAAGACTTGGCAACCGAGACCTTTATGTAAAAAAGATTGCAATAGTATGGATGGAAATCGTCATAAAGAAACGGCGCAACGCGGTAGCAATAAAATAGCCGGCGGACTACGCAATGATAATAAACATAAACAAGAAGAGTTGTATAAAATCCCCAATAGTTTAGTTGAAGAAATTTTAGGTTCTATTAGTGTTAATTTTATGTGATTAGTGCGACGGTTTGACAAATGGAAAGTTGCAGTAGTCAGTGCATAAGGGGTTGGGGTTTTTAGGGTAAAAATGGGAAATGGGTTCAATACAAACAATTTTTACAAATATAATATCAATATATTTACCAAAAAAAAAACTACAAAACCCAGAAGGCTCCGGACAAGGTCACAACGGGCTCCTCCACAAAGTGCTGGTGCTGACAGGTTACAAGTGGGTCGGCCTAATGAGTGCGAAGCACTTTACATAAATGGCGTCACCTTAGGAAATCCACCAACCCTACAAAGAACCTTCCAGAACCCAATCAAAGAACCTTCCAGAACCAAAAGAACCTTCCAGAACATCCCCAAGAACCACCCCAACCATCCCAAGCCAAAGTCGCTGGTGTTGTCAATCAGAAGGACGGTGCTCTTGTCTGATGTAATGATGAAATAGAACACGGAAACCTGACACGGCTGAGCGATGGAGATGGTCTGTTCTTGGGGTGGTGGTGGTGGTGGTGGTGGTGGCAGTGGTGATTTCAAATGCCAAATTCTCAAGACATCACTGCATCTTCCAACCTCAAAAACGGATGCAACAAGACCATTTTACAGTTCCCACGCAAAATGCTCTGCAAGTGCCACGGCGCTACATCTCTACATAGAGTTCCAGCTTGAAGAGGCACAAAATCTTGATTTGTCTGCGCTAGATTTCCCGATTTACAAGGTAAATTCTAAATTCTCAGCTAGAATTTAGATTTTCTGGGCTAGAATTTAGATTTTCTGGGCTAGAATTTAGATTTTCTGGGCTAGAATTTAGATTTTCTGGGCTAGAATTTAGATTTTTACCAGCATTTTGAATTGTTCCTCTGCCGTGCCTCCATTCTGGATTTTGGCTTTCATCCACTCATATTGGCATCTGCCTGCTTCATAGTGAGGATACCATCAATCATCGCCAGAAGAGAGTATTCATACTTCATCTTCTCCGAGTTGTAGAAGCATTGCACCATCTGGACGTTGTAGGCGGATGAAAGCACATCCATTGCAATCTCCAACTTCTCCTTGGCAACGCGCAACTCATTGTAGATACCAATGAAGTCTCCAACAAGGTTCTTCATAGTTCTCTCATTCAAAGCCGTCTCCTGCACCTTTGACTTGAACTTTTCCAAGTCCTCCACGGACTTTGATGCAAGAACTTTCTGCAAATAGTTCCCAGAGGTGTCCTTCAACATCTCAGCACAAGCAATCTCGGTGCGACGAAGAAGGTCTTGACAAATTTCACCGTTGCTGGCAGACTTACTTTTGAGAGTGAAGTCCCTTTTGTGAGCTTCCAGTTTCTCAATCTTCTTCACCTTTTGATGAACCCCACCACCACGAAGTGGCACTTTGAAGAAGAAGCGCTGGTTTGGTAGAGCATATGCCATAAGGCCATCGTAGCGAGTAAGTGTTGAAGCGCCCTCTGCGCTGTCCCAAGCCAAGACAAAGTCTCCCTCATTGAGCTCAAACTTCTTCTCAAAATACTGATACAAATCTGCTCCGGTTGCACTGGAGCCGTAGCAGAATTCGAAAAAAGCACCGGCATCACCTTGAACGGGGATGACAACGTGGCAATTCCTTGTCTCACCGCCTGCATCTGTGCGAAGTTGAATTGCAGGCTTGGGCTTGGCATTCTGGAGCAACATCTCAGTAGTCAATTCACTACCAATCATTTCTTGGTAGGGCACTAACCAAGAAATCAACTTCTTCAAGGGCTGAGAGCCATTGATGTGAATTGCTTTGCTGGCAGTAAGCACTTTCTCCAAGTTTCCGTGTTGCAAACTTGAAAACCACATAGCGAGAATAATTCGCTGGCTCGTCTCAAAGTCTTTGGTAGTCTGCAAGACATAGTCCATAACCTCATCAAAGCCAAGTGTGGCATCCGTGGAATTGCAGAGTTTCTCCGTGATTGCACTGACAAAGTCTGGCTTGTTGCGCTTGCCACCGACCTTGACCTCTATATTCTTGGCCATACTCATCAACTCTGGTTTGGAATGAGTTGTCAGGAAGTCGCTCACAACATCTGGAAAGCGAACCTGATAGGGTGAGATGGGAAGGTCATTTCCTTCATCAAAAGCCACGCCAACTGGCACTCCATCAGGAAGGGCGAAGGCGCGGGGGGCGCCATCCACAACATCCTTTCCAACGGCAAATGCCATCAGCCCAACCAGTTCAGGAACCGGAGCCAAGCAAAGAAGAATGCACCAACAACTGGCGCAAGAACTAACCAGAAAAGGATGTAATCTAGCCAGTCCATCACTTGAACCAAAAAAAATTACACAAATCAAATTATGCCGAGTGCTTGAATGTTTGCTGATTGCTTGACAGCGTCACTTGCTTCAACGCTCTGGTTGAAATTATTGCCAACTGTCAAGTTGCCAACCGTCAAGTTTTGAAGATTGCTTGGCAACGACTGGCACCCTGTCCCATTTCACGGGGCGCACCTTCAAAAAGAAGAAGAGGTGGAAGAAAAGGATGTTGTCGTAGAAAATGATGAAGATGTAGATAATGGCGGGCGTGGAAGGTTAAATGATTTTATTTTACCATAATTTCTATGATAATATTTTTACATAATAAAAAAAATATTTCTAGGAATAGTATGAATTATAGTTAAAGAAATGTTGATATTAATTCTGGGAATAACAATTATGATAAAATATGATGAAATGAATAAGGGTTAATAATAATTAGCCTTATTGATTTTAGGAATAAAATATTTCTAGGAATAATTTATTCCTTAGAAATGAATAAGGTTAATATGATGATTGGTAGTGATGATTTTTATGGTGAAATGATGTGAAAATGGATGTGGTGGATGGATGATGATGGTTTTATGATGTTGTTATGATAATTATGATGAAAAATGATTTTAAAATAATAAATCTTAGAAACCCTATTTTAGATATTTTTCCCCCTCCTGACAAAAACCGCAGCCGCAACTGGCGAAATTTAATTGCAATTTCTAAAATTTCATTTCGGCACTAATGGCTAGGGGGACGGGAACCTGAAGCATTGAACAATCATGAGCCAAGATTGCCAATGTCACATAGCCATTGTTCGTCAGCAAAAAAATCATTGATGGCCGAGAGGGTGACCAAATCTGCAACATGCCTGGTTGCAGGATCCGAGCCTGGATGGGCATGATTTCAGAGCAGCACCGTCCAACAAAGTAGCAGGCTAGTCAAGACCAACTCTTGGCCACCATCCTTGAGTCATGCGCCGCCATGGAAGGCCAACGTTGCTGTGGCTCACGCGGTTGCTCAAGACCAGCCGCGTCAACATTATTTTCCCGCAACTAGCCATCATCATCATCACCACCACCACCATCATCATCATCATCATCATCACCATCATCATCATCATCAACTGCAAAAAAGATTATTGACCACCGTGGTAAACCCTATTCTCGCACCAATGTTACCTTCCAGCTTTCAAAAACTGCAACCGTTGACAATCATTGTTCAACCACCTTTACAAACAAAATTATTTCGTCATGCCTTGCGGATGCCTCTGTCCTCCCACCCCTTGCTGCCTTGTCCCTCCTTGCCTCCAAAGGCAACTTATGTGCTCATGGATGGGATCATTTGGCTCACGCTGCTTCACCGATATTAATCAGGGAGGGTACCTGGACCGAAGCCTTGGTGGGACTTTGCTTCAAGGTCACCCAAGCTGTTATCCTGTTGAGGTGTGGCTGGAGGACGGCGGCAGAAGCCTTGGCGTTTGGATGCGTAGCACGGTTCGGGTTATCAAATCTGAGCTTGCTACAAGGGGGTTGAGAAGGCCCTCGAAGTCTGTCCAGCGCTGGTGCTCGAAGAGCGCTTCTGTGTTCCAGAGGCTTCAAAAATCTTTGCGCTGCTAAGAATGCATCTTGGTTGGGCAAAGCTTCGGGCGCTCCAAGCTGTCCAGAACGCGTTCTCCCTCAGCCGCCGGGGAGCTGATTGGAGAGCACTTGGACCGGGGCGCCGACCCGCAGGCCCCCAACGTTTGTTCGAAGGACAACGCAAAACGTCGGGAAACGCTGCGCGTAAGCTTAAAGATGGGCCGCTGTGGCCGAGGCCAGGTTCAGGCTGACCACCTGGGACAAAACTACTTACCGCATTTGATTGCCAACAAATCTGCCATGCCTGGGAGGCAAGGCTACTGACCTCAAAGCTCAATGATGCCGTCGATATATCCGCAGCATCAGCGAGATCAAATGTTCACTGTCAGTTTGCGTACGAGTTCTACGCAACCCAGGTCCACCGTGCTTTTAATGTAATGGGAACCCAGGGTGTCAACAATATGAGCCCCTTCCCATTGAAAATTCTCAATTCGCAAGCCTGGCTTCGGCAAGTGAGATTAGGTGGAAGAACGCTTAAGCATTGACAACCTATGAGCCAATATATTGCCGATGTCACGCAGCCATCTCAAAGCAGCTGTGAATCTGCACAATGCCTGGCTGCAGGATCCGTGGATGGCAAAGATTTCAAGCCGCAGCATCGTCCCGCAAAGTAACACCCCAAACAGCGGGGTAGCAACCCCAACTCGAGTTTGGCACATCATTTTGGCAGGCATGGCTAATAGTGGTTCATATTGATCGCCCATGACAAAGACCAGGGGTACTGACCAACAAATGACCAAAAAAACATTTCCTCTCAAGTTGCTGAACTGAGGTTTCAAACTGGGACAAAACTATGACCAACAATCAAAAACAATATTGTTTTACATATCTGAAAAAATGCTTTCTTTGATATGTAAAAAACATAGCCAGCTGTATCTCTCTCTCTCTCTCTCGCAGTCGCCATCCCAGAAGCTTCTGCAGCTGAGGGCAGGTGGCGTCTTTCCAGCCGTGGGTGTCAGCTGGTCGCTGCTGTTGTTGTTTAGGGTTGGTCACCTACTGGAGATGCTTTGGCGGAAAACCCTCTTCGTAGCAAGTCTTTTGTTGAGCCTCCTACTCAGTGGATTTTATCTCATCCCTTGGTGCATAGTGCAGTGTACTGGCAATTGGAAGCATAGGGAAAGTATTTTAAACAAATGAAAAATAACTCGCTTGTGAATTTCGCGTTACCTCAGCTTTGAAAAGGCAAGGTAAAATTCAATCTCCAATTAATGGTAGATTAGATTCAAATCTTGTTTATGGACCATCCTTTGATATAAGGGATAAATCACCATTACCAAGGGAATTTAAAATAAACTATTGAAAGAAAACTAGGGATAGGTGAACCATTTTCGGGATAAAGCTAGTGAAGGATGGTTCATCCTAATTGGCTCATTAGCTACCACTGCAGTTGCACAGGTGCTGGTCGAAGCCAGGTTGCCGAAAGCGGTGGGGACTCTTGTTTCCTTCTTATGGTTGATGGTGGTCACACATCCCATGAACCAACCATTTATCAACCACATCAAGCTGGTAGATCTGTGGAAATGCCCCATGTTATCAGAACTATATTCATCAATTTGCTAGTAGATCTGCGGAAATCTCCCCACTCGACCAGAAATACAAATGATCGACCAGCAAATACCAGGCAGTTGTGAACAACTGGATCTATCTGGATCTTCGACCCCTTGTCCAACAAGGCTTGTACTGTTGCCCCACAGCTTCTCTGTGGCAAATCGTGCTCAGCTGACAAATCCTGACTCGGAAGACTATCAGCTCACGCTTGTGAATGGTTCACCATCAGCAAGTAACGTGGCTCATGTTGGAAAATGGTGGTCAAATACATGGTAGCGACTGTCAAACAAACAGCTCAACACAAATCTGCGGTGGTTTCTCAAAATGGGGGCTTCTGAAAATAGGGAGCCCTCAAGTCATGCCTTATTAATCATTGATAGTGAGAAACCAACCCTTTTTGAGGGTAACCCCCATGTTGAAAAGGTTTTGAACAAATATATGGTCTAGAACTATGAATGATGAATGGTCAATCAACCAACTATAACCAAGTCTATGTTTAGAACAGATTTTTGGGGACCCTGAAGGTATGGCTGGTTTACTGCTATGAATGGTCAAAATACTGGATGACTTGGGGCCCCTGTTTTGAGAAACCACCGAAGAAAAACGGGTTCCTAGGTCAGAATGGCAGAATGGCTAACATGAGGGGTGTGCAGGGGTCCCCCTCCCATGAGATCCCGTGACTATTCCCAAATCATCCTATGTCTATGAATAGTTCAAAGTCATGCCCCACAATAAATGAGAAAAACACATTAGAAATGGTGATATTGATAAACCATTTATAGTCATAACTATAAATGAGAGAAAACACCATAAGAATGGTGTTTATCAATATCACTATGTTCCTATGAACATTTAGTCCCTACTTTATCATAATGAGGAATCATCCAATTTATAGTCCAGCCTGAGGAATTATCCCCGATTCAATATAAATCATCCAACCTTTTTTGGGCCCCTACTTTGAGAAACACCATGTCTAGAGGCCTATCGTTGGAAGCATTATCAACCACCATTAGTCATCAATCATCGCCATGGCACCACTGCTGTGCTTCACGAAGGTCAGGACTGACCACATCAACATTTTTGTTAACAACCATCCGCCGGCACCAACATTTTTGCGGCGGTTATTCAAATGAAGATTGACCACCTTTAATGTCAATCCTAACTAATTGCCAACCATGACTACTAGTCAAACGGTTATTGGCCACCATTGTCAACCAAACTGCCAATTATTACTAAGAATCAAATGGCCATTGACCACGATTGTCAATCCTAGCTATTTCGCTAAGCATGACTAATAATCAAACAGCTTTTGACCGTCATTGTCAATCCTAACTTTCAACCATGTTTAGAATCCTGCGCTCACCGGTCCGTAACCAGCAAAGACAAAGCAAATGTTATTGCACCTAACTAACACATTCTCAGCAATGAGTCATCGGTACAACCATTCTTGGGCATTGGGTACCTTTGCCATGACCACTCAACCACCATGGGTAGTAGCACTTGCCATTGTCAATGACCGATATTACGTCCGTTTTTTCGTCATTGCCCCTCAATTTCCTTAGACCACAATGAGTTTGTTCAATATTGACCAACTGCTGTTCATTTCCACCATTAGCAGCGTGGTTAAGATGTATGTGTAGCCACTACTACCCGCTATCAAAACCATCATCAACAGCATAATCATTATATCCATTGTGGCCATGTAGGTATGCATAGTAGCCATTGTAGCCATTATTGACACATATCTAGCCACTCTTTAAAAACATATCCACTATTGTGACCATTTTTCAAGCCACTTTGCAACTATGATACATGCATAGTTGGATTGTAGTCATTGTAACCATCGCCATGACCATTAGTAGCCACCATTAATCACTATAAACCACCATTATCGCCCTTATTGTAGCCATCAGTAGCGATCATTAGCTACAATGATTTGGCCATATGCTATGTTGTAGCCATTCCTAGCCACGATTGAAACCATTATTAAGCACTAGAACTGTGACCATTACATCCATTATAGCCATGTCCATATAGTAACATATACCGAGCCACTTTTAAAACCATTACTAGCCACGCTAAAAACCATTTTTGTAGCCATTAAACCACGAGAATATTGACCACTATAACCATTGTATCATACTCATGAACCATGGCAAACACATTATTTCGCCGTATAATCTATGGTAGCCACAAACCATTGTAGCCACCAAGCATATATGTCATGATGTATTAACACAAGCTATCTTAGCCACTACTGTATGATAGCAAATATGAGCGGCAGCTATGTATAAACCACTATAACCACTAACCACCATAATCACTACAAGTATAAACCACTATAACCATTATGTATAACCACTATAGTCACAATAAACCAATATCATAAACCACCACTATAACCTATACTCTATAACCATTATGTAAAACCACTAGCCACTAACCACTATAATAATCTACAACCATTATATATGTATAACCACTAGCCACGAACCACTATCATCACTATGTATGGCCCTATGAGCCACCACGACCATCAACACCATAACCACCCGGCCATCACCCCACCACCGTTGCCAAGCGGCTGATGCATCTTGGCGTCGCTTTCCCGTCGCATGGCCTTCTGCACCTCTGACGGAAAGCCTGGGTGGTGCCGTTGCGGTGGCGGAGAGGTTGCAAAGATAAGCGGTGAAGGGTTGGTGGATCAGGGTGGGTGGTTGAATGGTCGGTGCTCTATATAGTGAAATGATGGTGAGACAATGATGAAATGATGGTGAAATGATGGCGGAATAATGATGAAATGATGGTGAATCATGGCGAAATGATAATGAAATGATGGCTAAATTGTTCTCAACCAATGGCTGGCTCATTCTTTGAAAAGGGTTTGCTATCTCTCCTGGCTTTATTACATGGTGGTTCAGGTTTTTTCAGTTGGTTTTTCAGGCTTTATTACATGGTGGTTCGATGAGGGTTGACGGTTGAACGACGATTAATCAATGGTCAGCTAATGGCCATGACTAATCGTAGGGGAAATCACACGCAGGGGAATCTAATGATGAATGGTGGTCAATGGGAGGTCCAAGCTGTTCGGGAAATGTCGTTTAATTCCTTGTGGCTTTACCCCATTACCGGTGGATGTGAAGGCTAAACCAATGGTTCATGATGGTTCATAGTGTCATTGCTTAGCAGTGAAAACTGGATTGGCATGGCCAATGGTTCAAATAGTGCCGGAAAAAGGCCAAGCATTTAATTTGGCTACGCACATCACGGTCAATGCTGGTTAAATAAGGCGATCCATGCGGTTCAAGCAGTTTTTGTTGCCGTCGAATTAGCTGGAATATCGCTTCGCTGGCAGAAGACCAGAGCTCGGTAGGTCATCCGCCACGGAAGGAAACAGATCTGACATGCCTCCTCCAACACTGGCGCATTTTGATGAGATTTCATCGCTCCCACCTGGCCAAAATGGCATTTTTCTCATGAAAATCCCAGGGCAGCGCCCTCCGAACCACGAAGCAAAAGGACCAAACTGTCTGCAGTGAGAGTGTCCGTGGGTACCAAGTGAGGTAGTTGCAGTCCCAATTTTGTCAGCTGAGTGATTTTCCAGATGGTTCCAACTGGATCTGCTAGAAAAAGAGGATTGTGAATTGCGAGGCACTGCTTGGAGGTAGGGAGTAGCTGTGACTAGGCTATGGTTATGATGGTTAATAACGGTTAAGTCTCTTTTGGTCATCATTTGGGATGGATCCACCACAATGGCAACACAAAAAGAGGGAGGCGAACCATGTGAACAAACACACGTCGGAACGTGTGTGGGACGTGAACAGGCAGGGCTACCGGGAACTGATTTGGAGCTATAAATGTAATTTTTCACTGCTTCGGGTCATGAAAAAAATATCAAAATTCCCGCTGGAAGATCATGTAAACTCAGTCAGTCATCGAACTGACTATAGAAGGCGGGTCCCGAAGTTGGGATGCATCCGTAGTTCACCCCACCCAACTTAGATGCATGCAGCGGTTCATGGCTGCCCACTTTGGACCAGCTGAAACCACCTCTACGCCCTGCGGCTTGAGCTTTCCGCTGGTAACCACATCTGAATGGATTGCTTTCCTACGAGATCGGGGCTCAACCCCGATCAAAACCTTAAGGTAATTCAACCTAAGGTTGAACCTTAGGTACCACCCAAACTAAGGTTTGTTCAGCCTAAGGTTAATGTTTTCCAAATTCTTAACTTTAGGTACCACCCACTATCAAAACAACAGCGGTCAAAAAATGGTTGCCCAAATGAGATGATAAATAACTACCCTCCTGGAAATCAACAGAGACCCTCCTATGTAGGAGTTGGTTCTGACGCGTGTCCTACTGCTAGGACGCTAGTTGAGAGGTTCCGGGTACTAGTTTCCATTGTGCTACTCAGCGTTTGCCAAGTGGCGAATCACTGGATACAATGATGGTAGAGTCAAATAGAGCCAACTACTTAGACAACCATCAGAATTGCACCATAGGTCAATCACAAGATTTGGTTACAGGAAAGTACTCGGGAAAGTGGCTTATTTACCATGGTGGTTTCGTGGATTTTTCTTGTCAAAATCAGCTGGTTCTACCTACCAAAGCCTGGCAGCTACCCTGGTTATGTTCACCATGATTCCGCGTTTTTTCATCAAATGACTTGTGATTTTTTTGGTGTCAATTAGCTAGTTTCTCTAACCCTGGTTATGTTCACTATGATTTCCCGCTCATTTTTCCTGCAAACCATGGTGAACATAACCAGGTTGAACCTGGATGGACCATGGATGAACCATGGATGAACCAGGTTTTCCTGTTCAAATCACCTGGATGAGTCAACCATGGGCAACCCAAAAACCGCCACGTCCGCGTCGCTGGGATTCAAATTGATCCGGAGCCAGGCGTAGATTGCATGGGATGCACCTGCCCAGGATACATCATGACTGGTGTAATTGGGTGTTTCTCAAAATAGGGGACCCAAAAAATGGTTGGTTTATTACTAATAATGGTTCCAAACTAGTACCACCAGGTCAAAATAGGAGACCCCCAAATCATCCATTATTAGTCATCATTAGCAATAAACCAGCGATTTTTAGGGGTCCCTATGGCTTGAGAAACTAGCAATTGGGGAATTCAAGCTTGAGGGCACGGCCCACTGACAGCTAGCAAAGTCAAAAATTGGAGAATTCACCAGATATCCTGATCAATATAAGGGGTATACATGAGGGCTTGGCTGAGGCCCTCACAAATCAACCCTCAATAAGCCGGCGTAGTGGGGGGTGGCTGCCTGGGTGACAGGGATGTAACCAACAGGAAAGATACCGAGTAACGTAGCTAGACATCTGGCTGGTTGACGGATAACATCGGCTGTGAGTACGATGAGCGTATGAACTAAGGGATCAAGCTGGTTCACCGTAGACGTGGTTGGTTTCTCAAAATAAGGATTCCCTCTAAATCATCTTAAATACTAACCTTTTCTATCAGAAACCAACCAATATATGTGGGTTCCCTATCTTGAGAAACCATGTGTATCAAACTATATGACTGCTGGATGGGTCATCAACCCACATCTAAGGATAGTTGTCGTTGTGGGCCTTGAGGCTGGCTATGTGCTTCCCAGTCCCCATCGCAAGGCACCCAAAAAACACAGCTGGTTGGTGCGGTCAACGGCGTATTTTGAAACTAAGCGGTTGTATTTTGAAACTATCCGGTTGTATTTTGAAACTAATATTGTGAAACTTCGCGGTTGTATTTGGAAACTGTACGGTTGTATTTTGAAACTAATATTTGGAAACTCTGACGTTGTATTGCGAAACTAATATTTGGAAACTGGGACCTGTATTTGGGAACTTTCAAGTTGTATTTTGAAACTGGTATTGCGAAACTCGCACGTTGTATTTGGGAACTGGTGACCTGTATTTTGAAACTGTTTGCGGTTGTCTTTTGAAACTCTGGGTCTGAAACTGGATCTGGTTGGCTGGACAGCTTTCCAAGATCTCATTCCATCGCCCTTGCCTCCCTTCCACCCTGTCAGCAACTTTGCCCGGACTTGAACTCTTCAGCTCTCCCAGCTCTTGAACAGCCGGATCAGCACAACTCGCAAACAAGCAGGAAAACCTCTCTTGCACAGCACATCCACCAAGTGTAAAAATCGTCCTGTCAATGTAGCAACGATCATTTAGGACGCCTTGTCAAACGAACGTTAACACGCCCCACCCCACCCCATCCCACCTCACCCCAACTCAACCCTGACCCCCAGTGCTGTGACTGCATAGCAACCATCTTGTGGAACGCGCATTCAAACGAACGCTAACATGACCCACCCCACCCCAACCCCAACCCTTTGTCCTATCATTGTAGCAACTATCATCTGGGACGCCTAGTCAAACGAACGTTAACATGCCCCCCGCGTGCTGTCATTGCAACAACGGTTTAGGGCGCCTAGTGAACCGAAAGTTAACATGCCCCACCCCCCACCCCAACCCCGACCCTCTGCCCTGTCATTGTAGCAACCATCATGCAGGACGCCTAGTCAGGCGAACTTTAACATGCCTCCACCCCAACCCCGACCCCCTTCATCCCACTCCACAACCCCGACACCCCGTCCTGTCATTGCACAACCATTTGGGATGCCCAGTCAAAGGAAAGTGGAACAAAAGTTGCGCCAGACTAGTTGCGAAATCCGACCAAATAGTTTCCAAATCCGGCGCAATAGTTGCGCAATACTAGTTTCGAAATCCAGATAGTTGCGCAAGAATAGTTGCGCAACAATAGTTGCGCAATCCGACGCGAGAGTTTCGCAATCCTAGACGGCAGTTGCGCAATACTAGTTGCAAAATCCGGCCAGTTTCGCAATACTAGTTGCAAAATCCGGGGAGTTGCGCAAGAATAGTTGCGCAAGACTAGTTGCGAAATCCGACCAAATAGTTTCCAAATCCGACCAAATAGTTGCGCAATATTAGTTTCCAAATCCAAGGCAGTTGCGAAATACGACTTCGACCTGGTTGGGGCTACCGGCACTTCAACAAAAATCCCAGCGCTGAGCTTGGTAAGTAACCGCTGGAACCACTGAGCATGGGAGAGCCAAATTGGAGCTATTGTTATAGTAAACATAGGACTGGATAGGGCTGGTTTACTGCATGGATCTACCCTCAACTACTTCAACCAAGCCTGTTGCCCTCTGATAAGAATTGTCAGGCCATAGAGTGTCCACTTACAGTTTGCCATGGTGCGCAAGTTCAGCTGTTCTGAAATGCTGCAATGCATACCAAATCTGTTCCCCTACCAAACCAGGGTTTCGTTTACCACAAATTCACTAAAGAAGTTTATAGACCAAGTATCATTCCAAACAAATTTGCTACATTTGTTCCACAGACTAACCGTAATAAACTTGCTACCCCTTTTTTGCCATCAGTCACCTGCCAGGACCACAATTTCCCACATGCCAATTACAATATACCATAGTTTAAGCAACATGGTCATCGACTCACTACATGTTAACCATCGACTATCCATGATTTTCCAAAAGTTCATCCTCATTTTCCATCTCTTAACCTTCACTTGCCATAGTTTTTCCCAAGTTTCACCACATTTTCCATGGGCCAACCACCGTTTTCCATAGTTTCACCACCACTTTCCATAGGAGGTCACCCACCCTCCACTTGTCACCCACCATCCCCACCTGGAGGTGCACCCGCCCTCCACCCCCCTGGCACCTCCCGCGCCGGCAGGGCCCAGGTCTTGCACGAAGCGTAAACCCGCAGGGTCTACGACGGCAGTGAGGCCCCAGGGCTCTGGGGCTCGACCTGGGGAAGTGACTGCAAGGGGTGGGGATTCAACTGATGAACCAGGTGGGCCTATAGATTTCACTATGGTTTTACTATGGAATTTCTTTGGTTGGAGAATTTCTATGGAGTTTCACTGTGGTTTCACTATGGTTGGTGGTTTCACTATGGAATTTCTATGGTTTCACTATGGTTTGTAATAGTGAAACTTGGGTTAACTATGGTTTTACGATGGTTTATGGTTTCACTATGGAGTTTCTATGGAGTTTCTATGGTTTTACTATGGATTTTCTATGGTTTCACTATGGTTTGTGGTCGTGAAACTATGGTTTTACTATGGTTTGATTATGGATTAAGCGTGGGTTAACCATTAACTATAACGGTGTTTATGTTTTTCTCAACTGATTGGCTATGGACTCAAAAGATTTCATTATGGTGTGATTCTGGTCTAAGTATGGAGTGATGATTCATATGGTCAAACTATGGTTTCTGTTCGTGAAACTATGGTTTTACTATGGTTGGATTCATTCAATGGATCAATGTCCTATGGTTGGATTAAGTGGTGGTTGGTGAAACTATGGACTAATATGGACTAATTAGTTGATTCAACTGATGAACTCTGGATTTTCTATGGCTTTATTAGTGTTTGATTATGGGGTAATGATTTTTATGGCCTAAGTATGATTTATAATGGTGAAACTATGATTAACTATGGGTTTTCCAATGCGTTGCTATGGTTTTACAACTGTTGAACTATGGCGATTGACTTAGTTTACCACTAATTCAAGGGTGGTAAGTAAAACTGTGGACTAATTTGCTGACTCAACGGATTACCATCAATTATTACCAATGATTCAATGAAAGTTCAATTAATGGAGCCAGTTTACCATAATCAACTATAGATGAACTATAGTGTTTTGGTGGTCAACTGACTTCTATGGTTGGATTACCATCAGTTACCCTTAATTCATCAAAAACATATGCTTCAACTATTCACTCTCTGGTTTTCAAGTGGTGAAACTATGGATCGAGATCCTTGAAGCCTATGGTTGAAGCGTATGGCAGTGGATTGACTATGGCTTCACTGTGGATTAATGATTTATTCGATTTTACTATGATTTAAGTTCGTGAAACTATGATTATCCATGGTTGCACTATGGTTTGGTATGGGATTCACTATGGATCAACTATGGTTGAGAGATCCCTGAAGCCATGGTTAATCTATTCGCATGAAACTATGGTGAAACCGTGGGCTAACGGATGATGATCAACTGATGGCTGACTAAAGAACCGTTTAATGGTTGAACTGTGCTTAAACTATGCTGAATGATAGTGGCTTATGTTGGTGAAACCGTGGATGAACTTGTTGGCGGCTTATGGAACCCTTGCTAAAAAGTTCATTTCTTTAGTGGGTAATTGTAAATGGCTGTGGGTCAAAACCCCGTACCCCGGTTCCGCCATCATTACTTAACATGGCTTTCCCTTTTTGTTGGTTATTATCCACCATTAGTCGGTTGATTAATATTGACCCATAGCCATATATACACTACTATTGTTGGCTATCATCCAGTATCACTAACCAGTAACCAGCTACTATTGACCATCGGTTGGTTGATAAATATCGACCCAGCTCGTCCAACAAAAAGCAATCCCAAAAACAGTCAAAATCCAAGTTGCTGACTGTGAGTCACCCAGTTGACTATGGCGAATATTCTTGAAACTATGGGTAAGATTTTAAGATCCCAGGAGTAACTATGCTTGGTGAAACCTGAGGGTGGACCAACTGAACTCAAGTTCAACGATCAACCAGTTGGTGTTGATCATGGGTCCCTGATCAACGGATGGTGAAACTATGGAGAAATGGGTGATGACCAACTGATTGTTGACTAGACACTGGCTTGACTGTGGTTTAAGTATGGCTTAATCATGTTTTAACCTTGGCTAAACAATGGTTAAACTATGGTGAATGATACTGGTTTATGATGATTAATGATGGTGAATTATGATGGCTCACCGGTGGCAAATGATCCACTGATGCGTCAAGGATGGCGAACGGATGCTTAATTAGACTGATGATGATGATGATGATGATGATGATGATGGTGATGATGATGATGATGATGATGATGATGATGATGATGATGAATAAATTGATTCATTGATGGCCAATTGATGGTCAAAAATGCTGGTTCCAATATGAATTATGGTTCGAAAATGGTTGAGTGGTCGTTAATGGAGGTTAAAATGAACTACGGTGAATCATGGTGATGTATGATAGCTGGTGATGGCTAAATGGTGGCATATCATCAACTGATGTTTCATGACCAATGGTTGGTGATGATAATCGTTAGTAAGCTGGCTCGATGATGGTCAAGTGGTGGTCAAACATGATGGTTAAATGATGGTTAAATGCTAGCACACACAGAAATGACCTAGGGTATCCAAATTATTCCAATCCCATCCGAAAAAGGGATTGTTTGGTTCAGGGGAAATGTGGGGCCCTAAAAGACCATAAGGTGATTTGCCACTTGTGGTAACTGCAGTTTTGGCAAATAAAACCACATTTTTTTTTGAGTCGTAAAAACTTGCGGACACCATCTTGAAGATGAGACTGTTTAAACGCCAAGGAACGCATATTTCGATTTATTTCGTGGTGTAGTGGCAATGTTTGTGTCACCGAAAATGTTTGACCATCCCCAAATGATCATTTGACGCAGGAAAATTGTCAATTTCTGGCATGTTGCAGCAGTTAGGGACGCTGCTAGTGTTCGCCCATGGTCATGCCATGGCTGTCAAATGCCCAGTGACGAACGAAGTGATGCAACGAGTCCAACTGCACGCCTGATTTTTCCATGGGTTCATGGAAACTGGCCTTTAAATCATTGGATGAACCATTTGGATGTAGTAAGTGGTTGGGAACCGTGGTTTCTAGAGGCTACAAGCTGCCGTATAGTTTATAATCATGGAATCAAGCGCAGCTGCAGCGCCAAGTAGTGTCAGCGGCGTGGCCAACCGAACGTGTCGGTCACACGATCCTTTTCAGTGGTTGTTAAGGTCAGCAACTATTTGCCGACAATGACACCAAACACTGTTACCACTATAATGAACAATCGCCCGGAAAAACAAAATCACAAGGGAACAAAGTACATGTATAATGCATCCGATGAAGAAACCGTGCATCAAGAGGGACTCACCCAAGATGGGGCAACATTCCGATTCATCAATGATTGGTAAAAACACGGTACGCAAACCAAACGGATTTGGACAGTGCTCAACTACAACTAATCTGGCAACTAGTGGGAACTTCTTCTACTCAATGGAACCCTGTAGTTAGAGTATGGTTTTAAGTTTGCTTGTGATCGTGGGTTGTTCCGCTGCCATTGTGACTGCCAAACGTGCGGTGCAAAAACTTGACAACCTGACATCGAATAAATCAACCGCGCAGAAAAAACCAAACATGTTGTCCACACAAACGTTCAGAGCAGGTTCTTTGAAACAAAAACATTTGAAACGCTCCAACGGCTGGGCCCCGCCAAAAAAACGGCGTGAACACCGGGAAGGCAAAACCAACATGACTCAGCACCTCTTGGCTCCTGGCGCCCGCGGAACCAAGCTGGATCTGAAATGGCGCATAACGGCGCCCGTGGCCAGGCCAGCCCCCTTTCTGAGGTTTCCG
>VSDK01016261.1:93060-106806 GCA_009767595.1 Symbiodinium kawagutii | reverse complement strand
CCCTCTTGGCTCCGGGCGCCCGCGGACCCAAGCTGGATCTGAAATGGCGCATAACGGCGCCCGTGGCCAGGCAAGCCTCTTCTCTGAGTTTCATGATGCGGTGGCACCTGGAGCCCTGGAAATCTGTCAATGCCAAGGGTTGAAGCGCTGCCTGGAAACCGTGCTGGAACCCATCCCATGCCATGTTCGGAAGCGCGCCCCCCAAATTGAAAAAAAAACAGTTCGCATCTACTGCTCTGCGGACACCCGACAGTTGTGGACACCATCCTGTGGGGATGCTTGCCTGTCATGGTCAGTTCTGACCAAATTGCGCCTCGCACAGTGAACAACTTGTGTTCGGTCCACTGGTGGGCGCCGACTTTCCGATTTGGCGCGTCCAAAGATCAGCAGAAATATCAGGTAAAACTCCAAGGGTGAACTTGACTGCTGCAGGGTTTGGATGCCCCTAGCCCTTCGCTACCGGTGATGATAGCTTACCAACCCACGGTCCTTTCAAGCTGACACCGCAACCCTAATACAGAATGTTCACTTAAACTCCGCACCGCTAGGAACACACAAAAATTGGATCATGATTGCAACATGAACCACTGGTGCAGTGGTGGTCACCATTGATATTGAACACCTCCGCAAAAAACACCGGGAATACCACAAATGTCGGAGTTTCCAAGCCTGCTTCGGATTCTACTGGCCGAAAACTTGCTTGCAAACCATGCTGATCATTGGCCACCAACATTAGATTGACAAACCTCGTTGAAATTCCTGGTGTAGTCCTGTGGCAGCCTTGCACTGATAATGCTAAACACAAATCCAGGAAGGTCACAGCAAAACCTCGTTGGTTTAGCGCGCTCACCCTCTGGTAATCAAACATCGCATTGAAAATGGCCCTTCCATTCGAGCAAAACCACTTTGAAATGATGGATTCTCCAGTCATGTTAATTTGTGAACTACCAGAGGGTACTGGTAGAGTAACAATCTGTTCACAAACCACTAGCAAACCATAGTGGTCAACATTAGTGGTAGGAAAACTACGTGCAAAAGCAGTACAGATCGATAGATCGATAATAGATAGAAAGATATATAGATCGATATATAGATGGATCGATGGATGGATCCATGGATGGATAGATAGATAGATCGATGGATAGATGGATAAATGGACACATGGATCCACAAACAAAAAGATGCAAATAGGCGTATATGTGGCAAATGTCGCAAATATACTATGTGAGCAAACATGTATAAGTAACAAGAAAACACATTTAGATTCACCAGCTTGACGGATTATCAGTGGTAGACACGGTGATGCTTGCCACAGTGGGAAAACGGTCATGACGAGTCTGTCCAGCAAGCAGTCCAAGATCATCCAAATGGCAGCCACAAGCTGTTCCACCATTGGGGTTGAGTTGATAAGCCCAACTGTGAAGTACTGAAAGCATCCTTGGGAGTTCATATGGGGATCAGTACCGGCATGTAATGTTAACGCCGGATGAAAAAAACATAGGTTTATTACTTGGGGGGGGGTACCATTTTAATTGGAAACCGGTTGGCTGTTGGGGGATACCCCCTATGATCATCAATCAGGGGTGGCTCGCTTCATCCAGGGTTGGCGTTGCCATTTTTAGCCATGATTAACGATTATTGACCATTAAATACGATTACCGTATTATTAACAATTTTGATCAAGAATTTCTATGAACCATTCTTAACCACTAAATTGACCATGGTATTAGCCATTAAATTAACCACTATATTAACCACTTTATGGCTATGGGTCAAAACCCTGTACCCCTGGTTCCCTTATCATTAACCATTGTTTTCCCTTTGATGGTTGGTCATTATCCCTAGTAAATTGTTGATTAATATTGACCCATAGCCTTATGATCAACCATTAAACCATACCCAAGTAGCAGCTCCAATCGCAACAGGTCTTTGATTCCCGTGGGTACCCCAGGTGACAAACGTCATTCTGGCTGGTGGTTGAACCACCCATGGGTAACTAGTGATTGATATGGGTTAATGATTGATAATTTAATGTTCAATACTATTATTAAATGGTTCACAATAATGATAACAGCTGATAATGCTTCTAATGGTGATAGTGGTAAATACCCAAATGCTCCATGTATGGCATATTCACCAGCATTGGGGTCATATTCTATAGGTAAACTTGGTGGCTTTTAGATCCCTTGCTAAAAATATATTTTTAGTGGTTGTATGGTAAATCAATCATATTCCAAAAACACTAAAAACCTAAGTTAGTGGGTATAAGCCATCCAGTAAATGTAGGTAAATATATCATACATGGAGCATCTGGGATAACGCTTGTCGTTATCATGGCTAGTCGTCATCATCTCAGTGGTTGAATCACCTGGTTGCCCAAGTCAACCAGCCATCTCTTAATAATTGCTAGGGAAAAAAGACACCATGATGTTTAATAATTGCTAGTTTAATCCAACCAACAAATGTGGTTAATAATTGCTAATTAATAGCTGTTCGTAATTTGATGCTTCATATGTTAGTGGTTTCAGCCCCTTTGCAAAAATATTTGTCAGCCAATCATGTGTTAATGATTATCAGTGCAACTTAAGAATGTTTAAAACCATCAACCAGAATATGTTCAAAACCGCCAGCCAGGATTGTTCTTTTGATACACCAGGGATATCCAAATGTGCAAGGTACTTACCGGCGAAGTATCTAGGTTAAGAAACTGTCCATCACATGGTGCAACATCCGGGATAGTTACGGCCCACTAGCTGCTAAGGGAACATGCCAACCATGCAGGAAACATAGAAAAAACAACAGAAACAATACGACCAACAATCTCGCCCTGGACGTGCAGAAACGGCTACTTTGCATTTGTAAGCATCCAATTACCAATCAGTCTGAGCTCCTACTCTAGTATACCAACAATCAACAGCACTAAGAATCTACAATCACTGACCACTGAAGGTGTAACCTTGTAGCTTAGGATAGTAGCTAGTTCAAATAACAACCAAATTCTAAAAAAAAAACAGCACCCCAGCAACCAGGACATACCCTATGACTTTTGCCATTTTCTTTCGCGAAGCGCGACATCAAGCAATACTTTTTGTGATAACACTTTTGGATGAATCAATTGATTGACCCCCTTAAGACTTGAACACATGATCTTATATTGTGTTCGATTTGAGTCCCTGTCAACCTCTTGATTTCGGCTGGTGTTGTTGGAGTTGAATCAATCTAGCCTTCGGATGTTTATGATGACGAAATCGACTACTTTGAAATCCGCCTTCTTAGCTATCTCAACCACTGTTCACAGCTATCAACTATATACCAATTTCCCATCATTCTCTGAAATCATCACCGCTATCAACTACCAATTTACCAGCATTCTTTCGTGAAATCCTTGGCCATAACCACACATAACCACCACCTCCACCCAAATCCGCCTCCGAAAACATCAAATATCCTTGACACCACCATTGACCACCCTCAACCCACCAAAATCCTCCATCCAACGTCTCCAACGCCCCATCCAACGCCCCACCGTTGCGCAACGCCCGAGTGGCCCAGCACCCCGTAGGGCTGAACCTTCACCGACGGCAGGATGGACGTCACCACCTCTTCCAGCTCTAGGGCGCCAGCTGTGCCTGGCAGCCCCCAAGGTGGTCCCTTCGCAGCGCTTGGGGCGGTATCACTGGGGTGGCCATGGTTGGTTGCAGGGTTCGGGTGCCAGCTGGAGCGTTTTGGTAGTTCCCAGCTATGACTTGGGGACAAGTTGTAAGTAGGGTACCAGTTATGATTAGGGGAACTACCGGGTATGACTAAATTGCCAGCTATGACTAGGGTACTCATCAGCACCAGCTACCAGCCAACGACCAGGATACCGGTTTTGACTAGGGTAGCAGCTATGGGTTGGTTGCAAGGTTAACTCGGGGTGCCAACTCCAAATCGGGTACCAACTATGACTAGGGTGATTCAGTACGTAATTGCATGTAGTTTCGACTAAGGGGAACTACCAGTTATGTATAAGTGGTGTAATTTCCAATTGTGAGTAGGGCAACTACCAGTTCTAAGTAGGGCAACTACCAGTTATAGTTGGTCTATAGCAGGGTTGAACAGGGTAATGTTGACCCAGGATCAATAAACCCTTGGTTGATTAACTGGGGGGGTTACAATTTTAAAGGGAAACCAAAGCTTTTAGGGGATACCCCCTATTAATCAACCAGGGGTTTCTTAATCCTGGGTAGGCATAATCAGCCAAAGTAGATATAGCCAGCTTGGAAATGGCTTAGCAAATCATAACTAGGGGGGACCACCGTCTAGAATCACCCCTTTACCATTTTTGGGTGGGACATGGGGAAGGGGTCGAGAGAACGTGACCTTTAGGGCCTTGGGGCCAATTGAGATTTGTTGGTCAATCAGCCAAATCGCAAGCTGCTTGGTACCTAGCATTCTCCAGCAGTAGCCCGACAGCTACTGTGGCAATAGGTTCAGGCACCAAGCAGCCATTCTTGGGAACATTACCAGCTGATAACTCACGAACATCATTATAAGCAACAATGCCCCACTGTTGCAACTGTTGGCATCATCAATATGATATATAAGCATGTTATATCAACAGAACCATCATTATAAGCAACTTGCATCACAACCAGCCTGGGTCCTACCGCTTACCATTGGGAATCATGATCCCCAGATCCTTTCCCCTGCGCCTGAGTCTGTGTGCCTTCCAAAGGGCCGGTACAAGAGCATGCCTACAACCTGAGGACGAAGGTTTATGCGGCATAATGATGGTGCTAATGATGGTGCTAGTGATGCTCTCAATGATGGTGTTGATGATGCTGTCAATAATGACGTTAATGATCATATTTTTCGCGAGGGCTTCTCAGAGGATTTGCCCTACTACTGCTCTACACAGTTCGCGTAGGCAGCGCTGCACCATCTCTAAAGGGGCTAGTTCAGTGAAGAGACGGGAGAAGAAACATATTTGAAACAGTGGCGGAAAATTCGGTGCTTGCGCTCGCTCTCACTCAATGGCAGAAATTGGTACCAAGAAGCATACGGGCATGTCAACAATGTCTCCCGGATGTGTTGCTGATGAAGCAAGATCGATGCCCACAAAGTTGTCAATGGAATCACTATGTGGAAAAGGAAAGGCTTGCCAAGCATACCAAGGTGACAGCACAACCCCGGATGGTGTCAATAATGGGACGGTGTTAATGATTGTTGAACAGCTTTGCTCCACCAAAGCTACTGCTCTGATGCTGGGTGGTTGACCCATCCATCTGCTGGTCGTCATCGTCTCAACTTGGCTACGGACCAGGTAAGAACTAAACCAGGCATGAACTATCAGGAGGTATGAACTAAAAGACCTGCTAGAACATGATCTTTGAAGCAACCAGTTGTTTTCACTAAACCTTTCGCATTGACTCCATTTGACCAGTTCTCATGTTATGACGTGCTTACCCCAAAAATGGGATGCCTGCCAGCCAGCTGTTTTCACAGGATCATGCATCTCCAAATTATGGTGTTTTACAATACCCCGCCTGCTTATCCGGTCTCTGCAGGGTGGCTATATGCAATTACAGCCGGATACAACCGGTAACTACGCACCCACGACATCATAGCCAATCCACTTACATGTGCACCTCACTGCTAGTGGGTTGCACAATGCCCAACTTGGAAGACTTGGCTGCTGGATGTTGCCGTTGATGTGTGGGTTGTGGGCGTGTCTAAGCCATGGCAACCATCGTGCCATGTCACTCCAAGTGCCACCAAACTCTGCGGGCCCCGCCATGGCCATCGCCTTAATGCAGCGGGCACCCAGGTCATATGCCAACTATGCCGGGGCTAATTATGGGCGTGCATAGCCAACCGTACTACGCAAGGTAAGTAACAACAGCAGCAACAACAACAACGTCAACAACATCAACAACATCAACACCAACAAGAAGCATCAACAACCACCAACAACCAACAACAGCCAACAACAACAAGAACCATCAACCACCAACAACCAACAACAGCCAACAACAACCAACAACAACCAACAACAACAACCAACATCAACCAACAACAGCCAACAACAACCAACAACAACCAACAACAACCAACAGCAACAACAACAACAACAAGAACCATCAACATCCAACAACAACCAACAACAAGAACCAGCAACAACAACAACAACAACAACAACAACAACAACCAACCACCACCACCAACAACAACAACAAGAACAACAACAACAACCAACAACAACCACCAACAACCAACAACAGCCAACAACAACAAGAACCATCAACCACCAACAACCAACAACAGCCAACAGCCAACAACAACCATCAACAACCAACAACAACCAACAACAACAACAACAACAACAACAACCAACAACAGCCAACAACAACCAACAACAACCAACAACAACCAACAGCAACAACAACAAGAACCATCAACATCCAACAACAACCAACAACAAGAACCAGCAACAACAACAACAACAACAACAACAACCAACAACAAACAACCAACAACCAACAACCAACAACCAACAACCAACAACAGCAGCAGCAGCAGCAGCAGCACAAATGCAACAATAATTGGGATAACAATGGGCAAAAATCAACAGCGACATCAACAAAACAAACATCAATAGCATAACCAACAACAGCAAGAAAGGAACGGTGCCATATCCACCCGCACTTTCGCTGAACTACGTCTCAACCATACTTTGGTTATAGCTAAGGGTTTCGCTCTAACAAATATATGCAAACATACTGCAGTAACATGCGTACAAAATCTGCACTGCAACAAGTAACAGCCATAGGTAGTATTGGAGGACGTCCCAGCCACAGTGGATCGAGCTCCCTACATGGAGGTTCACCTCAGAATCCTCTTTGTTCCTGGAAAGCAATCCTTGCTCGGAGCTCATTTTCCACAAACCTTCCCCATATAGTCCTCGATCTTTCCATGGTCAGCCTGCTCCTGCTTGATGGCACCGGGAGCCGTAGCGGCGTCATCATCGGAAAACAAAGCTGTAGAAGCCCCATGAGTGAGCACCGCTTGTTCGAGCTGCTGCTGGATCTGCTGCTGGATCTTACCCAAGTGCAGTGAAGAAAACCTCCCAGCTACAACCAGAACTTGGGCCATACGAAATCATCCTCTACATGGATGCCACGCCATCCAAAACCCATCATGAGCGGGAGGTTGCCCAACTTTGCAACGCGCATCACGTCTTGCGCGCCTTGAAGTACCAAAAAAGAATCATTTGTCCGCCCTCAAGGTTCTACCTTAAAAAATAAAACACCTTCAGGCCTTGCCCGCCTCAAAGTACTAAAAATCATTCAGGTGAATGCCTTTGGCACTTGATTTTATGGCACCGAAAAGAAATCATTCGCACCTGACACTAATCAAAAGTGCCAGACAAAGTGGCCCCTGTGGCAAAATGGTTTGCAACCAAACAGTGGCTGGGATGACTTCCACGATTTCCACCTGGTGAACGATTCCCCAAACCAGTTCTGTGACTGGGGCGTCCCACCTTTGGGGTTCTTAGAATGTACCACGTCCACTTTGCAACTGGTCCCCAACCATCATTGTAGGGGGCTAGTTCGCCCACCTTGTCAAGCTATTGATCTTTGTTGCTATCATCTTTGCCCCAAGTTCCAGCTCTCCAAAGCTACATCCCAGTGGTAACCTCAACACATCCAAACCCCTCAGGAAATGTCAAGGGTCCATCGTGCGCTGGTCGCCAGCGGCACATCACCGGCCAGCAGCAGCTCACCTTGCTCCACAATTTCTTCGTCGGTCTTCCTTGGTGCCGGTCACCAAGTGGTAAGTTGGGTCCGCCAATCCGCGTCTGTAGAGAAATTCAGATTTCAATAAACAGATTGCATGAATAGTATTGAATAGTTGCATTGTATGGTTTAGATAATATATGATGAGCTATGAATGTGCAGTTGTAAACAAAAATAGTCGTATGGCAAGCATATAATTGTGCATGAAATGATGTACACATGCAATTAACCCCTATAAGTTATTCTATGTATACTCAACAATGTACGCATGTAACAGTCATTACTATCATTTATGCGTCTGCCCTTTGTCAAGAAAACTGCTAAACATGTGCCTGCATATTTAAGTAAGTAGGTTCATCCCTTGTTAGCGATTGCATTTATATTTGTGTGGGTGAGCATGTATGCACAATAAAAAATGCGCACAACTATTCATGCGTGCCTTCGCCCGCAATCCTGGATTTCATTGCGGCTGACAACCAACAAGAACCAAGAATGATAGCTGGTCGGTTTCCCTATCAATCACATGGTGGTTATTGGTTGGTTAGTAGGGACATGTGTGTACCATCGTTTATGGACAACCCGCCATAGTGCTTTATGATTGCCGCGAGTTTGCCAATCGCAGGTGACCAATGAGGTCACGACAGAAAAACAACCAACATCAACTTACTCTCGTGGCGTTCTCCTGTTGCCGATGGCGGGATCAGGGGTGTATCCACCACTACCCCCACAACTTGTTGACTTCCCTGGGTTGCTGCTGGCTCCTACTTGTCGACTACGTGCCACGGTTGCCAGTGATTCATTGTAGTCATCCCGTTTCATCACTAAGCAACCAACTCACGGTCAACCTCAAATGAGCACATGGCAATGGACCAATCACCGTAGAAATAAATGGTTTGCCGGGCTTTTTCAGCAAACTATGGAGTGATGTTCCATGTCCAGGCGCTCATCTAGCCAAGGATAACTCCTATTGCCAACTGCAAGCCTCTCTCAGCTGCTCACCGTTGTGAAATATGGCCAACTGCAAGCCACTGCAAACATGCAACCAACGGTAATATCTGCCATGGTAGCTACCGAGTTGATTGCTAGCAATGGCCAACCAAAGTCAAATATCAAATATCTGCCATTGTTGTCCCATCACAGCTGTTCTATTTGAACAACGGGCAAGCAAATCACGCACTATTAAGTTCATCGCCTTCCCTCGTTTAGCAATTAACCATCGGTTTTTAGCCACTAGCCATCAACCAACACTTCTTCACCATTTCTACATTAAGAGTAGAACCTACCCATCAAATATTCATCAGCCAACCATGATTAACCACCAAACAAAACCCAACCATCATCAAACACTCTGAGCCAACCATCAACCATCGTCAAACAACCATTGCTTAACCATCAAACCAAAACATCCACCAACCATCAAAGCAAAACATCCACCAACCATCAAACCAAAACATCAACCAACCATCAAACCAAAACATCAACCAACCATCAACATGACTATGAAACCAACCACCAGCCATCCATCACTCACCACCACCAACCACTCATCACCCGCCCGGACTCACCACAAACTCCACCTGCCCAGCCACGCCATGGCGTCGCGGAGCTCACCTCGCTTGGCTCGCCGTGGAACTGCCCCGAACCGTGCGCGACTTGGGCGCGGAACTGGAGCCGAAACTACGGCGGGAGGCTCGGCTCAGCGTCAGTGTTTGGAAGGTGGAGATATGGCAGGAGTTGATGGTTGGTTGGCGATGGCTGGATTAGATGAGATGGATAGATCAAATGAGAGATGAGATGGAACGATGATGGTTGGTTTGATGGTTGGTGTGATGGTGGAAGAATGGTTGGTTGATGATGGGTGATGGTTAATGATGGCTAGATGAGATGGATCAAAAGGAGAGATGAGATGGATCAAATAGGAGGTGAGATGGATACTGTAGATCGAACTAGATTTCAGCAGATTTAGAATAGGTTACAGTAGATAGGGATGAGATAGATTTATGGATAGAAAAATGCATATGCCAATGGATCTGTCGGAAAAGAATTGCTTTGCTATCAACTACTGAGTCCGTCAATCACCATTTTCTTAAGCACTATAGCTATCACCTTTTGATAATCATACCAACTACACCATTGAATGTGGTTTACCCATTATCACACCAACTACACCATTGATATTCTACCAATTGATATCATATATTGATAACCAACCAACCATAATTGGTTCATCTATTGAACAATGGATCTGTCCGCAACAAACTGCTTTGCTATCACCTACTGAGTACATAGATCGCCATTTTGTTTCAGCACCATTATCACCTTGACCTGGTCCATGATGGTCACCCCAACTACACCACTGTTGACAATCATGGACCATTAAACCACTCCTGGCGTCCAAAAATCAGTGCCACTCCCTCGAGATCCCGTTCGGAAACCATGCACGGATTTCGATCCAATCCCCGGCGAGGCCATGCATGCATCAACTAGCGAAGCGAGTGCGGGCACCCGTAGTTTGAACGGCAAATACATGGTGTACCAAGTGCAGCAAAATAGCTAGGAATAACTCTAAATAGTAGTGGATGAACTACAGAATAGCTGGGGATAAATATAAATAGCTAGGAAAAACAATAGCTATGGTGTTCATCCTACGACAATTCTAGGGAATTAAGTACAAAATAGCTAGGAAAACCCATCGTGCACCATAGTATAGTTAGCTATATAGTGGAAGAACAACTATGAATTACACCTAGCACTAGCTATTCATAGTAGGATGGATGCCATGGACGATGGTTTGTTGCTGTTGGGCTCTCATGACTTCCAAACATGAGTGCAAATGTAATTGGATGTCATTGGTACAGTACATCCTTTCATGATTGGTCGTATTCCACCGTCACTGGTGGTGACAAAATGCTAAGCCAACAACAATAAGTATACGTAGACAAGTGCTGGGGATGAAACGTCGCGACCAACCAACCAACCGACCTCATCACGACCAACCAACCTCATAGCTTGGTTGGTTGGTTGGTAGTTGGTTGGTCATGAAAAATCATGAGCCCACCAACCTCATCACCACCTGTCACAACGCAATTTCTTTTCGCTCACACGGCAGGAAGCACATCAGCAACCTGCGGTCGCACCAGCTTGGAGGGGACCCGGGCAATGGTGAACAATAATGCTGGTTCACCAGATATTTGAGCTGACTGGTGAATCATTCACCAGCTTATGATATGATATGATACTTAATCATGGTATTAAACACCAGTAGTATTGACCACCACTTTTGATCCATTGATGGTGATTATGATTTTTCAACCTTCTTAATCACCATTGGGCATCAAATCATACCGTTGCTCATCCTCAACCATCCGCAACCACAGCTGATCACCATCAATACTGACAAAACAGGAAAAAATCACTTCTTACATCATCATTATCACCATTATCAATAAACAACTATCATCAATGCTAATTGAATCACATTTTTTCAGGCATGACTGCTATCATTCCTGCAATCATCTCCTTATTCATCATCCACAGCTGATCACCATCCGCCCCCCCCACACCCCGGCCTCTTCGTCGCCCACGGGAGACGCACCAAGGATTTCCACCGCCACTTCCAGGGCGTCGTCTGGAGCCCCGGTGAGGAAAGGGGAAGGCACCCTGGGGAAAGGTAGGGAGTTCGTTGCTGGTTGATCGTTGAACCACCCAACAGGCCCCTTGTAACTAGGTTCAATTAGTGGTTAGTTGATGCTTGATTAATGGTTCACCATGGTGATAATGGTGAATCATGCTCATCATTGTTGGTGGGGAAACGACCCCTACCAAAAACAGACTTGTCAATCAGCCAATCATTGAAGTCAATACATTTGGGAAAGTAAACATGTCAATCAAACCACCAACCAGGTTGAACAGGGGAATTGTTTTAAACCCAAGTTTCAATCGCGTTTGAAGCCCCGGAACGAACTAGGAAAGTCATCACTACTGACTTACTTGGTGAACCGGAAGTCATTGGCTGGGAAGCCATTACTGAAGGGTGCTTACCCACTTTGCCTGTATTAATCATCATAATTAATTAATTAATTTGTGTCATCGTTCACCATTAACCATTCATGGCTGTAGGCTATGTGATGGATGAACCCGGATTGCTTCCAAATGGTTCCCCAGTGCTTGCCCATGACCTCTAGCCTGAGCAAACCTCATGCCATGGCAAATGGCATGACACTCATATACCAGCATCACTACGCAAATGCAGAGATATACAGGCATGTAATGTAGATCTTCAAAAAAAAATCACTTAATGGACAGTTGTTATTTTAAAACAGTATATAGTATTTGGTAATCATCTACAATCTTAAAACGCTAACCAACCTTTCTGATCTAAAAAGCCAAGATAGTTTGCTTCAGAAACGGCCTTGAACATCGCCAGCCAAAAACAGATTCGGTGCCTACCACCGCATCTTGTGCCCTTGGCAGGAAGCAACGGCTCCCAGCAAAAGCAGCCTTGGCACGCGGCACCAGGCAGTGCCAGGCTCCTGGTAGCCAGCACTTATGTTTACCAACAAGTCCTGTTCACGTTAGTTTCAGGGTTACGTCACTGCAAGGTAGAGCTGGCTGTTGGGTGTGATGTTGCCTGGAATGAGCAGCTACTAACTGCCATAGTTCCGGAATAATCCGCGAACCAACGACTAAACCGGGCACACCAAGGCCAGGGGCGCATCAACCAGTGCTGTAGGGGTACCCCCCTGGTAGACCCCAACCCATCCGCCCCAGCCCAGCGACGGTCAAGGTGAAGCGATGGAAATAGATTCGTCGAAGTCCTCCTGCCTCCAGCGCTTCGGAGGGTGAACCCCTGCAGTTGAACTCGGAAACCCTCAACTACCCATTAAGTATGTTGGTGGTTGCTCAAGTCATAGGGGCAACCACCAAATCATCCATGCTTGATCATTTAGTAACAAAACGGTATTTTTGGGGGGTCCCCTTTTTTAAGAAACCATCACATGGTAAGGATGGGTGAAGTGACTACTTTGATGGGACAAAATGTTCATGGTAGAACGTGGCATGACAAGTTTGTTGCCTGGTGGGTTGGTTCTGCTAATGTCAAGTCAGGATTAATAAACCCCCCCTAATTAATCAACCCCCTTCTGATCCCCAGACCCTGGTCCTTTTTGCTCCTGGTTGCTACCCTGGTCCTTACTAAAGTTAATTAGGCTCTGATTTCACCCCCGAATAAGCTAGTGACAGCCTAAAACCCCCCTAATTAACCAACCCCCTCTGGATCCCTATTTTTTTATTATTTTAAAAATCTAATTTTTAATTAGTTTTAAATTAGTTAATCTAGTTGCTTCTCATGGCTAGTGGGCTTAGATTTCCCGACAAATCTATGTGTTTTTCTCTATTCCCCGCCTTTTAAAATCTATTAAAAATAGTTTTTTAGAAGCTCACAACGGGTACCCCCCACAAGCCTGGACCCCCCTAGTTAATCAATAACAAAACAATAGAAATCAATAATAAATCAAATGAAATCAATCATAAAACAATTGAAATCAATAATACAACAATTGAAATAAAAAACGAAACAATTGAAATCAATAGTCAAAACAATTAAAATCAATAATAAAACAGTTGAAAATGTTGAAATCAATAATAAAACAATTGAGATCAATCATGCAACAATTGAAATCAAAAAGAAAACAATTGAAATCAAAAATGAAACAATTGGAATCAATAGTAAAACAACTAAAATCAATAATAAAACAGTTGAAATCAATAATAAAACAATTGAGATCAATGAGAAAATAGTTTAAATCAATAATGAAACAATTTAAATCAATGAGGGGGCGTTTATTTGGGGGTGGTCATACTAAGCGCTCCTCTCGCCGTAAATAGCACAGCGCGAAAATCACAAAACTTTTCGAGAAAAGTCAAAAAGTCAAAAAGTTTTCGACTTTTCGACTTTTTGACTTTTCGA
>VSDK01016261.1:89941-91275 GCA_009767595.1 Symbiodinium kawagutii | reverse complement strand
TGTTGGATCTTAAAAACTGTAGCGCGGGGGGAAGTTGTGAGATGGCAAGTTCACGAAGCATTGTGAATTCTTGCAGAATCGTGCTCCGCTCGTGGGTGTTTAGTAGGTCTGTTCGGCGGACGGGTGCGGACATGGCAGAGGCAGTTTTATTTTCGAATTATCCTCGGAGGTTCTCGCAGTGGAGTGGAGGTTTCGCAGTGCTAACGTGTGTCTATGATCCTCATTTTGTGTGGCCGGTGTGGTACTTTGAGCACATGTATACTTGTGTGCCATTTGCTGTCCGCAATGCAAATGGAACATCAGGCAAGCAGATGTCTTGCAAGTGTGACTTTACGCGCCAGGCGTGGTACTTGGAGCACGTGAACCTTTAGGGGCATCCTTGAATTCCTAGGAACCTTGTTTTACGCCAACAAGTCTTGGCGGTAAAGCTGCTTTGGTATACCGCAATGCCTTGTATAGTTATTTTTCATTTGGTGCATTATATTTGACCGCCTCCGGGCGTGTTCCCCGAACTACCACGGCTACGGCAATCCCGGAGGCCGCAAAGGCTGGTTGGTGTAAAAGTGTGTTGGCGCAAACATGTGTGGGCGCAACAACTTGTTGGTGTACAAGCGTGTCGGTGTAAAACCTTGTTGATGTAAAAACATGTTGGTGTACAAACTTGTTGGTGTAAAAACTAGTTGGTGTAAAAACTAGTTGGTGTACAAACTTGTTGGTGTAAAAATGTTGGTGTAAAAACTTGTTGGTGTACAAACTTGTTGGTGTAAAAACTGTTGGTGTAAAACTTGTTGGTGTAAAAAATGTTGGTGCAAAACCTTGTTGGTGTAAAGAAATTTGGCGTAAAAACTTGTTGGTGTAAAAACGTGCTGGTGGAAAAGCAGGCAGCGACGATGGAGAAGTCAAAAACTGCAACGCATCAGTGGAAAACACACCGAAAGATGATCAAAGTGCATGTCAAGCACAGGCTAGAGTATGACAAAAATGCATGTAAAACACAGCCGGATACGATTGAAAATACGAATTTTTCCTGCGTTTAGGCGGCGCAAATGCCAATGGCAGGGCTCATCCTTGTGCATGGGCAAGGACGACAAAGAAAGTACCGTGGTGGGAGTTGAGCCTGGGACCTTTCGATTCCAAGTCAGGCAAAAGAAAAAAGGAAAAAGGAAAGCGTGAGACGAGCAAACATAAGAAGATGAAACGATGAAACGAACGAAGCAGAGGGGGAGGGTGGGGTGGGAGCGATACAAAATCCGCGCGGAGCGCGTAATTCTAAGATTAAAACTAGATTAACTTAATCTACATACCGGCAACTTCCATTAGACATGCCGGCGGAT
>VSDK01016261.1:49941-84941 GCA_009767595.1 Symbiodinium kawagutii | reverse complement strand
CCTCAATCAAAAAGCCAAACCTCGTAAGTGGTTGGAGGGCCACCTCGCAGTGCATCCATTGAATCTCCCTGAAACCTGCTTAATCACCTATTTATCACTGATATAACCCTTTTAGGGCAGCTACTGAATGCTACTTGCCATGGTGATATAGCCCCCTTGGGGCCTGAGGGTAGTCACTCACCATGGATGCTAAGAAGTTACTAAGTGGGATGACCATCTCACCGAGACGAGCAGCCGCCTCCAGCGCGAAGCGAAGGGCAACACCAGGCAGCGCCGTGGCAAAGAGTGCCAAGGGTTGAAGGGACACAGGCGCTTGACCCTGCCTGGAGATGGCTGGACATTCATAGCTGGTTGGTGAGTGGCTAAACCACCCCGTCATGAAATGGTTGGTTGGCTAGATGGTGAAACGAAGCTGGTTTACATTTTCTACCAGTTTGAACTCTAGGGCTACTATGGCTTAATAGTGATTGGATGTGATAAGTAGTGGCTCATGAAGGTGAATGGGCTGATAATGGTGACAATCTGGTTGGTGGTGGAACCAGCAGGTCATCAAACACATGCTGCTTGTCAACCAGCCAACTATTGTTGATACTGGGGAAATTAAAAAAGGTGAATCAAACCACCAACCAGTACACGCTTCATGGGGTGCACAACCAATGTGTAGTCCCAAAACCTGTGGTTCCCCAGTTTCGAAGCTGCATTGATGTTGTTGGATGATTGTTACCCATCACTTACGGACAGCTGCATGCGGGATTGGAATGAAACAATTCATGCAACTGAACTTGTAGCTTGTAACGACTGAAATCTACTTCTTAAATTACGGTCCCCTGTTCATCATCATCCCCTAATGTTGATCATCATCAACTATATCATCAAGCAGCTGCTGAGCAAGCTTTGCTCACCGTTGCCAGGATGGTCTCTGCAACCGCCTTGGACCCAGGAGGAACATGGAAATACCTGCAACAAATGCCTGCCCGTGGTCAGATCAAGCAAAACTAGTCAACGTTCACCACGAGTAGCAAATGTTAATGTCAACCTATGAAAAACAATCGCCCCCGCAATAAAGTACGCCCGTTGGCCGGTTTGCAATGACAACCCCCCCTAAATAAAGTACGCCTAAAATTTTTGGGCAACCAAATTTGGTGGAACAATATCTTGAACCCCATCCTAATCTTTTTCAAATTATCTTTAACAATTAGGCAATTCATTTAGCAATACTAAGCTCATGATCCAGATGTTGGATGTCCGAAAAAAATTTCAACCCTCAATTAATCAATTCCTAATTTAATGGCTTTCATCCTGTATTAGCCACTATAATTCAACCTACCAGTCATAATAATTGACGGTTAACAATTATCCACCAAATTATTGGTATGGGATGACAGCCACCAATAATTGATGGTTAATAACTATCCACCAATATCAGTACTATTGATAGTCCTAGTACCAGTTCATAACTTGATCCCCCAACCAGGCTTTGCTATTACTGTTCAGGCTTTTCTGAATCGACTGTCATATGGCGGTTTCTCAAAAGGTACTGTATCCCCAAAAATGGCTGGCTTATGAATAAACATGACTCATATTGGATGATTTGGGGGTCATCTTGTTTAAACATGGGGTAGTAATATTTTGAAAAAATGTTTCACCATAACCCAACATGACTACTGGCTTTTGAGAAACCACCAACCACTCAACCACAATCAACCACCCATTCCTTGTATTTAGCAATCACCAATCATATTACAAGAATTGGTTTCCACTGATGAATGCATTGAAATATAGGAAATCATTGCTTAAATTTTCAGCCACTTCAACTTGCTAAATGGTAAATTGCTTAAATAATTGCCACTTCCAATAATTGCTTAAATACTTAAATTTTCAGCCACCCTCCCAAATCATTGTAATTCACTGCCATTCCTTCCCTGTCCCTCCTGGCTGGGCTAGGACCCACCAAGTCGTCGGTATCTTCAGGGCCTAGAGCCACTAACCTGGGCGTAGCAGCACAGCCCAGCATGTTGACCAACCATTTGCAGGGGATTATGGTTGAAATGTGGGGGCTACAATGGTCAACTGGGGATTTATAGGTGAATTATAATGGTTATAAGGAGAATGTAGTCCAAATGTGGGGGATTATAATGGTTAATATGGGATGAATAGGGGATTGTAGTGGTCATTACACGCCTTAAATTAATGGTTGCAAAGTCAACTTCACAACCGTTGGACTGGATTGGTCATCAATCAATGGGCTGTTCACGAGGCTTTTGACTCATAGCCATCATGTTGATTTCACTGGGTTGATGGCTGCTCGTTGTTGGAGCTGAGGTGAAACCTATTAAGCATGCACAGTGGTATCCTGCGGTTAGTGACCTCTGGTCATAACAAAGGTGTGTAAACCAACTGGTTATGACCAACAAATCTAACCAGGGCCCGGGCCCGGGCTTGTACGCTAAAATGGTAAAGGTTAAAATTCAGATTCAAGGTAGCACAGGTATAGCACCTATAGTTACCAACATACCCCGTCCAGGCAAAGCATTTATCCTGAAAATAGCTGTGTGATGTAGAAACGATAAGCCCAATATTGTACAATATGCCGTGCATGGAGCATCTGGGACCGTTTAATGAATCAATTGTATTGGTTAAGGAGTTGCTTGCAAAAACAGCATGATTACCACCAGGGTCTTGTAGCGCTACCTGAATCCCAACCAACAACCGTTGAAGGTCAGCCAAAACCGGCTACCAGGGAACAACTCGGGGTTGATGGATGTTGATGGTAGGATATGGTAGGTGGCTAATCAGCATCAACGTGAATAACCAGCAATACTTTTGAGACTATGGTCTAGTCCAATAGCTTTTCATAGTTGACCTTGGTGAAAACACAGCCACAATCAACAATAGGTTATTGATTGCGAATCATGGTTGACATGGGTTGCTGAACTGGTTAATTACCTGGAAAACCAGTCTCCAACTTACCGTTTCCAACTTACTGCCTGTTAAAAGACCAAGCCCATCCAAACCCCGTTGAGCATAATGATAATCCCGGATTGAAATGGTTGCTGTAAAACTGCCTGGATTTCCTACTGAAAAGGTGCGCCCCAACATTCACAAACCCATGGTGAACCAGATTTTTTCGGTTAGTTGGTATCTGACACATTTTGCCTTCTTACATTCTTTTCTGCAGATCTGGCAGGACGGGTGAGTTCAGCCAAGGCAGTGTCAGCTACAGCCTACAGCTACTGAAACCTACTTGTGCCAATTCAAGAGCTGCTCCTGTGTGAAACTCGTGCGGCCAGTCTGCAAATGCACTTGTACTGTCTCCTCAGGAGAGAGCAGGAGACCCAGGCTGTAGTAGGCATTTGCATCGCTGTTGTCCAACTTGATGGCCTCGAGAAAGCATTCCTTTTTGTTGAACTGCCTGGAGCCAGTCTGCAAATGCACTTCTACTGTCTCTTCAGGAGAGAGCAGGAGACCCAGGCTGTAGTAGGCATCTGCTTTGCTGTTGTCCAACTTGATGGCCTCGAGGTACAACTCCTTTTTGTTGAATGGCCTGGAGCCAGTCTGCAGCTGAGCTTGCGCGGTCTCTTCAGGAGAGAGCACACGGCCCAGGTTGATGTAGTAATCGGCGTCGCTGTTGTCCAACTTGATGGCCTCGAGGAACAACTCCTTTTCGTTGAATCGCCTGGAGCCAGTCCGCAGTGGCACCTGCACCGTCTCCTCACGAGAGAGCTGGAGACCCAGGAGGTAGTAATTATTTGCTTTGCTGTTGTCCAACTTGATGGCCTCGAGGAACAGCTCCTTTTTGTTGAATGGCCTGGAGCCAGTCTGCAAATGCACTTCTACTGTCTCCTCACGAGAGAGCTGGAGACCCAGGAGGTAGTAATTATTTGCTTTGCTGTTGTCCAACTTGATGGCCTCGAGGAACAGCTCCTTTTTGTTGAATGGCCTGGAGCCAGTCTGCAAATCCACTTGTACTGTCTCCTCCGGAGAGAGACGGATACCCAGGTTGATGTAGTAATCTGCGTCGCTGTTGTCCAACTTGATGGCCTCGAGGTACAACTGCTTTTCGTTTAACTGCCTGGAGCCAGTCCGCAGCGGCACCTGCACCGTCTCCTCACGAGAGAGCTGGAGACCCAGGAGGTAGTAAGCATTTGCTTTGCTGTTGTCCAACTTGATGGCCTCGAGAAAGCACTCCTTTTTGTTAAACGTCCTGACGCCAGTCTGCAGTTGCACTTGCACTGTCTCCTCACGAGAGAGCGCGTAGCCCAGATTATTGCAGGCATGGGTGTCTCCGGGTTTCACTTCGATGACCTTCACCAACAGCTTCTTTTGGATTTCTCGGTAGCTTTTGATGCCGTACTTGGCCAATTTCTGTACCAACTCATCGGTCTCAAGCCGCTTCTCCAAGATCTCCACAATCTTAGCGGATGATTGCTCAGCATCTTTCACCCCGATACTCTCAGCTCGACTTTGCTTGTAGATTGACACTAACCACACGTCGCGCCAGAAAGGCTGCCTCTCGCCCAAGCAATTGCGGCCTTTCAGCCTCTTTTTACCGTTCAGCATCAGGGGGCCATCGGTGACCTCTTTCATGACATCCTTTGACACCTGCTCATCCACAATCAGTGGGATGCAACAGTCTGCTTTGCCTTCGTACTGGTCCCTCACATAGTCACCAATTGCACCGTTGAGAGCAGAATTGAAAGGAACATGCGGCTCTGGCAATTCCAAACCTTGTTGTTCCTTAAAGTTGCGCGCGGTTGCGTAATAATTGTTAACTAGAACCTCCATTTTTGAGGTCCACATGTGGGGTGCTTTCATTGTGGCGTAGATGCCCGCACCAAAGTAGCTATCTCTGTTATTTGCATCCAGTGGAGCCAAGAGCTTGGGATTCTCGAGGCTTGTAATATTTTTGAAGGCGTCTTCAGGAGTATAGTGGAAAAGGACTCGATCTCCTTCACGTAAACCTTGATGTCCTGACGCATCTTCTCGGACATCAATGGCGCATGCCCACATCTTGATGCCAGTGGCTTCATGCTTTATTGTCAGGGCATCTACGTAGGTGTAGCCCGGCGCTTTCAGCCGGGCTCCTTGGAAGTACTCTGTGCTGCCAAAGAAGCTCTCTGGTGATGCTTCGTTTTCCATGGCAAAGGCACTGCTCCAAGAAAAACAACTTGTTTTTATTCTTGGTCTAAACCCTTGACGCTCAAGTAAACACTAATGGGAGATCCGTATTGCTAATTAAGCCACCATCAGTTCTAGCATAAATAAGTGATGATTTTCTATACAATGAGGGAGTTGTGAACGTCAATCAATGAATACTAGCGGTGGTTCGAGGGTTGCATGTACCAACTTCTATCCATGTCATTGCCATACGTGGGTGCCGATGTTGATAGCAGCTGACTGCGTGAAATATGAAAATATGACTGCATCAAGTCCTGAGCCCAACACGGCGATGATTGCAAGCATCAGCTCTTTTACGTCATACCAAGGAAAATCTTGAAAAAAAACACGGACTGGTAGTTGTTTAACCGCTATGGTTGGTTGTTCTTATACGTATCCCGTATCCCCTATTTTTTGATAATTCCCTACCAAGAAAAAAATCAAACCACCATCCAGTCAACCGATTTGGATGTGCACTTCGGGTTGGTTCCGTGGGATGACCCCATTCAGCCCCTGAGAATCTGCACAGAAAGATGTGGCTGAATGAAAGGGATTGTTTGGACTTAAATATGCATGCGTGTGTATCATTTGTACACATAAGTGAAGTATGAATACATATATAGTCAAAAATATACATGAACAAAATACAAATGCATACATTATCGATTCCAATTTGCACACATGATGGCCTGGTTGGTGGTTGAACCGCCCCCATGAAAAATCTGAGATTGACTAAGAAATGTTGTAAATTATGTTGTTTTTTGTTAAACATTCTATCTTTACTATTTTTGATAAGAGACTGGTTGTGTACTAGGGAAAATAAAGAATGTTTCAAACCACCGACCAGTCTTCCATGATGGCAATTCCTTCAATACCTCTGACTAGGAACAGTCAACATGACACACTCCATCGGGCAGCTCCCAGTCCAAAGTGGCCCAACCTGGCGATTCTTGGTTCATGATTGCTTGGGAGGGTGGTGTTTCTTGTTGGACTGATGGTTGTTCACCAACCCAGAAATCACACATGTGAACACACTAATCAAGTACAGTAACCATCATGAATGGCTTGGACAAAAAGTAATTTGGGAATTACCCAACCACCAGGAAAAGTTCATCCGTGAGCCCTACTGAAGCAAATTCGCTAAGCCTAATTTTCTGACCATGGTTAAATAGCTCCCCATCATGGAATTATCAACCATAATTAAGTCAACTAGCCACACTAAATATATGGCTGTGGGGTCAAAAGCCTGGTGCCCTAATGAACATCCAAGAAATCACCAAGCCAGTCTTTGTGGGGATGTTCACCAAGCCATTTGTTGTTTGACTAAGGTTGACCCGTAGCCATCTAGCGCCCCCATTGCATCACCCGTTACAACGGCTTCCTCATCGACCTCTGGGGCACCCCAACAGCTTCAAGCATGCTTCGCTGGGTAAGTTGCAAGGCTCACTGACCTGAGACCCGGGAGCTTTTCATGGTGGTAACCATGGTGGCTAAGTATCCAGGATGAAAGTGAGCCTATGGTTGATACTTAGCCACTATGGTTGCTACAAGCTGATTAAAACTCTCTAGCAAATTAACCTGGAAGTGGAAAATCCCACATTCATAGCTGGTTGACCTAATTAACTGGTCATTTTAACATCCAGGTTAGTTTACCAGAGTTTGAGCATGGGAATCAGCCCATTATAATATGGTATACTGGTTTGCGGTTTCAGCCCCTATGAAAATTATTGGTCAACCAACCATTTGGCAATATTAGCGAAAATGAAAACGTTCGAAACCGCCAACCGGGATAGGCATCCAACATGTCAACTTTACCATGATAATTCACCAAAATGTATGATTGATGATTGGTGGTACGTGAGAAACTGGCCATTATCCGACAGTAACATTGGATAGCCCATGGTGGTAAGCTATCAGCCACCATGAGGTAGTTCTTTTCGTTGAAAGCATCATGATCAACCCATGGTAGTAGAGAGAATAACCATTGAGGCAACTGACTAATAACGATTGATAGCCATATTGGATGACAAATAGTCAACCATAGAATTCTCAATGTAGTGGTGGAGTATCCACTGTGATCAACCCGTAGTGTCATTATTACGCAAGGCGATTTTGATAGTGGTTTTTGCATGAACTATGGTTGATAGTGCTTGATTAACCAAGAGTGGTAATTGATTGGACGAACCATTTTGACTCACTGAAAAAATGTACGCTCCAAGAAACACATACACACATACATATACATACATACATGTGTATGTATAAATATAAATGTATATAAACGTATGTTTGAACAGTTGAACAGTAGCTTCATCTAGCTGATGTCATCCATATTTTGTTAAAGTAGTGGTTGGCAATGATTCACATCGATTAATTACTAGCGATCATCAACAGTTTCTGCTGGTTCTGACAGGAAGTAATGGTCAAGTGATCGACTATCACCGACAATGACATCGTGCCTGATGCTTCATTGATGCTGGTTCATGAACATCAATCCTGAATTACAAGCCGTCAACAGTGGCTCATGATGGTGAATTGTGATTCACATTTAATGTCATTATGTTCGGTGTGATGACGAGATACCATAAAATCTCAAGCAGTAATATAAAATGAAAGATAACAAACGAAGGTGGTCAACACTGATTAAGACGGTCACTGCCATTGCTGCCAATAAACGCAAAAAAAAGGTAGTTATTGTTCTTCACCATGATCATGAAATACCAGCATGCTCAATTTCTGATTAATCCCGGCAAATCATAGCATCAATGAGAACTCAGTACCTCCTTGCTGAAACGACCTTGCTGGACCGGAAATGGTCAAAGGGGCCACATGTCGAGCCATGTCTCTACAGAGTGATGCCCCAGGAACTGTTGTGTTGGTCAACCGCACTCACCTGCCAGTAATGGTAGACATAATCAGCAACTGAACGGCGCCTGTTGGCAAATCAGCATCTTGATATCACTCAGACTTCCCATGTTTGGGCCGCTGGCCAATCCCTGTAGATCACGATGTTTGATGATAGCTCACGACGAGCCATCTTGATCACAGAAAGTTCAGAACCAACCGATGAATGGCGCCAGGCTTTGGACTTTGTTTATGACAGAATAGTCTGAGAGTTGAACTCCCCCAAGAAACACCCAGAACCAAAGGAATTGTCTGGGAAGAGCCATGCAATTTCCGAAATGGAAGGTTGGGTTGCACAGCTTCACGAATCCAGAGAATGCATGCCTTAATCAAGCCTGAGCAAACGTGTTGGCACAGCGCAAACTTGACAAGACACATACGCTGCTTTCCCAAAGGCTTCCTGAGTCAAAGCAAAGCCATGCAAAGCCTCCAGGCTGCCATAAGGCTACGGGTCAATACTAACCAAGCAATAGTGGGGGTTAATTAATAACAAACAATAATAGGGAAAACAATGGTTAATGATAGGGCAACCAGGGGTATAGGATGGTATAGGGTTTTGACCCACAAACATAACAACGGTGGAAGATTCCCCTCTCTCTCCATTGCCGTCTCTATGAGGTTCAGCAGTGCGAGGGGGTTCAGCAGTTCAGTAAGCAGCATCTGTGGGGGCAGTTATGACGCACAAGCTGAGGTCATTTAACAATTTGACAAAAGTTGGTGCTGCTGACGGTATCATGCTGCGATGTGTAAGCACCCAGCGTGGTCAATTTAGCAGTGCGAATCATGTTGCAGCATGTTTCTTTGAAATCGTAGCCACATTCTTCCCGCGAAGAACGGCTAAGATTGAAGTGTGCTTTTAATGTTTTGCGCAAGGCTTCAACAAACCCTACTGGTTCTACAACTGCAAATGCTTGTCAGCTTTTGGTTTGAAACCGTAGTGACATGTAGTGACTCATGAGTTCTGAAAAGAAACACCAGCAAGAGATTACAAACGCTTCTTCGAATATCAGTTTCTGATGTAGAAGAATATCAACGCCACTGGAAACCCTTCGTATGTCCATACACTGGGGAGCCCCCAAGTGAACCCAAACATGACCCAACATGTTCACATTTTAAAAGGAAAACCCTGCACCAACAATGGTCATGGACAACCCTGCTGTGGATTCGTGCGACGTCTTTGAAAAGCCCAAAATCCAACAGCCTTCCCACGGGTTCGTCCAAGAATCACTGCATCCCCAAGTCACTGGCAGTTTCCCTATGAATCACTTGGTGGCTTATAGATCCCTTGCTAAAAACACATCTTTAGTGGTTATATGGTAAATCAATCATATTCCAAAAACACTAAGAACCTAAGAATTCGTGGGTATAAGCCGTCCAGATCATGATCATTCTTGGTTGGTTGAGGGGTACCACCATGGCTATGGACAAAGCCTTCTAAGGCCGTCCTCATCCAAGCATCTTTGGCCTTCCACGACTCCATGCGCCAAACCTGGCATTGAAGGATTTGACATGTCGATGGCTTTAGGTATTTAACATCATTTAATATCATTTAATTCTATTTACCATGGTTATATACCCTGTGATATGTAACATTTATCTGGTTATAAGCCCAGGTTAATTGGATGTTGAAACATCTACCATGGTTATATACCTGCTAAAACCCCAGCTGCACATCCCAGTATGCCAAGTTTGGCTCCAGCACGAGTGCATCACTGCATCCTGCAAACATCCAATTCCATGATCCAAACACAACTCTGTCAGTGGTAATCACTGAAAGTTCTTCTTTGTTTATGCCACAGGTGTCGGCAATTTGTGGGTATACAAATGTGGCCATTATGTCTTTGCGTCTGTATGATGATTTTGGTTGTTGTTTTTATTTCCGATTCTTTGTTGTTGTTGTTGTTGTTGTTGTTGTTGTTGTTGCTGGCATTCCCTGGCCCTCAAAAGCACATGATCAACCATGATTGACATATTTAGCGCAACTCATTGGAACTATTGAATCCTCACCAAAAAATATGAAACCATCATCACCAACCATCAACAAACCATGATCAAGTGTCACATTAACCATCATGAAGCCATCAACCATCATGAATCACCATCAATCATCATCAAACCGTCATTCACCATAGACAATCCCATGGCTGTCCCTAATCTACCATCATCAAACCATCATCATCAAACCATGCTTAAACCATCACCAACCATCATTAACCATAGTAAATCCCATGGTTTCCCCTAACAAACCACCATTGAACCATCCTTAGCCGCCAAGCCACCACCGATCCTTGCTGCCATCCCTGGGTCCACCCACCACTCGGTCGCCCAGTGGAGCTGACAGGTGAAAGAGCGATGGGACTTCCAACCTCGGCGCCACGCTGCGCCAGAGAGGTGGATAATGTGCTGGATGAATGATTAATAAGTATGTCCTCTTAAATCTAAAAAGAGGTAATTAACAATGAATACTGGATGATTATATGTTAAAAATAGCAGTTATTAAACAATAGGTATGTGATCAATAACGGTATACATTAATAACATGGGTTAATAATAGGTATGATTACCGTTAATGATGAACCATAATCCGTTTATTAATGATAAACAAAATAGACTAATGATAGATAATGACTAATAGATTAACAGTAGGTAATAGTTTTTGGATCAATGACTTGTTCCCGTTAGATAGACATATATACATATATACATATGTTCATATTGAAAAAAATAGGTATTGCAAATTACATTACATGTTCAGCATTACCGTTATTGATTAATGATTCTTTAACATACACTAACCGGTATAGATTATCGAAGCTGCCATATTGTCTGCCATGCACCAATGGAATCAATTAATACCATTGGTTATTAATGATAAGTATTCACATATACAATGGATGAGCAATAGGTAATGAGAGCTCTTGGTTCTCGAGTTTTAGGATTAAAAATGAATACCTGGCTTAGCTGGCTTATGAACCACTAAAAACCTATGAGAAATTTGAACACGTAAATCTATCAATGTTAAGTCTAGTTTACTGAAAATACCGTATGTAATTGAGTCCGGTTGATTTGGTTTTCGTGATATATGTTGCCTTTAGTATCGAACTTTAAAGTGGTACCTAGCTCGTATAAATATATGCATGCACATGCTCAACTGAGATGTAGCGATGCAACAAATGGAAGAAAAGTGCCAATGTATGTACACCCAAAATTGTCTGTTTGCAACATGGCATGTCTCGTCGAGTTGTATACCACCATCATCAACGACGTTGTTGGTGCTTATTCGTTGTCGATTTCCAACCCATGTTTTCGAACAATATCTGTGGCCTTTGGACATCATCAACCATATCCAACTGCAAACTATCACTGTCCTTGCTAGCAATCATTATCCACATGGTCACTAATGTTAACACTTGTTAACCCTGGATTGACAAACCCCTGGTGGATTAATAGTGGGTATCCTCCAAGTTCTCCAACCGGTTTCTCATTTGAATGGTACCCCACCCATAAACCAACTTGTGGAATTCATTGAGCCAAGGGGTTGACACTACATGCTGCCTGCATCTTTGACAAAATCATTGACATAAACTGAACCACTATCCTTACTAGCAGGTATTATCAAACTAGCAATAAGTATGGATTGATTATCCTGCATTAGCTGTCCATAAGCTAGCAACAATTACATCATTGGTATGGATTGATTATCCTGCATTAACTATCCATAGGATTTCATTATCATTGACTCATGATTTATCTCCTTACTATTCTTACCATCATTATCCATATGGTGCTTTCTAAAAAAAACAGGCTGCCCCAAGATCATTTCTTATCAACCATTTATAGCAATACACAAACCATTTTGAAGGTTTCCCTATATCGAGAGGCCCCTATGTTCAAACTATTATCATTACCCATGTTCATTATTGATTGACTCATTTCACCACTACTAAGCCATCATCGAAACCATTAAGTCATATTCTTTAACCATTTGAAGTGATGAACTCACCATTTCTGTGAGGTCCCCTATTCTGAGAAACCACCATATTGGTCTTGTTGTTGCTGATTATCCCCATTATTGGCTATTATTAACTTCATATTAGCGACTGAAATCAATCATATGGGTGTTTCTCAAAATAGGGTGCCCTAAAAAGGGTGGGTTTATTACCGTAAATGCTTAGTGTTGGATGACTTGGGGAGTTCCCTATTTTGAGAAACACCCATTATTCACCCAATATGAACCACCAAAATCAACCATATGATCAAACATTATCCCTATTATTAGCTAGTACCAACCTAATATGAATGAGAACAATCAACCACCATCTCCACTATTACCAGCTGTTATTAACCTAATATTAGCCACTATAATCAACCACATGAACAAACCACACAAAAATGGCTGTGGGTCAAAACCCTGTACCCCTGGGTCCCCTATTATTAACCATTGTTTTCCCTTATTATTGGTTGGTCATTATCCCCCATTATTGGTTGCTTAATATTGACCCATAGCCAAATTAGGAGAAACCCATCCCTAACCGGTCGCCCCGGTGTGGCTAACTCGCCACGGATCGCGCGGCTCCAAGTGGCAAGCGCAGCTGCAGAACCTGATGCCGCCCAACGAAGCGGCCGTGATTCTTCGATGGTTTCGGATGATAGGTGATGGCAAATGATGGGTGATAGCTTAATGATGGTTAAATGATGGAGAATTAATAGTTAATGATGGTTAAATGATGGTTAAATGATGGATGATAGCTTAATGAATGATAATGATGGTTTCTGATTAGTGTAACCCCCCCTAAAGTAATGAAAATAGGCATGAAACCAACAGGTAGATACTAATCAGAAACCAACATTGATGATGATGAATTGATAGTTTACCACGGTGAATTGATGGTCAAATGATGGTGAGTTGATGGTTAAACCTAGGAAAAATGATGGTTCAGTAGTGGTAAAATGATGGTTCAATGATGATGAGTTGATGGTTCAATGATTGCTGATCCTGGTTGATAAAGGCTGATGACAAGTGATGGTCAATGATGGTTAAATGACGATTCATTGCTGAATAGTGATGGTGAACGGAGGTTCAATGTTACTTAATTGATGGTTTATTGTTTATTGGCTGGCCAAGAGCCAACAATAGTGGTTAAGGGGTGGCCAAGGGATGGTTACATCCTGATTTATCACTGTTAAAATGGTCAACCATGTTGCATTTTCAGCTCACCAGTCTTCATTGTTCTATGTTAATCTGAAATGATTGATTGCAAAGTGTCAATGCCCGGAATCATGTATACGGATGTCAACATCTTTGCCTTCTGCTCACAAAAAAACAAGCTATTATCAGCTATGCCCATATCTGATAGATCATGCATTACACATCAAAATGTATCATATCCCAAGCATATGGGGCTGGTCATCGTTCAGGGTCTATGGTAAAAGGCTACAAGTCTATAAGGCTATCCTCAATCATCGATTCAAGCAAGACCAAAATGGTCCACAACACTTCCTCGTTGAAAATAACGGCCAAGAATGAAAAAACATGTTCGATAATGGGTACCCATGGGTCAGAAAGGGCAGCAAAATAGTCAAGGATCGAGATTTCCCCTTCTTACCCTACAACAATGGAATCAAAACAGCTTCAGCGGGATTTGCAGCCATTGGTACTTCCCTGAGCCGTTACATGGTGGGATGATTTGAGGGGAGAAGCCTTGGACCAAGAAATGTCATTGGAAGAAACCCTCGTTTTAGCGGAAGCTAACTAACTGGGGGGCATCCCTTCGTACTAATGCTTGGAAAACAGTGCGTGCCACGAAAGGTGGATTTATATAACAACGAATTGGGGGGAAACCAGCAAAATCAGCTCATCAACATCAATGTGGGACTGCCAATCAATGATGCCAGCCTTTTTTGCGGGCAGTTTCCCACTCATGGCCGACAATATTCACCACCAACACTTGATACTAGCGGACCATCGAAACCAGGACGAAACAACGAAATCAACCATCAAAACTAATCACCAGCCATCAAAACAGCCAAAACCAAGCATCAAAAACCCAGAAAAAAAAAACGAATCACCATTCATAACATTTCACTATGGTGATCCCCATTCACTCTGCTACCACCATTGCTTTCGCACAGGGGCCCACCTGAACCCTGCCACTAGCGACGCCATGGCTGCGCCTCTTTGCCAGCTGGATCGCCTACCGTGCGCACCGTTGCGGCCAGCTGGGGGTTCGAATGGTGAGTGGAGAAGCAGCAACAAACTTGGTTATCACTGGTGGTTAAACAAACAGCCATAGTTAACCATAGTGGTTTGCTGCCAGTGGTTAAACAAATGGTTTAAACAAATGGTTAAACAAATGGTGGTTTCTCAAAATAGGGAACCCCCAAAAAATGGTTGGTTTAGTACTATAAATGACTACTATTGGATGATTTGGGGGGTTCGCTATTTTGAGAAACAACCAAATAGCCGATGGTTATAGGTTGAATATAGGTTAAACATAGTGGTTAAACATGGTGGAGAGATGGTTATAACTAATCCTTATTGGTTCAAGCTAGTGGTCAAGCAACTAGCCTATGGTTATAATGGTGGAGAACAATGGTTTTAAGTTGGGGATTCTGCTGGTTAGTGGATCAATAACCATTAGTATATACATTAGTATAATGGTTAGTGGATCAATTACAATTCTCATGCCATGGTGATCCACTATAATCCTTATTGTTGGTGAATAGCGGAGAATTGATAATGGATTAATAGTGGAGAATCACCAACAATAAGGATTATAATGGTTATAAGTTGGGGACTGAAGTTGTTAGTACAAGAGGGGATTAAGAGGGGAGAATCACCAACAATAATAGTTCAACAACTACCCTGTGGTTTCTCAAGCCGTAGGGAACCCCAAAGGTATGGTTGGCTTATGTTGGTTTATCACTGATGATTGATGTGGGATGATTTGAAGGCAATTCTTTGATTTGAGAAGCTACCACTTTAGTTTAAAGTGTTTATTTCTCCGGACGGAAATGTTGTGGTTAAAACCCCATCAGCAAAACAATCAAAGGTTGGTGATCTGTAACCATAATGTTGGCAAACCCACGATGGCTATCAAGCTGGTAACGAGCCAGCAGTTGAGCCATGTCATCGTGCCGAGTTTCCAAGACATGAAAATAGCAAAAGGGCAAAGTGTTCAAATTCTCGAAACGAAGTTCGTGGTTATTTTGTCATGTGATGGTGGCCGTAGCCATGTGACAGGCCAAGTGGTTTCAATTCATGCTTCTAACCCACATACTCGTCACCAACTGCAGCCCTGTCGCCAAATCATTTCAACCACCGAAAAATGATCAGATCCATTGGTTGCATAGCATGAGAACAATCAAACGAGCGGTGAAATTGTCATCCCATGATCAGCCAGTGATGGGGAACGATGCTGAGCGCACCCCACATAGCTGGTCCCCAGGCTCCTGGTCGCTGGCAAAAGTCTGCGGAGCCCCACTGGGGACCTGGAGCGAGGATGGGAGGATGGCAGGAATGGTTGGATGGCAGGATGTCTTAGCCATGTTTTTGTTTTCCATGTTTCAAAGGATGGGTAAAAATACTAAAAAAAACCAACAGTAGGACGGTAGTATAGTCATGAGAATCTACTGATTTTCCCATGGTAGGGCAGTAGTCATGGTACTCATGGTCATCCTATCATCTTTCCATTGATAAGACATGATGGCAGTAGTTTTGCCATGGTTCGAAATACCAAGTACCATGGTATCATAGCAATGGCTCCGATAGAGGTAGACAATGGAAAGTAATCGAGTCGATGCCAACGTGCAATTGTGATAAGCTGAAGAAAAATACAGAGTGGTACAGCAAAGGTACGATGATTTGATGATATAATGGTAGGATGAAAATGTGACAATTAATGAGAACTGGGTGATTGACAGCAATGGTAGAGTTTGTGACAAGTTTGTGATTTCTAGCGACAAGTGCGAGATGATACGATAGTAATTGACTGTCAACCTGTCGAAAAGACCCAACGACGCTGACTGATGTTGCACCTTAAATATCATCATCCGAAGAAAAGTGGTGACAGCAATGGTTTCACAATGGCTAAGCACTAGCAATGGCTAGCCTCTGGGAAACTAACATTGCCATATCAACCAGTTTGCTAGGAAAACTAGGGCAAATCATCCATCTATGGTGAAATGTCCATTGCCATATTACTTCATCGATGGCTCAAATATGAGGCTGCAACCCTTTGAAAAATATTAGTCAACAAACCATTTGTTAACAATTAGTAGGGAAACACATGGCAACAAAACCACCAACCAGTAGTTGTTTAACACCATTGTTGCTGATTATGATCCCCTTTGTTAACATGTTAACCGTTAACAACCACTATGAACCACCAACCAGGCAGGTTCCTAGTGGTCATGACGTCATCCGATGATGGCTCCGCTGTGCTGGCCGCGCCTTTGGAAAAGTCGTGTCGCAACACCTGCGTTGCGAGCCCCAAGTGCTAGGCAGGTCTTGCCCCCGCCGTTGGTGGTTTATGATGAGAGATCTTGCCACACGGCAAGTATGTAGCTGGGAGGATGTTTGTCTCGGCAAGCATCACCATCATCAGCAGCAGCATCATCAAACATCATGATATATATGAAATATAAAATTAAAAACATATAAAACATATAAATAAGAAAATATCCAAGTACATATAATTGCAATGTCGAAAAAAGTGGAAACAACGGGTCAAATCCACGTGATGCTGTCCGCTTGCTCGCCCTTTTTCCAAGCAGTCACACACGTCTTGGTCTGTGCGGCAGCTATCCCAAAATGCTTGCAACAAACCAGTGTGTTTTTTCAAAACAGGCTTTGCAGCTCAAGCAACTTTTGCCCAGCGAAAGCTATGGTCATGGTTCAGGTATAGCTCAAGCAATGCCGAGCGGGAAGCACGGCTCCACCGTCCTTCCGGAACCATTCCCATTGTCTCTCCTGCTTGCCAAACTCTTCGGCAGGCGCAGGGTCTGGAGATACGAATTCACCGCAGGGCAGACTCTTTAGAACGTCGTGCATTCCAAAAGCGTGTGTTTTGTTTGTGCGGGTACGGGTCAAAATAAGTTGAATTCCTGCAAATTGACAGCTGAAAGATCTAGTTCATCTGTGGAACTTTTGGTTATCACAAATCAAAGATAATCAAAGATTTTGACCCATGCCCATACAAGTTCTCCCTGGGATGCAAGCAAAACAAAATCCCCTCAGTTAAAGCGGCCGATTAGTTTCTCTAATGGCCGCCATGCGCGTCCCCATGCGCATCACCATGTCCACCATGACCAGCGCTTCCTTCCGGGACGCAGTGCTCGTGACCGATCAGGATGAGCCCAATCAGAATAGCTCCCAAGATGAAAGCACTGAAAGCTGCAAGACGCTGCACAAAAGTCAGCTTGGGGTCATACAGCTTTGGCAAGCAGTCAGTAGCACCCAAGTGCAGATACACACCTCCGCCGAAGGCAAGGATCAAACCAATGGTACTGTCATCAACTTCAGCTGAAAGCACGACGGCAGTTCCAATGAGCACACTGGTTCCACTGAAGAAGTTTGCTGCCAACGCCTTCAGGGATTTGTTTTGAAAGTCTGGTATGTGGAAACCAGTGTTTCTTCTTCCTCCCCAAAGGCTTTGTTAGAATAAAAGGGCTTTTATTTCTGGGTACAAGCTAAGCATAGGACAAACGACCAACAAAGCCAAAAAAAGATGATCCAATCCACCAACTGCTACCAACTTGGGCCTTTGCAATTCCCAAGTCGACATCTTTGCCCGTCAAGATCACAAAGTCCGCCACTTCCTGTGGCAATTCATGCAGGATGGTCCCAAGGACTACGCTCCAGCCAAATGCATTTCCACAACCCTTGAAGGCCGCGCCGATGAAGAAGCCATCGCAAAGGTTGTGGAAGAAATCTCCAATGACAACTGCTCCAAGAAGGCGAGCGGTTGTCCTGAACTTGGCAGCTGAGTCCTCCGCAGTAACTTCATCAGGCTCTTCCGGGCTTGCACCAGTGTCCTTAGTTCCCTTAGTTCCCTTGGCTGCCATCAAGGCGATACTGCAAAGTGTCTCTACCACAGGTGGAAGCACCAAACCTGCAAGGATCATGGTCCCCCAGCGCCACACCACATCAACTTCTGCGGTCCATCCCACTGCCACCAGGTGAGTGGATTCAAAGAGGAGCAAGAAGAAGGCACAGGCCAACAAAGCGCCGGCAGCAAATGCGAAGAGCAGCCATGATCATCCTTGAGGTAGTGGGCCGTGGCTTCAAACTCTGTGGGCACATGGTTCGTGAAGAAGGCAATGCCTGCCGCAGAGCTGGCATCGATGTTGTAGAGCGACTGCCACGCAGTCCTTGGCCAGTGTCTTGCCTCGCTTCCTACTAGCAGCTAGCATGTTTTGGCCAATCTTGGCGTTGCACTTCCTGATTTCCTACTCCCAAAAACAACCGTAACTGGAAAAGCTTGGAAACAAATGAAACAAAACCTCTTTAACAAACAAGTGAAAACTACCAGCCAGAATCTGTTGGAAGACCAGTCGGAAGCAAGCATTGCTGGCAGGGACAATGGTGCCTCCAGCTTGCACATCTGTGCAAGTCATGTTCATGGCTGCCTCTGCTTGTTCTTCAAGGCCATGCAAAGTCTCCTCCGTGAAGGTTGTGACTGGCCAAGCCACCATTGTCAACGATGGATCGGCATAGCTTGACTCCACCTTCTGCGATGTCCACATGTAGTCGCTCTCCGGCGTTTCGAAAATGCCTGCCCATTCCCAGGGATGATCTTCAGCGCGCGACACAGTGAGCAATCCAAGGCATGCCACCAGAAATCCTGCGTGACCGCACTTCATGACAGGGACTGCACGGGGAAGACCCTGAGTTGGAAGGATCTTGACCCAAAAAGCCTCAAGTGGCCTTGCGACTCACATCGCTCCAGGATTTTGCCACCATTCTTGGTAGCATCCCAGCCGTTTCTGGAAATCCAACACCTGCATTCAATTCACAAATACCACCAACATCACAGCTGTAACCAAACACCATCAAAATATCACCGACACCATCACCATCACCATCACCATCACCATCACCATCATCATCATCATCATCATCATCATCATCATCATCATCATCATCATCATCAACATAATCAACAAATATCATAGTAAATAATTAAAAAACGGCTATATATACATACCTAGGTCTTCGTTTTGATGTTAAATTATAGCTCTTTCAGAAAAACATGTTCTTTCACCTTAGCGGCAATCTTTATTGCTTTCGAGCGATTCTTGCATTTTGATTGCCCAGTCCACTTTTGGCTCATTTTGTGGGACCTTCCATCATCTTCCCGTTCCAACTCACCGAGTGCGCCCTTTTTGTCAACTCCAGCAGGCACTTCAACACAAATTGGCCTCAGCAGGTACAGTGATGGCATCGTTGCCCAGGGTGAAAGCAGAAGAGGACCGATGGGAGTGATGGGTGCTGGCAGTATAACCCTTTTAGCATGGTTCTTGACCTGATGCTCCGAGCAGCGATTCATCTCCAATAAGTGCCGATAAGTCTTGCTCAAACCATTGTGGATTTCTGTAGCCCCTGTAGCATCCTTTGTCCATTGGTTGCTCTCCTGTACTATGGACTCTCCATCCTTAGCTGAGACTTGGGAATCGGATGCCGCATTGCGAAACCGTGCCCGACAGAATGATCGGGTTACAGTTTGGCCAACCCTTCAAAGCATAGGTGTTGCAAGCATGCGCGCAGCTGCGATGAACAACAAGGTCTTGGAGCTGACAGCCCAGTGGTGGGTGGCCCAATCGGACCGCCCTTCTACATTTCCAATTGGACAAATTCGGGATCAGGTTTGGGGCCTTCAGCTTTTGGGGGGTTAGGGAATGTAGTAACACATAATGTTCGATACCATTTTTAGAATTTATTAAAGCCTGGTAGGTGACCAAATCTCAAAACCCTGTAGGTGATTGAATGGCGCCGCATTTCTGGTCTCGAAGAGAATGGCTCCATGGTCAATCTGGATGGTTGGGGGGTGAAGCGCTTGTTCAGCCATACGCTAAGGAGGTGGCTGGCAGGGGCTGCACGCCCAAGAGAATCTCGAAATAATATAACAAAGGATTTATGTGCTCACCCCACGTTTTAGATGGGCATTTTCCTTTAGATGGGCATTTTCCTTCACTTCAACTTTGATTTTCTCAATGTTGGGTATGTTTGGTTCAAGGGTTTGCCCAATGATTTCCCATCCCCAGGATCCGGCGTTGAATGCTGTGTGGGAGATCTTCGACCTTGCTTGGGGGGATCCTGCCCAGAATGGTGATGTCAATATGGATGATGATGACCACCATGGTGACAGCGGTGATTCTGGTCAGGTGGCGGCCCCACTTGCGATTGAGAATGGTGATCTCACCAGCGAAAGTGAAGTGACAACAACCCAGCCAGAGCAGACCCCGGAGGAAGGTGATTCCCAAGATTATCAAAACATGTTTGAGCTCAACCAGCTCGACGAATCCCAAGAAGTGCCTCCCCCAAGCCCATACGTGGAGCCCAATGAAGTTGTTGAGGAGGTTGTTGGTACTTCTGTGACTGGGAGTTCTGATTCTGATGCTACTCGGCGTTCTGGTGCTGATGCCACTGGGGGATCTTCCATGCCGGCTGGGCCATCCGGCTCTGGCGCAGCATTGATGCCACCGCCCCCGCCAGCTGATCCTGCACTGCTTGAACGCAAGCGCTTGCTGATGGAGAAGATGGAAGAACTCAGGCTGGGGAAACTGAACCACACAACACCCAAAACTATAGTATGTTGGGTTGACGCAATCACAGTGTCCTAGTAGAAAATCGGCAGATTATCATCCAACAAAAATCTGACAACTTATCTTTAAATTCTGAGGTGGCCTATGGACTTTTACACTTGAACATTGAACCAGGATCCAAAGTATGTGTTGCCCAAACCACTGTTCAATTAATTCAGCCGTATCTGACATGGCCATCTCATCACAATGGGTCAGTTGATCGGGTACTTGCTTCCCTGCAGGCAAAAGATGCAATCGAGGGATGCTGCGAAGGTCCTCCGACTGAAGAGCAGTGCCAACATCGGTCACTTGATTTCTAAGTCAAAATGATTTTTTGTTAAAAGGGTTGATGATTTAAACCACAATAAGCAAAAAGATATGGGAATCAAATCAACTTTCAAGTGCAGAACGCCCATTGACAGCCAAAGGTGACAATCCCACGGGTCCCACGGTCAACCCGGACAACCTGACCACCTTGCCCTATGATCCTGAGCCGGTCCATCCTGATTCAATTCCACCTATCACCATCGAGGCCAGTGTGGTTTTCAACTTGCAATTTTTCTTGGATTTTCCAGGGTGGTTTTCAAATTGCATTTTCAACTTCCATTGGGGTGGTTTCTTCAGGGTGCCTTTGGAATGGCCATGATCCTGATGATTTCCATACAATGGCTAAGAAGGTAGCCTTTGTTCAAAATCATTTATAGCCAATCAACACCACAAGTTGCGCAATTTCCCTTTGAAGGAATCTCCCGATCGCTCATGCATGAGCCAGCCAGAGCCGCCAAGTGAAGAGCCCTTGCCGGAGACAGCTTCCGAGCCAGCTCCTGGGCCAGCTCCTGCTTCATTGGCTGACAATCCTGGGAAGGCTGGAAACGATGATGTGGATTTGATGGAGATGGAGGCACGGTTTGTGACCATCTTCGTCAAAAAATATAATCAGCAGCAGTTGTTTTGTTGGGCGTGGGTTCAAGAAATTACCACAATCATCCCAATCTTTCCTGGTCATGTCGACCGGAATTATCAATAGCAAAGGGCTTTGGTAACACTTTGAAAAAGATGTTGGTCCCTTGGCTACATGAAACAAAGCTTCACATCACTGATTCCCCACACTGCGCTGCTTCACAGGAACCCGCAGCGGTGACCCGGAGAGAGCAGCTTGGATCAGCAGACCATCAGCTCAGTGCCAAGCCCCCAAAGGAGAGCACCCGCAAACGTGCGAAGAAAGCTGGAGAACCAGAAGCGAAGAAAGCTGAGGATGATGAGGAGGTATGGGGAGAAGAAGACACGGGTGATGCCACTGGCACCGATGACAAGACACCCGGTGAAGACCCTCCAAAGACAAAGCGTCGCAGGACAAATGCTAATGGTCCAGAGACTGATACCTCCGAGGTCAAGCCCTCAGCTGCTGCCAAGGGTAAGGCAAAGGCAAAGGCAAAGGCAAAGGCTCCTGTTGCTAAGAAGCCAGCTGCTGCAAAAGCAAGCATTCCAAAGGCTGCGCCCAAGAAGAAGTCTGAGGAACCCAAGAAGGAAGAGAAAGTGGTTGAGGAAAAGATCCCGGTTGGCAAGGACCCTAGCGCCAGTGATTCCAGCAAGAACAAGGCCAAGACCTTTGGTGGCCGTTGGATCCCAAAGGAGGATGGACTTCCTTTGCGCAAGATGACAGCCGTCATGCACGTTTGGGAGATGTGCTTGCAGTCCAAGCTCAATTCTCAGAGCACGCTTCAGAGCCCATTCTTCAAGCTTTGCAGCTCAGCATTTCGTGGCCAAGAGCTTGACAACGATGAGACCACCACGGAGCAGTTCATTGCTTGTGCAGAATGTCAAGTTGAGACCTTCCTCAAGGATGAGAATGTCCGTAGCCAGGTTGATGCAGGGTTCAACCTATGTTGGCCATGGTAAAATTGTTTTTGGATTTCAGGGCTAGTGTTCATGGCAAGAATGAATGTTTCTGCACAATTGTTTTTGAACCAGGTCATCTCACCATGATGTTATCACAGCACCCATTTCCATTTTCAGATTTGTCATGCAAGCTCTCCTCCAAGGCAAGAAGCTGAAGACTCGTGCCGAGTAGATTTGGCAACGTGTTGGCAATGCTCAATCGCATTGTGGACGGGTAGGATGGCCAGCTTAGCGAAATCTAACAATGGCCAATTTTTTGTCAATCCATTTGATGCCGCTTAGCATTCACTGCGGCATTGGGACAACCACTGCGAAGGACACTGTGAGTTGAGAATGCCACTATATTCAACCAATTTTCAACACAAAGCTTTATGTCTCATTATAATGGCTGTTTAGTTTTCTCAATCTTCATCATGACATGTCTGTCCCCGAGCAGTGGCGCATTGATGCGCGATGCATCGTTCCTGCCACGGCATTGGCAGGGTATCTTAGGGTAGCAGGTAGCATGGGGCAGGGTAAAGGCAACGTCAGCCCACCTGCTCAGCTAACATGAGCAAAAAAAACAAAGCAGATTTGCTCAACCAAGTTTGGTAGCCTTTTTCTTGGAATCCCATTTTGTGAGTTCCCTACATTACCCCATTTTGTTTTGGCAGTTCCATCTCAAGTTGGGATTCTTGACATTCCTTCCATTCCGCAGGATGGCGCCGAAACTTCGACGAGGACAAACCTTCTTCGCTGCTGGTGGCCTTCTTGAGGGTGATACCGGCTTGATTGATCATCATTTCATGATATCTCATCCCATTCTTGAATCGTTTCAGATTGGCTTCACTAAAAAAAACTCAAAGCAGCATGCTTTCTCGGAATCTGCGATCTTTATCTTGAGGAGACAGTGATTGTGACTATAGCATTTTTTCTCATAGCGGAAGTTTGTTGCCATCCACCACAGTCCTGCGTTGGCCATGGTGCTTCCACATGTAGACCTCGCAGTGCGCAGAATGATAGCACTGGATGTCCCAAAGGATTCTTGGATGATCTTGCATAACATACATGATGGTACAAGGTAACCAAGAGCACATGGATGTATAACTTGCCACTGCCTACACACTGATGGACTCCAATGGTATCCAGGATGCCAACCTCGCTTCTAAGGATTTCATCGCCATCGTGATCTTGGTTTCCTTTTTAGCACTACCTACGGACACACAGGAGAACCAGAACTTAGATGTGGTGGAGCTATTTGCGGGTGTAGCCCGCATTAGCAAGCTCGCAGCTTGGAGGGGCTTGAGGGCCAGGGCTTATGACATTACATACACCCCAGTGCGCCCCATGCACTGGAAGCGAAACAAACTTCGCCGCAGTCCTATGGATTTGAATGGGTCAGCAGGACTTGCGTCTCTTGGATAAACCTATGGACGTTTATGGATTATGAAAGCGCCAAATAAAGAGGGTAATGATGTTGCTAGATACTTTCCCCTAAGTTGTAGATACTAGGAACACTTGTTGCCACTATTGCCCCAAATCACAATTTAGTTTAGCCCAGGGTCAGTATTCTTGTTCAACATTGGCAGTTGCGATTCTTGGTTTAGTTTATTCATGGTTGTTCTGGGTTGGATCCCGGTGCCCCCAAATTTGTTCGCTTTTGCTTTTTAATCGAAAGTTGTTTGAAATAAACATGTTGGGATGGGTTTAGTTTTCTGTACAAGATAGCTATTGATGCAAGGATGCCCGTTGACAACTGAGGCTGGCAGTATATCTTTGCATTTGTGGACGGTATGAGGAAGCCTTCTACGTAATAGCAGTGGTGTGTTCAACATGGTCGGCGGTAAACCTCGCTACTTCTCAGCGAGATCTGTTAAACCCTTATGGAAATGTTGGACTGGCATCAGTCAGAGCTGGAAACCGAATGGTTGCCAGGCTGGATGGTCATGAATGGTTTTGGTTTGTTGTCAGGTTCTGGTTTTGTTTCCAAACGGCTCCCACGTATCAGAGTACCACGCCTTGGCCACAGGGTATCGCTGCTGGTCGTGTTCTTGCACTGCCTGGGGCAATCTTGGATGATTGAAAATCCAGCCGGAAGCTGCATTCTAACTCACCCGTGGCTGCGCTGGGCAATCAGGACCATTAACAAAGCTTCGGGAAAGGTAACTTCTACAACATTTATGTACGGTGTTCTGATTTTTGTTTTGTGGGAAGTAACCAATTACATTCAAACCAATGATAGATCCCAGCCGAGAGAAGGATAGCCATGCCCAGCCAGTGGACACTGAGGATGTTGAAACCATGTTGAAAAGAGGCCATAAACAGCCACCGGGGAGGACGGAAGGACCTCAAGACGATTGAAGCGCACTGGCGCCAAAGGCCCTATTCACTTTTTTGAGGGTAAGTACGGTAAGTAGCCACCTTGGAGAGATTAACAATGATCAACAACTAAGGCCATGATTTGAGCAAGGCTATCATTAACCCCTTTGGTTGATTAGATCAATAACATCTTCATTGGGAACCCAGAATGCTGTTCACCGGTCATTAGCTACTTCCAAAGGTATACTACGTGAACTTCTGGATGAGAAACTACTTGTCGCCCTCCATGAAGCCTACGATGGTGGTGACAAACCAGCCCTTGCTGGAAGAACTAGATGCCGGGCCCGTGCCAAAACGCCTCAAGAAACGTGCTAAAGGTGTCACACGGAGATACAAAAACGCAGAGGGCAAAGAACGGTTTGCTGGTACTTCTGCTCTCAAACGATCCCAGACTCGTAGCCACAGAGAACCAAGTATAATTTCGTTTTTGTGAAACCCAGTTTCGATGTGTGTTGTGCAAAGGAGTCCTCATCATCTTGAACACGACATGATGCTAAGGATTTACCCAGCACCATTTGCGAAAAAAGTGGTGAGCTTGATCCCCGCGATTAAGAGGACTCCACCATACATTGATGTGACTGTACCTTGTCTATTATTGTTCGGTTGGTTTTCTGGAGAATTCCAAACAAGACCCTTCTAAAGCATTCGGATCCAGCCGTGCTGCCATCTGAGGTCGACGCTAAGGCACCCTTGGAGCAACTCTTCGCCTCTGCACCCGAGGGCAGCTGTGAGGAAGCTGAGCTGGGGGAAGTTCTGACTTATCTCAGGAAATCCAAATACTTGAACCTTCCAGCCAATTGGCGGGAGCTCTGAGTCCATTGAATGCTGTGGGCTGAAATCCCGCACACATATTTCTTTGTGGGTGGCAGGGTGGTCCCACAAAAGGTCAATGAGCCCCTAGGACTGAAAACAACGGTCCGTGATGGCAACGATTCATTTGTTTGATGTTGATTTTTGTTTTTGCAATTTTTGAAACGGCGTAGTTTGCCGCCCAAAAGGCGTAGTTTGCCGCCCAAACGGCGTTCTTTTTTTTGGAGTGGTTTTTATGATTTTTGATTGGGGGCTCAGAGACCCAATTCAGCTATGTTCATGGGATGTAGTTTTGCTGCAGTCATCACGGCAGTAAAAGAATTCATCATTAGCAGATCGATTGCTTGTCAACATGAATACAAAGGACTGATCCTAGCTCAAAGCTGTCACACCTGTAGCAAACGATACGATCACCAAACACCTTCTGGTGAACGTTTCCAAGTCTGAGCACCAACAGATTTGCCACACTGCCGGATTCTGATTTCACATCATGAATCATACCTCTAAGTCATTTGGGATCAAGAGTATAAAAAGAATCCATCTTCCTGAAGATGGTCACCCGGCTTCAAACCTTCGGTTCCCGGTGGTCTTCTGAGTCATTGGTTGATGGGATGGCAGCTGTGTCGGGGCAGCCCGCTGGCATGATGTGCAAGACTGAGAATGATGATGCTGACCTGGAATTCCAATATCAGGCTCCCTGTTCCGTTGATTTCCAATTTGAGTTCACTAATATTTTTTTCCTTTTTCCTCTTTCTGTCCACATGGAAACTTAAGACCTAAGAGCCAACCCCAACACATCGATGCTGGTGTTTGGGTTGTTTTGTGCATGGTTACTCCGAGATATTCCCCTGGGTTGTCGTCCCCTGCATCATTGAGCCAGGCTATGGCTGAAGAGGTGGACCAATTGGATGCAATCATCGGTGCAGGTGATGGTGGTAGGGAATGTCAGAGCCCAGCTCTGCGTGATGATGCGTCCGCTGCTGCTGAAGATGGTGGTGATGATGGTGTTGAAGAATTTTAGCTAAATACTTTTTGGATTGAGTTATCCAGTGGAACAATGCTATAAACATGTTTGAAACCAAATCCTATCCTTATCAACTGGGTTTCTGAATCTTGACAATTCGATGATGTGTTTTTGATACCAACGGTTTTGATTTCCATCCAGGATCCACAAGTACATCTTACAGGGTCTTCTTAGAGTCTTTGCATGGTCAGTAGCTGAGGATGGGCATGATGAGCAAGTCCAGCGACAGCTTTCTGTTCCGATATTTCAAGATCAAGAACCACTAGCTGATGCAGACACGATCCCAGGGTCTCCACAAGTTTCTCCTCGCACCACAGCTATGGAAACTCCAAGTGGTCATGAACCAATGCCTGAACATGCAAACCCCAAGGCTGCCCAAGAACTTGCAGCGAGGGTTGATGGACCTGTGCCTTCTACAGAACGGAAGGATACCGCTATGCCATCCTCGATAGCTGACCAGCCAAAGGCTTCCGAAATTCCAGCTCCTTGTTTAAACAAATGACCCATGGCCCATTTTGAATACTTGTTGATCATCTCCCTTCCTGTCCCTCCATCACTGCTCCACGCCTCAGGTTCCCAAAGCAGTCGCGACGCCTTGCAGGACGATGCTGCTGGATGCGGGTATTGATGAGACACTTTTGGCACGTGGCACAGCTGAGGGATCAATCCGCTGCTCCAAAACCTACTCCTGGGGTTTTGCGGTTGTCGGAGGATGCGATCCATGCCAGGCTACGTAGAGTCTTCAAGCCATGCACCAATGGAAAGTTCAAAGTTTCAACAGACATCGTGAACCAGTGGAAAAACCGAAAGACCAGAAAGAATCTCTACACTTTGTTTCAGTCGGTTGGCTTCAGCCCAGATACTTGGACTAATCCATACTGCCATACCATCAACATGTAGTGTTTCCCCACTCACATGGTTCTCCAGGATAGTTACATGATAACATGTTAAAAATCCCTCAAATTCATTGAGCTCAAGGTCGCATTCAAGATACCATCTTCAACAGCGCTGGCTAAGGAAGCATTTATAGAAGAATGCGAGCTAAAGAGATCCGATTTGCTTGAGAGTGAATTGGATATACAAGGCACCTTTGCATCGGAGAAGACGATGCGTGAGGAGTGGCAATGGAGTGAGATTCTCGTTTTATATTTCGCTAGCACATCCAACACTGATGCCTTCAACATGTCAAACATGTACCAATGACAGAGTATTGAAAGGAATCGAAATACATGTTCCCCTAGTGTTCCAGCAATCAATGTTTTGTTTAGTTTATTGTGACCTGTACTTTCCTGCCTTGCGTCGTTAAGGGCAAGAATAGAAGCCGTGAAGGCTGAAGCTCGACGCAGCCCCAAGACTCTCATGAGGTTTGGGCCGGCCACTCCCTAGTCTCTGACTCACATTTTGTATTGAAATGTGCTATCACTGAAAAAGCTCACATGAAATGTTGTAGCTCACTCAACTTTGCCATAGATAGATGCAATGGTTGGTTTTGCTCTGTGGCAGGTCGGACCGATACGATCGGAAGCTGACGCTTTACTGGGCCGAAACTTGCATCAACACGTCCAACAAGTCTCTTGGGCTCAATGATTTGGATCTATATCATGTGGACTCACTGGTTTCCCTTGTCAACAAAACCGTAGGGTTTGTAGTGTTACTTTCAAACAACTTGGTAAACCTTTGTCAGTTCTGGACTTTCACCAATCTCCCCCAAGGCAAAAGAGCCAGGTCGAAATGAATCGAAGGATTCAATGGTCCCAAACGCCTCCCAATCTCGATGACTACGGCCCCGACTGCGTTCAATCTGCGGCCATGGGCGCGTTGTGCCAGCAAGGGCCTGGGGAGAAGGATGGTGGTGAGGGTGCGCCAGGAAAACGCGGCAGGGATGATCCAGCAGCAAAACCGCCTGCAGCCAAGACCCCAAAGATTGAATCTTCGGTCCGTCCCCAACAGAACCAGGATGATGATGATGATGAAGGTTGGAGATGCCGGTGTTGAATTCGATTCAATTGGTCGAAACCGTGTATGCTTATAGTAGATACAAGTGTTGAACGGATCAGCCAATCTACCAATGGTCTTCAGGGTTTCTTAGCCATCCCTTGCAGGTGCGGAATCTGAGGCTTCCGGTATAGACCCTGATCAAGACAGAGCCCTTGACGAGGCTGCTAAGCAAAGGAAACGAGCCAACTTGCCAGAGATCGTTCCTGATGTTTTACCAAGCACATTAGCCGGGAAAATGATGAGCCTTGAACTTAAACTAGTGTACCGCTTTTTTGGGTATTGCCAGCTGTTGTTGCATCAGTATCTTTTACAATGCTATCCTCTTCCCCGCCCTTGTCCCTTCCTCCGGGGTCCCACTCCCACAGCTTTGTCCAAGGACCTGCCTGAACAAACGCATCGCCAAACTTCAGTTAGGCCTGGACAAGTTCAATGAGGCAAGTGAATTGGGGAGCTTGCAAAAGCAGACCTTCGTCAAGATTGATTTTAGGGTAACATGTTACATGGTTGCTTTGCTAGATTGAACTTCGCTGATGGTTCACCATGTTCTACTACTAAGGATGAGGGACAAAGTCAATACCACCATTGACCAGTTGAACGTCAGCTACGAGACGATCGAACGCTTATACAATGGTGGGGTGATTGATGGCTTCACACGTGAGTGCTTTGCTCAACACATAAGTTTTTGTTCTTGTTGGCGCAACCATTGCAAAGCTTTGCTGAAGTTAGAGCACCACTATAGGTCTGAAGATCTATTGGGCAAGGCCTATGAGAGCGCATCAACAAAGTGAGGGCCTTATAAGTCCTGTGTTGATTGCATATTGCCGATTCCCATCAAACAACGGTATTCATCTTGGTCCATGCCCAGGGCAGTTGAAGCGGTCCTGTTGGAGAACCGAATGAGGCTCGAACTGCCCATGTTCTTTTTATGGCATAGCATCATCAACGTAATCCCTGAGCAACCAGGTTGTCAGACTCAGATCCCAGTCTGCGAGGCCTATCCTGCCAAAGATCAAGAGTGCGTCGAAGAAGGGGAAGCCTAATAGGCGAGTGAGTGCACGTGCTGATGCAAAGGCCAAAGCGAAGGCAAAAGCAGGGGCCAAAGCCAGCCCTGCCGCTGCGAAGGCTAAAGCCAAATCCAAGGCTTAAGTTTTAGGTGATCCTGTAGGTGTGCAAACGGATGTGCGATGTGATTGAAACAAATTGATTCCTTCTGAACATCATTCAGCAGCCAATGATGTTTTGTCACTACAGGCTGTTACAACTATCTTGTTGCTGGGGCGGCCACATCCAGTCTTCAATCTCTTCAATGCAAATGGGAGTGTATCGTGGCGCTATCCACGGCTCCCTTTTTTGAACATGTCTGGATCTACAGTGCGTAGCTACCAGGAACCTTCAATACATTTGAGGGCCAGGGTTCGAAGGGGTTATGGCGAATCCTGTGGTGGCTGCAGCTATGTGAAGCGCGGTGGGAAAATAAAGCAACCTCGTGTCATGTGCCAAGTGGAAAGTTAATATTGACAAACTTCAGGGGCATTCTTGGATACACAGTTCCAGTTACCAATAGTCTCTATCTGTCATTGACGCAGGGGTGACCATCCTAAAACTGGAACTAGTCATCCAAGAATCCCGCCATCAGAAAGAGAACAATGAATGTTGAAATTCCTACATGCCCTGCCAGGCCGCGAGAAACAACAGACTGATTTGACTTCTTTTGCAGAAGCGGTGGCTGATGGAGTTTGATCCTCAACATTCTGTTTTTTCTTTGAGTCTTCAACTTTGTTTCGTGGAGATGCCTAAGAACAAGTTGGTGAAATCTGGTCTGAGGTCCCGATCCTGCATGCTCAGCGGATTCGCCTCGGTGCGCACGACCAGCAGGGCCCTCTCCCAAAAGATGTGAGATTGGGTGGTGGCAAAAGCTGGAAACATAACTGTGCCAGACAAGCTTGGCATCTCTTCAAAAAAAGAGGTCTTGGATGGGACGTGAAATTGAGCAACTTCGAATATGACACTGGGTCTGGGGAAATGATTTCTATTTGCTACATTTCTCCTTGTGATCTTTTCGAGTACTTGTTGAAGAACCATCCTGCAGTACTGGTTGGCGGCATCGAGTCAGCATGTGAGAGAAGCAAACACTTGGAATGTTTCTGGTCTGCCTACTCATTGCAACATCCCGACCATGTGGTGTTTGGGTCAGAGGAACACAAGCACAACCTTGGTACCGTGTTCCCTTTGTTTTGGCACGGGGACGAAGGCAGAGGAAAACGAAGGGGGAACACTGTTGTTGTCTCAATGGAGACACCCTTTGGAACTCAAACAAGTGTTCGTGCCAAAAAAAGACCTGCGCCTTGCACCGTGTGCCAACCTTCACCTGCGCTAAAGCGTCGGTTTGGACTTGCAACCAGAAGGCTAACACAGGAACAGCTTGATATCCTGGACCTGCAAACCACGTCAAGGACAGGGCACGCACTGTTGCACCATTGGCCTCTGTTTATTATTCCGAGTTCCATACACCATGCTCACCCACATGCAATGAAACAGTTGCTGCAGATCATTTCCCTGGACTTCAAAAAACTTTTCTGGGATGGATGTACGATTGGTGGACGCACCTTTTCGGCAGCTGTTCTGGGAGCAAAAGGTGACTTAAAATTTTTTGGGAAGATCGCTTTACAGAGAAGTTGGGAGCATCAAGGGAGAATCCGTGACATCGAATGCTGTCACGAATGCTTAGGTGGTCAACCTGGTATTATGTGGGAAGATCTGGTGTCCGATGTTCCGGTATGGGCTCCAACGATGTTCACCCAAAGGCCTTGGGTGGATACACCCTGTGTGGTGGATATCCCAGTTTGCCGGTCAGCGCCAGAAAAACAATTCACTAAAGACATTTTCCACTTGCTTAAGGTGGGGGTCTATCGTGATGTTGTTGGAAGCTGTTTGTGCTACCTTGTTGCAAAAGGCTACTATGGTGATCATGGAGATTTTGACTTGCGTCTATCCAATGCACATTCAGTCTTCCGACTGTATTGCCAAACTGTTGGACGTTCACCTGCTCTCCGCACATTCACTCGGAGGTATTTCATGTACCCTCGAATGGACAAATACCCGTGGTCGAATAGCAAGGGGTCGGACACGATGTTGATGATCGATTTCTTGGTGGTACAGCTTTGTGCCTTTGAGAACACTGTGCGAGATCCTTCCCATGTGCCAATCATTAAGCTAATGAAAGCAGTTTGCAAAGCAGCCCGTCGTACCTTTACTTTGTTCAATGGACATTCACTTTGGCTTCGACGGGAATGTGCAATGTCAGTGTTTCAGGAAGTCCAAGGATTTATCCGGGGCTATGTTTCGTTGGCAAACCACCTGTTGAATGATCGGTTTAATGGATTCGCCATTAAACCAAAACTACATTTGCTGCGTCACTTGTCCTATGAAGTTCAGCTTGCTTTAGCAAATGGAGATGAGGTTTTCTTTTCACCATCATCAGGGAATTGCGAGCCCAACGAAGACTTGATAGGCAAGGTCTGCCGCCTATCAAGGCGACTTGATACGAGAACAGTTGGCAAACGAACCCTGGAGTGCTGCCTTCTCAAATCAAACATCTTGTTCAACCGCTTCAAGAAGCGCATGCGGATCTGAGTGTCCGGCTGGAAAAAGAAGTGGATCGTCGTCCACATGCCAGCGCGCTTTTGAGCTGTTGATACTTTGGGATACTTTGGGAGACCCTGGGCAATTTACATGTCTCAACTTGTAAGACGTAAGAACCAACACCATTGGCCAAGTATTTTGCCATGACATACTGATTTGGTCATGACATACTGATTTCGTCCTATTCGACATGCAGCTATGAAAGGAGCGGCAGCGGCCATCCCACGTGAACATCCAAGACATTGCTTCGAGCAATAATTTAATGAAGCAACGATATTTCAACCAACCATCAGTAATTATTGATGTTTCAACTTCGAGCGATAATTTCGCACCTCAGGATGTCCTAGGTATACGTATGCATATGTCGGAAAATGTCGAAGCAACTGGTCAAATTCACGTGATGCTGTCAGCTCGCTTCCACTATTAACATTAACTAATAACCACTATTAACCACTATTAACATTAGTATTCATACAAATCATCATATGTTTGAAAATGTCGAAGCAACTGGTCAAATCCACGTGATGCTGTCAGCTTGCTCCATCATCATCATCATCAACATAATCAACAAATATCATAGTAAATAATTGAAAAACGGCTATATATACATATACGTATACGTATGCATATGTCGGAAAATGTCGAAGCAACTGGTCAAATTCACGTGATGCTGTCAGCTCGCTTGCCTTTTGCCCCAGCAGTCACACACGTCATGGTCTGTGCGGCAGCTATCCCAAAATGCTTGCGACAGACCAGTGTGTTTTTTTCAAAATAGGCTTTGCAGCTCAAGCAACTTTTGCCGAGCGAAAGATATGGTCATGGTTCAGGTTGTTAAAATTTTGCCCCAGCAGTCACACACGTCATGGTCTGTGCGGCAGCTATCCCAAAATGCTTGCGACAGACCAGTGTGTTTTTTTCAAAATAGGCTTTGCAGCTCAAGCAACTTTTGCCGAGCGCAAGATATGGTCATGGTTCAGGTTGTTAAAATTTTGGTTCGTGTGGAGGTACAATTGTGCTTGAGCCAACAACATGTAGTTTCACCGTCCTTCCGGAACCATTCCCATTGTCTCTCCTTCTTGCCAAACTCTTCGGCCGGCGCAGGGTCTGGAGAAAAGAATTCACCGCAGGGCAGACTCTTACAATGTGGTGCATTCAAAACGTATGTGTCTTGCTTGTGCGAGTACGGGTCAAAATAGGTTGATTTCCTGCAAATTGACACTCACAAGATAAAGTTCATCTGAGGAGGCTTTGATTATCACAAATCAAAGGTCATAAAAGGTTTTGACCCATGCCCATACAAGTTCTCCCTGGGATGCAAGCAAAACAAAATCCCCTCATTTAAACCGGCCGATTAGTTTCTCTAATGGCCGCCATGCGCGTCCCCGTGCGCATCACCATGTCCACCATGACCAGCGCTTCCTTCCGGGACGCAGTGCTCGTGACCGATCAGGATGAGCCCAATCAGAATAGCTCCCAAGATGAAAGCACCGAAAGCTGCAAGGCGCTGCACAAAAGTCAGCTTGGGGTCATACAGCTTTGGCAAGCAGTCAGTGGCACCCAAGTGCAGATACACACCTCCGCCGAAGGCAAGGATCAAACCAATGGTACTGTCATCAACTTCAGCTGAAAGCACGACGGCAGTTCCAATGAGCACACTGGTTCCACTGAAGAAGTTTGCTGCCAACGCCTTCAGGGATTTGTTTTGAAAGTCTGGTATGTGGAAACCAGTGTTTCTTCTTCCTCCCTAAAAGCTTTTGTTATAATAAAAGGGCTTTTACTTTTGGGTACAAGCAATGCATACGACAAACGACCAACAAAGCAAAAAGATGATGATCCAATCCACCAACTTAGGCCTTTGCAATTCCCAAGTCGACATCTTTGCCCGTCAAGATCACAAAGTCCGCCACTTCCTGTGGCAATTCATGCAGGATGGTCCCAAGGACCACGCTCCAGCCAAATGCATTTCCACAACCTTTGAAGGCCGCGCCGATGAAGAAGCCATCGCAAAGGTTGTGGAAGAAATCTCCAATGACAACTGCTCCAAGAAGGCGAGCGGTTGTCCTGAACTTGGCAGCTGAGTCCTCCGCAGTAACTTCATCAGGCTCTTCCGGGCTTGCACCAGTGTCCTTAGTTCCCTTAGTTCCCTTGGCTGCCATCAAGGCGATACTGCAAAGTGTCTCTACCACAGGTGGAAGCACCAAACCTGCAAGGATCATGGTCCCCCAGCGCCACACCACATCAACTTCTGCGGTCCATCCCACTGCCACCAGGTGAGTGGATTCAAAGAGGAGCAAGAAGAAGGCACAGGCCAACAAAGCGCCGGCAGCAAATGCGAAGAGCATGGCGCCGAAGAGAGGCACACCCGACAGTTTCCTCACTGGAGGGAAGAGCAGAATCACTCCGA
>VSDK01016261.1:10743-35402 GCA_009767595.1 Symbiodinium kawagutii | reverse complement strand
GGGCCCCCGCCTGCCATTGCAGGCTGAGTGGCGGGGGGGGAGGTCGTGGGTGCCTGGTGATGGTTGATGATGGTTAGGTAGTGGTCCAACCTAGGGAATTTATGGTTAGGTAGTGGTAAAACCTAAGGAAATGATGGTTAAGTAGTGGTAGAAGCTAGGGAAATGATGGTTAAGTAGTGGTAAAACTTAGGGAAATGATGGCAAAGTGGTGGCTAGATGATGGTTAAGTGGTGGTTAGACCTAGGGCAAATGATGGTTTGTGGTTTAGTGATGGGGTTAATGATGGTTAGTGGTGAAGCTATGAATAATTGGTGCGTAATGGTCGATCATGCCTAATGCTTCGTTATGTACAAACCAGCATGGTTATTACTGACCATTATATGTGGCTGAAAAACTGCTGAGAGATGGTACTAGCCAATAACAATCATTATATGGCACTGATTAGTAGTAATCATTGGTGGTGAGTTATGGGCTAATTATGCCGCTGGTTGTGGATGGTGATGAGGTTGATGACGGTTCATACTAGTAGCCAATGATGGTTAATACACCGAGACTTTCATCATTATATATGGCTGTAATGGCTTCTAGCTTTCAGTGAGGCGACTTGTCATAATCACATTTAATCACTAGTTCGAACTGAGGTTAGCTTAGTAACCAGAAGCTGATTATGGCTAAGGTGGTGGAAATGCTCCTGGTGACAAAGTCTTGCTGGCAAAAAACATGGTGACCATATATAGGATCATGGTTTATGGTGACTGGTTCTGGGTCATAATGCTGATTGGATATTATTGAGCTGGTTGATGCGTTATATGGCTGAAAATTACCCGTCAATAACTGATTCCCAGGTAAAATTTAACATGATCAACCATTGTTGACCCCTTAAAAACCATCGATGAACCATCATTATCCCATCATTGATCATTACCCAACCACTGTCAACCGATGCTGACAAAACCAGTTCGTTGACCCTAAAAAACATCATGAACTATCATGGTATGACCAGCACTTATTAACCAATATCAACTTACCAAAATCATCATCCCCCATTTCACCACCAATTACCTCTTAAGCAAGCATTTATAGCCATCAATTACCCAAATAAAAATCATTTATGTAGGCCCTACTGTAAATGACAATGAATCATCCACTAGTGAACCACTTTTAGCCATTAACTTCCACCAGCATGGTCATCCTCTAGCCATGCATTCCCACAGTCAACCACAACCAACCAGCTTAATTACCCGCTAATCAACCACTCATTAAGCACGATTAGCCATCCATTTCCACCATCACTTAAGCATTATCACTAGCTAAGCCTCATCAGCGGCTTACTAGCCACTCAGTAGCCACTTATCAAATTTTGATCATTGAGCACTTTCAGCCACTCATGAACCACTTTCAGACAATTAACCACTCATTGACCACTAATCAACCCTTCAACGATCATTGATCAACCACTGTTGATCAACCACTATTAATCATTTATGAGCCATTGCCATGATCAATCAAACATTGATCAATCATTGGTCAATGGCTATCAACCAACCACTCTTAGTGCCTCATTAATCATTACCAATCATTGATACCATTAACCTTCCATCTATCATTGGTCATAAGCCACTGATTAACCATTGATCATTAACCTCGTATTAACCATTGGTCGACCAATCACTATCAACCAACCACTATTGGCGCCTCATTAACCATTGTCAATCATAAAGACCATTGACCTTCCATCAATCATTGATCATTAACCTCCTATTAGCCATTATCATTATCACTATCAACCAACCATTGCAAACCAAGCACTGATCAACCAACCCATCATCAACCACCACCCACCAACCATTCCTCCAGCCGCCGCCATACCTCTGCCAGGTGGCAGCTGAACACGGCGCAGCACCTTGGAGATACCAGGAGAGACAGCTATGGCTATGGGTGGTGAGTGGTGGTTTGGGGTGGTTGGTGCTGCTTGGTGCTGCTTGGTGCTGGTTAATGACGCTCTAAATATGAGACATGATGAGTAGTGATGGGTAATGATCATCTGATATCATGTGGTTGGTTAATGACGAGAAATGATCATCTGATATCATGTGGTTGATTGATGATTGATGATTAGTAATGATCATCTGATATGATGTGGTTGATTGATGATGAGTAATGGTCATCTGGCATCATATGGTTGATTGATGACGAGAAAAAATCATCTGATATCATGTGGTTGATTGATGATGAGTAGTGATCATCTGATATCATGTGGTTGATTGATGATGAGTAGTGATCATCTGATATCATGTGGTTGATTGATGACGAGTAATGATCATCTGATATCAAAAGATTGATTGATGATGAGTAATGATCGTCTGATATCATATGGTTGGTTGATGATGAAAAACGGTCATCTGATATCATATGGTTGATTGATGATGAGTAGTGATCATCTGATATCATGTGGTTGATTGATGATGAGTAGTGATCATCTGATATCATGTGGTTGATTGATGATGAGTAATGATCATCTGATATCATGTGGTTGATTGATGATGAGTAATGGTCATCTGGTATCATATGGTTGATTAACGATGGGTAATGATCATCTGATATCATGTGGTTGATTGATGATGAGTAATGATCATCTGATATCATGTGGTTGATTGATGATGAGAAATGATCATCTGATACCATGTGGCTGGTTGATGATGAGTAACGATCATCTGATATCATGTGGTTGATTGATGATGAGAAAAAATCATCTGATATCATGTGGTTGATTGAAGATGGGTAATGAACATCTGATATCATGTGGTTGATTGATGATGAGTAATGATCGTCTGATATCATATGGTTGATTGATGATGAGTAATGATCATCTGATATCATATGGTTGGTTGATGATGAAAAACGGTCATCTGATATCATATGGTTGATTGAGGATGAGTAGTGATCATCTGATTTCAAAAGGTTGATTGATGATGAGTAATGATCATCTGATATCATGTGGTTGATTGATGATGAGTAATGATCATCTGATATCATGTGGCTGGTTGATGATGAAAAATGATCATCTGATATCATGTGGTTGATTGATGATGAGTAATGGTCATCTGGTATCATATGGTTGATTGATGACGAGAAAAAATCATCTGATATCATAAGGTTGATTGATGATGAGTAGTGATCATCTGATATCATGTGGTTGATTGATGATGAAAAACGGTCATCTGATATCATATGGTTGATTGAGGATGAGTAATGATCATCTATCTCCAGCTCTTGTACCCCTTGAACCCAGGGTCCCTATTTTAGCTGAAATCATCTAAATAAACTCATTTAAAATTAAACATATCAAAGATAGGTGTGATCTCTTGGTACATTTGTGTGAAAAGGCAATATACCAAAGACCAAAGCATTGGTTTATGCAATAGAAATCGTTCAAACAAAAGCGGGCGGCTGACAATTAAGCAGGTGTTCCACATATATGTCAGACCCAATGATCTATAGTCATAATGAATTGATTGATATGGCTAATGATGCGTCATGATAGCCCAGCTGTTGCATGCGTGGTATGTTTACCTACACGTTACCTCTAAAATGATCACAATGTAGGGAATTATGAACATGGAGCATCTGGGTGGGGAATGATCGTATGGTTCATGAATGACGGATATCATAGGTAATGCTGGTGAATCACGGCAAATGATCGTTCATGGAGGCTTAATTTATTTTAAGTTTGAATTCACAATGCTTAAGCTATCGATAATGATGATGGCTAGTGATGGTTGAGTTGATGTCGGTCGACATTGGTAATGATGGTGATTGGTGATTTGATAGTTAAATACTGGCTACCGATGGGGAAGTGTGTGGGAAATTCATGGCTCCTCCTTGCCACACAGCGTGCCACAGCGCTCCCTCAGCATCCGAACCGACAAGTCGATATTGCGCCAACCTGATGCCAGGTTCATGGGGGTTCCGCCGATCCGCCAGGAGCTACCATCCGTTGCGAAATGGTGATCACCCACAACCAGCAGTTGAGGTTGGTGGGATCGCTATGTTCATACATTCGGTTCGATTTACTAATAGCTAAAACCCACCTATAGGTTACTCTTGGTTCAATTTACTATAATTAGTCAAATTGATGACTTATGCACCTATAGTTGGCTTGGACCCACGAGTTGGTTGGTTTTATAAGCTGGTCATTGACACATTGGTTGGTGGGGTCAGCCACAGCCACCCCTCCCGGCCATCATGCACGGTTAGCGCAGCGCCTCGACTCTGCTGATGAAGCACGGCTTTGGCAGATCTGGGGCAGAGTCAGCACCGACAGCCAATGCTTTAACCAGCTATTAAGATGGCTATCTTAGCATACTAGTTGCTATTGTGTTTTCCTACTAGTTGCTATTAAGATAGCATAAGATAGCTAACCAGCTATTTAATGACCTACTAACTAGCTAGTAAGACTGCTATTAATCATTGTAGCTGGTGGTCGAAAGATAAAGCCGTATAGACAAAATTATATAGCTGGTGAGGAAATTGGTTAGTTTCATAGTTATGTTGTTAAAATTTGATGTGCAATGACGGTTGCAAACGCCATTGTTTACCATTGTGTTTGCGAATGGTTAGTGATACAATGATGAAAAATATGGACATCGAGTGGTTAATTCATATAGTGCACAAAAATCCAAAGTCGGGAAGATCCTGCTCGGGAGTATGCCGCAGACCCCTCAGCCATCCCAGAAATTTTAGGCTGAACAAATCCACTGGAAGATGGTGCTAAGTAAAGAAATTTGAGAGGTTTACCGCAAGATATGCAAACTCGCTCAAGGTTGCACCACCGGGCACTCTACTGGAATTGACAAGTTAATCTGTACACCAACTCGTACGTGGTATTTGGACTTCACCGCTTCTATTAACTGTGAAGTTTACTAATCAGTTATAGCACTTGGTCAGGAATCAAGGTGAATCACTAGAGCCCTGATCAGGTCATCAACTAATCAACCAACTCACCAACCAACTAACCAACTAACCAACACCAACTAACCAACCAACTCACCAACCAACTAACCAACTAACCAACACCAACTAACCAACCAACTAACCAACCAACTAACCAACACCAACTAACCAACCAACTCACCAACCAACTAACCAACTAACCAACACCAACTAACCAACCAACCAACTAACAGACAAACTAACCAACATCAACGAACCAACCAACTAACCAACCAACTCACCAGTCAACTAACCAACACCAACTAACCAACTAACCAACCAACCAACTAACAAACAAACTAACCAACTAACCAACACCAACTAACCAACTAACCAACCAACCAACTAACAGACAAACTAACCAACCAACTAACCAACCAACCAACTAACAGACAAACTAACCAACCAACTAACCAACCAACCAACTAACAAACAAACTAACCAACTAACCAACACCAACTAACCAACTAACCAACCAACCAACTAACAGACAAACTAACCAACCAACTAACCAACCAACCAACTAACAGACAAACCAACCAACCAACTAACCAACCATTCACCAACCATTCACAAACCATTCACCAACCATTCACCAACCATTCACAAACCATTCACCAACCATTCACCAACCATTCACAAACCATTCGCAAACCATTCACCAACCTTTCACCAACCATTCACCAACCATTCACCAACCATTCACCAACCTTTCACCAACCATTCACCAACCATTCACCAACCATTCACCAACCATTCACCAACCATTCACCAACCATTCACCAACCATTCACCAACCATTCACCAACCATTCACCAACCATTCACCAACCATTTCAGGTCACCCCCTTAGTTGCTTGGTGCATCTGGGGGTCCACCGTGCCCTCCGCTTCCTGCTCCGCTGGGGCGACGCACAAGTTCGGCAACCTCAGCTCCTGTGGGCAGCCCCCAGCATGGCACGTAGTAAACGAGCCATGGTCAACGAGCAGCGGATGATAGCTATCCAACTTTACTAGTTAATCCCCTATTAATAACTATCAAAAATAGGTTAATATTACCAGGTTAATGAATGTTAATGATAGGGAATAACAAGTAAAAACTCAAGGGGATATACCAGCTATATGAATGCTAATGGTTAATCGTTAATGAATGTTAATGATAGGTTAATACAGGTTAAATAGCTGGCTAATCATTAGTAAAGTTAATAACTATTAGCAAACAATGGATTAACAATTGGATTAATACTATTATTCAACTAGTAATGGTTATTCCAATTAATCCCTTATTAATAACTATTAACTTAGTAATTGGAATAACCATTACTAGTAATAACTAGTTATTAGTAACAAGTAGTAGTTGGAAGTAACTAGTATCATCCCCTATTATTGACTTTCAACTTAATGGTTAATAGTAGGTCACTAATAGGTTAATAAAGGTTAAACAGCTGGTTAATGGTTATATATTAATAGGGAATATATACCAACTGTCTGGCTATGGGTCAAGCAGCTCATCAACAAATTTATGGTTAAGTTAACTAGCTGGTGAATGGCTCATAGGGGATGATAAGTAACAACAGTAGGGGATATACCAGCAATTTGTATGCATTTACTTGAGGCCAAGAAAAGGAGACCAACAAGAAATGATGAGAAGTGGATAAGTGGCAAGCAACAAGAAAAGATTTATCTTGCACCAAAGGAGACCAACCAAAGTTCAGAATAGATGAGAAGTTCTTCCTGGCTTCATGTTCATCTCGTTGATGTGTCATCTGTGTAGTTGGCCAAAATCAGACACGTCTCAGAGAACCCATGGTCGTCACATGTTCCGGATGCCAAAGTCTTCAAACATCTTTAGCATGTCATTCCGATACCTGGTCACACGTCAAAGTCAATTCTTCCAAAACTGGCTTGGCATGTGATACGTCTGATCACGACAAACCTGAGACAAGAAAGTCCATGAGAAAATGAGCTTGGCTAGAGGAAACCCCGGTCTTTTTTGATCTCTTCCCATGAGTCCTCAATGTATTTGTATTGTTTCGCATGGTTGCTGAGTGGCGCCATGTTATATATACAAACTTCTGGTAGTTCCGGTCCAAGTGCCCCCTGTAAAAGGTGGTTGTGGGTAAATCATCCGAAGACTCGGTAGATGATCTTGTTTCAACTAATTACCATGAACGTTTATTGACTACTTAAAAAATATATTGCCAAAAGGTCATTACCAAACCACATAAACATACCTAGGTGGCTTTTAGACCCCTTGCTAAAAGTCTAACGGCTTTAGTCTAACGGCTTTAGTGGCGAAAAATGGTAAATCAATCATATCCCAAAAAGACTGAAAAGCTAAGGTAGTAGCTATAATCCACCCAGATACCAGTCAGCAATCAAACAAAGACTACTCGGGCGACCTGGGATCTTCATTGCGGAACGGGTACCTGGGCAACTAGAAATCGTGTCGCCACCGACCCGAAATCATGTCCTTGCCGGGCAAGTCGCCAGTGCCTCTTCAACGCGCGGCGGAAGCCGTGAACACAGCCGTGAAAACATATGGCGAACCGCTACGCAACCACGAATGGATTGGCAAGAAGGGCAAAACACACATGATTAATGATTCATGCTTCAGAACAAAGAAACAATGATTAATGATTAATGGATTGTTGAGAATGGCCATGCAAATAATCCATTAGTGTTTTTTCTGAGATTTGGTTTACAATACACATGACTAATCCATTAACAAATAATCCATGGCTTCTTAATCATTGTTAAGAATGCCATTAACAAATAATGATTAATGATTCAGAATTAGGGTTATCAAGGATTAAGACTGGTGATTAAGAAGTAGCTTGTCAACAGGTATCTCTCATAATCTCCCATAGTTAACAATGGCTATACATACATTTGTCCACCATTAGTATGTATAGCCATTGTTAACTATGGGACTGCCATTGTCATGAAGCCAGAGTTTTAACCATTATATATATACTACCAATGGTGAATAACGATGGGAGATGATAGGGCTAGGCTATACATACATTCTTAATCACCATTGGTAGTTAGAAAGAAGGACACTAAACTAACTGAGTATTCACTAGTATTCACTAGTATACACTACCATTAATACTAGTGTCCTTCATTCTAAATACATACATTCTTAATCACCATTCTTAACCACCATTCTAGTTCATTTTACTAAACTCTGGAGGAGCTGGATACCACAACGTAGCTGCTCAGCCTTCCTCTGCGGGCTTAGCATTCAAGAACACTCAAGTAGCTTATCAAGGGGTACCCCCCATAATCTCCCGTAGTCAATCATGGCTATACATACACATTTATGGTATTTATCATCAGGCCAAGGGTCATCGACCTGCCACTATAAACTAATTCGATCAACCTTCTTATCAGATCAGTGGATCAAGGCTTGTCAAGATGGTTGATCTATACCATACCAACCGTCCATGCACTATACTAGATCTTACTGAATGATCTATATCAAGCGTTATATCAACCAAGTTATGTTAAGATCATAGCAACCTTGCTATCATCCATGTCCAGCTTATCGGATCATCCATTTCTGGTATATCAACATTGTAAGATCAGTAGATTAAGGCTTATTAAGATGGTTGTTCTATATCATCATTCCATTGAACGATCTAAGCCAAGCCTTACATCAACCTTATTAATCATCTACTTCGCTAGACCCTCCATTTGTAGATCGTTACCTCTGGACCTATCGAGATAGATCATCATCCAATAGATATCATCATGTCTACTGTGTCAATCTTCCACTCTGAACTCCTGAGATCCTTAGCTGGTTGGTGATTTCAACACTGTTGTTGACTATCATCACTATTATTAACCATTCACAACCACTATCAACAATTGCAAATAAGCTTTGACCACTGTCAACCACCTATTATTAGCCATTCAAACCAGTTAGTATCAACCACCCTTCCACGGTTTCGCCTGTCAGCAACTCCACTAGGCTTCGGGAAGCCATCGCTGCCTGCGCAAGGCTTCCGAACTACGAAGAAGGTGAGGGACGGTTGGTGATGCAACCAGTGCTGACAACCAGTGGTTTTAATGGTGATTTATGGTGGCTTGTGGTAGTTAAACCTAGGGAAAGTGATGGTTAATGATGGTTGGATGGATGGTGGTTCATGTGATGAGTTGAGATGATGGAAAATGTGATGGTTCAATAGTGGCTCATGTCGGATGATAACAATTTGTTGGTGGTTACTTGATGTTTCAATCATGGTAGATCATGCTGCATGAGTGGTCGATGACGGTCAATGAGGATCAATATCTTGATTCATTGATGGGAAATGGTGGTTAGATGATGGGCAACCATCGCTAATATGAAAATATGATGGCTATCCAGTTAATGATCATAAATTATTTTAGTTAACTATTGATAGTTAGCCAGCTACTGGTTAACCATTAACCATTAATATGATGCTTATTTACTGGTTACTGAGTGTTTTTGACTAGTGCTGGCTTATCGAGGTCAATCTGGCGGATCACAGTGCCAAACACCACAATTGATGGCGAATCAATCCGATTCCAGCGCTTCCCGTCGCCAAATCACTACATAACTGCTTGGTTGATGATAAGTGGTGACTGGTCATGGATCATTCATACTGGTGGTCAAGATTGTTGATGAGAACTGGCTGGTGGATTCATAGCAGTGAGGTGTTGTACGTACCAAAAAAGCAACTATCCAGGCTCTTGTTTCCATTGCTCGAGTACTGGTGCTGCCGAAACTGCAAAACATGCATCACTTCAGGACCAAAGCACCGGAATGTGCATCTCTTTGGAAACCGATCCAAGTGCAATGAACGTTCACATTATGAATTGGTTGGAGGTTCCAATAGCTTCGCTTGTTTCTGGACATTTTTTCTTTGTAGGGATATTTCGTCTGAGTGAGGAAAAAAAATCATACGAATCCTTTCAAGAAAAAAATATTCCTTACAACCGCCCAAAAAACAGAAACAAAAAACATCTGATACCAGTGTGGCTGTGGTTGAGATCACCCCAGAGCCATCTACTGGAATGTTTTCCTGTCCACCTGTGGGATGGTAAGTGCTTACCCATCACCATTTGGCAGGAAACAAACTGCATATGTTTGCCATAAAACCGTCCAAAGACAGAAACAGGAAAAACAACTATCACCAAAATACTCAATCATCACTTATCGATAAAATATCAATATAGTTGGTAAACCCCTCATTGTTGTTGGTTGATGATCCCCTACTATGAACATCAACCCATCATTGCACATGTCATTCTTTGTCAAATTACATTCATCTCTATATTTTTACTATGGATTTCCACAAATATATCTAACAAATATCTTATTCGTTTAACAATCAAAAGCATGATATTTTATTCAACCGGCAATTGTCGATTTTGACAAAAACGTATCAACACAATCATCATTATATATGACCAACCCATTTGGTGGTTAGTCACTGTTGACCCACAGCCGCATCTACAAATCTTCAAGTATGTTGTCCTCATTCCCCACTGCCGCGCGCACCTGAAAGACTTCGTTGGACCACAGGAAGTCCCACAACCTGAGAATTGGACCACAGGAAGTCCCGAGAAATGATGCGCATGTCTCCCCATCCTCAGGTCATCATGGATCACATTGGGTAGTGGTTGATAACAGGAGAAAAATGAGCAACAGGACTAGGGATCTAGCCACTTAATAATTAGTAATCACTAGTGGTTCATATAATGATTGAAATTTGTTGATGGTTATGAACGGAAACAATAACCAACAAAACAAGGGATGTGACTAAGGTAGAAACATGTACCTCTATACATTGAGAGATTTCCCCGTCAGCAATGCAGAATCACGCTTGAAGTTCCGGCATCTGACCTTTATATACTTGGGCCACTTCGCCCCTCAATCATTGGAAGACAAAATTGTTGAGCGTGTTATTGACCCGGCCTCAACAACAAGAAAGCAGAAGACAACCAACCATGGCAACTACCCCCTAGTAGATGTTCACCAGGGACCCACTTCTTGATGGTGCGACCCAAAGTTTCCAGACAAAAACTATAGCAATTTTGCATCAACGTTCCATTTCCCCCTGAGCATCGGCCCAGGGACCATGGAAACGTCGTGATCGCCGCAGTTCGCATCGTGCGGGGGGAGGCGACCCATGGCTCGGGAATGGTCAACGCTGGGATGATGGTTAATGGTTGATAGTGATGAGTGAATGGTTGGTGAATGGTTGGTGAATATTTGGTAAAAAGTTGGTGAAGGGTTGGCTATTGGTGAATGATGCCTGGTTATTGGCAAATGATGGTTGGTGATGGTTGGTGATGGTTGGTAAATTAACTTGGTTGGCTGGTGCTGAGTGATGGGTAGCAGCTTGAGAGTGGTGTTCAGTGATGGCTGAAAGCTATGGCTAATGATTGCTGATAGCTATCGGTATAGTTCACCGCGGTCAATGGTTGCAACTTGTTGACCAACCAACATTCCCAACCAACCTTTTCGACAATGGCTGGCTATCGGTGCTTCACCAAAAAAATCACCCACGCCAATGGGCCTAGCCATACAGGTGGACATAGCTGCCAAACAGCTGCAAGAATTGCCAGTCAGGTCATCCTGCTTTCACGGCCCCCAAAATGTCCAGAATGGGTACCTTTAGCCATGATTACCAGCGAAATGCAGCGACATTTCATGGGAATCACGGATCGCAAATGCAAGCTGCTTGGGCATAGGAACTTCCACAATCATCAAGGAAAGGTCAATCAAAGGATGAATGTCCTCCAGCATCAAGCTCATTGTTGCTGCTCTAATTTCTTGTCATTGACCACTGCCAGTCTGCAATAACCAGTCCTGTGGCTGCTCATTCAACATTCTCATCATAAGAAGGTGCAGGAAATGACCAATGCTTGGTTCATCAAGCAGGGATGCTCCTTCACCCCCAGAGCGACAATGAACTGTCGATGTTTGGTGGCTACTCAGAACAATTATTGACTTTTGATGATTGATTGGTTATGAAAACGGTTATGATTGGTTGAGCCCTGTATTAACAATGAACTATTCATTCTCATCCCTAAATGCACGCACAGCTAACGATCACCGATTGTTATGAAGAACCAGCCATTAAGAAAATGATTGTTAATCACTAACTTTTCTTGACCATCGACTAACCAACCTTGAGCACCATAGACATAATTCAACGATTGACCACCACCAGCACTAACCAACAGATTGACCCACTACCATCAAAAAACCAGCCATGCACCATCAACAACCAGCAATGAACTATCAATATCCAGCCATGAGCCATCCATTAACCAACAGTAACCAGCCATTAACCATCATCAATGCCTAATGATCAGCAAAAATCAGCCATGAAACATCATCAATCAGCCATTTAACATTATCACCCGCAGCCAATCCCCCGAAGCTCAAGACCCCACTGTATCCCCATTCCCAGCGTTTGGCGCGTTTTCTCGTAGCGCCAGCCCCCACCGCATCACCACTGACTTCTCGTCGGGACGCAACTGCAAGGCCACCGTGATGACTTCCTTCCAACCCGCCAAATGAGCTTAGTAATTATAACCCTAGAAGTCATATAATGAACCATTACATATGGTTTTGAAATATTCATTAGTATTAATCAATGGTCATTATAATTACCACTACTATGGTTCATTACTATTGGTAGCAATTATAACCATGTAACATCATATAACTAAAATTCAAATAATCATTTAACAAATTGCATTCATGAACCATAGTAGAGCATAATTCTATGAACAACCTGGAATACAACTTATGGAAATAGTTATATGAACCATTACGTTTAAGTGAACAACCGGGTATTCAAAGTGGTAGTGAACCATAGTAAAGTCAAGGAATGAACCATAGTCAAGCGATTCACCACTAATGAGCTGTTGTAAATACATAAACATGGCAGGCAATGAACCATAGCTACACCAGGGTACAACAGGAATCGCCACGACCCCCCTAAGTGGCTCTCCCCCAACTAAATCAAGGAATAATGGGAAATCGCTAAGACCAAAGCGTCCGTCTGTACCATTTGGTTACGCAACTCCTGGTAGCACACCTTAGCTCCTCAGTTAAAAGGGTATATGACAACCTTTGGCTCCTTAGCTCCCTCTGAACCAACAGCCAAATAGTAATATAACACACAGTCATTCATCATAATCAGTCGAGTAACTTGCCATAGTCATTAACCATAGCAAAACCCAAAGTAATTGCGGTAGCCATATCGTATAACCATGAAACAACCTGGACCATTAAAAAACCTGGTAATTAACCATAGTCATTGACCATAGTACTTAGGCATATAAGCATTCAGCAACCTGGCAACTAACCATGGCCAATAGTACTGATACCAACCACCAAGCAATAAGGCGACGTGATTTGTGAAGGCGACAAACTTCGGGTTGCTGGAGCCATGGAGGTTCGCTCCCTGTGACGCAGCGGTAGTCAGGGAAGGAATGAGTTTCGCAGGGGTCATCAGTCTTAAGCATCATCCATGAACAAAAACAGCTTCTGGCTGATGGACATCATGACTATGAGTTTCAAACTCATCACTCAGCTGGTGAATTCCCAGCCATGAACAAACACAAATTCCATCCCATGACTTTGGCTGGTGAATTTGCAGCGTCCTGGATGTGCTCTTCCGACTATCGGAGCGAAGCGCTCCATGCCACTCCTCTGGTACCGTAGGACTATGGCACCCTTGCAACTGGACATCAAACAGGGCCTCGTAATGGTTTCTATATGGTGGTTTATTACCTATCAACATGGGGGTACCCCGGAAATGGTTGGTTTATTACCAAAAATGGCTGATATTAGATGATATGTGCCTTTCTCGACATGTCCTAGCTGACCGTTCAACCAGGTAAAGAATCAGCGGGCTGCTTACTCACCAGTATAAATCTGTCAGAACTGCTTGGCACATCCAGTTCTGTAGTGCATGGCCATGTCGAATTCAGGGCTCCATTTGCTTCGAGTGCTCCACTGTCAGCTCAACAGGCCGAAGCTGAATCACTGCTGGCTGGTCCCTATTTCCATGGAAGTTCTTCAGATTCGTCTTTCGGGGTGTCCCAACAACAGAACATAATGAACAACTAGATTGAGAGACGATTCGGTTCATGTTAGGTTCCTGCTACCCCAAGCCATGTTGGACTATTCTTTTACTGCCTGCGATTTAAGAACAGCTGGGATCACAACCAGGCAGTCCCACTCTCCACCGATGAATCCATGGTTTCATTGACCTGGGTACTCAGAATCAAGCATCTTGGTCTACCTTTTTTGTAGGCCAGCTGAGTCTCAGAAAAAAAACATGTAATCTCAGAATCAAACCCAGGGGAAAAGGCTCATCTTCAGAATCATAGCCGGACTGGCTACTCAGAACTCCACAGAACTCCAAACTGCAAATGGGCCCACGGGACACCGCCACGCTGCGGAGCGGTTTCTGCTGTACATTCTTTGCCACCGACCGCAGCAGCAGAGCCTCCCTCACTCGATCACGATGTCGATCTGTGCGCAGGCGGACACGCCCAAAATTGGCTCCAGGATACCTCGACAGCGGCCAACCCTGGGCCTGCTACGACTTGTTACCTGCAAGGCTTGGAAACTACCCTTGCAAGTGATGGGAGGATCTCTGCCAGGCAAGCCTTCGTGACAACCACCTTTTGCAGTTGACATGGGGTTGGAACCAAGGTCATGGTAGATCAATAAACCACCATTTGTCTTGTCAGAAATAGCTGGTGACCATCAAATGTGCATGGGCTGATGGGGGTTGTGGATCTCTCAGCGCTTGGTTGAAGAAAGAAATGCCGCAATGATGTTTTTTCCTAGTGCATGGGGCACGATGGCCAATGACCAAGTATACCGGCAGGATCATTGACATTTCCTCAGAGTATAGTGAACCTCGATATGAAGAAGCATACCAAAAAAAGGATAGATACCCACTTCTGCAAACTGGGTTTCATTCGGCCCTGCGAAAGCTGCTTTACCGGTTCAATCTGAGTTCCAGCGAAGCGTCTCTCTGGTAATAATGCAATGCTAGCCGCCCATCAGCCATATCTGAATGACAGTTTCAACTCTTCCCTCGAAAAGCCGTCAACAACAATATACCAAACTAAAATCCAGCTATGGATAATCCTCTGGCAAAAATGTGGATTTTTGGGAGTGTTCATCCTGAAACCTAGGATGATTGGCCACATAACCATGTAAATCCACTGTAAGTTACCTATCATTGCCAATGATGATTGCTAGCTAAAACCACACTTATATATAACCATCATCATGTTGAATACCAACCACTACTAACCAACAAATCTACTTTACCAACCATTCGTATCCCTTAGTTAGTTGGCTATTACTCACCACTTCTTGGCTGGCTATGACCCATACCCACATGGATGCACAACCGTCGCGGACCGTGAAACCACGGTTCGCCACCGCTTCGCCTGATGTCACGGCCAGTTGGGGAAGAAGCAGCAGCGCCTGAAAGACCCCTCGTGGACAGGCATGTGGCACAGCGGACCCCCTGGCCGTGTAGTTGACGGGCAGTTCACCGTTTTTTTAAATTTTTCTCGCAGTTCGATGATTGCCGGAGGGCACTGCCCACTGACGGTGTCAAAGTAAAAAAAAGCAGTTCAATGATGAGAGTGCGAAAGGATATTCGTCGATCTGTATGCTTGTTTGGTCCCCCGTAATGCCCACTACTCTATCTGTCTTGATATGCAGCCAACCTCATACACACGCCGTGCCGACACTTGATCCATTTGGTAAAAAAAAACATTATACGTAAATATATGGCAAGTCAATGGCAAATCTATGGATAACCATGGTGTAACTATCGACTTCCATCTGGCTATGGGTCAAAACCTTGTACCTCTGGTTCCCCATCATTCACCAGGCTGTTTTCCCTATAAAAGGGTTGGTTATCATCAAGTTATCATCCCTAGAAAACGGACTGCTTGACCCAGGGCCGCATCAACTACTGTACTTGGACGTGCAGCTGGGTTTATAACCATGGTTAGTTACGCCCTATAGTAGCTGAACCAACCCCGAAAAACCATGGGAATTGGGACCACTGACCGGCTCACCATGGGGGGCCCCCACAGGTCGCCTTGGGCGCGGTGGCTGCCACTGCGGTTCCTCCTCATCAGAGTCCAGACTGAATCCCAGCCTGGCTAGCGGTGCGTTTCACGGGCGGCCTTGAAGAGTGGCTGGTTGGGGAACAACAACTACTGGTATAAGTTGGTTATAAGTTATATAATTGTAAGTTATAAGGTAATGTTAACCTTACCTGGTTAGCATTGGTTAGTATCGGTTGCTATCAAGTTGTTGCTTAGTTGGAAATGTTCATGTTGGTGGCCTTACGGATAGATTGATCCTGATTGATCTTTTCTCATCAAGCTAAAACTCTATCCCGAACCAACGCCACGAGCCTTCAATCATGTTGACCAGTTCACACTTCGATTTCCAAACAACTGCTGAGGAATGCAGTTCAACGCCTCATAGCCACACCAAAGCACAGCTCAAGTGATCTCCTTGATATTCATTGATGTTAAGGGGTATTAGTTGGTGAACAGCTGGTTAAGAAGTGTTAGTAGTCGGTGGATTGCCTTGATCAACTCAGTTGGGTTAGTTAGCCATTCATTATGGGATTCATCATGGTGAACTAGGCTGATTAGTTGGGCTGGGGCCAGTTTGTTGGAATGTGGAACAAACACCCATTTGCAAATGCATGGCATAATTACTGATGTACCGCGGTATACTCATAACTGCTTGGTGATTGAACCACCGCTACGAAAAAACATGTTTGTCAACCGATCATTGATTACTAATTAATAGGGGGAACACATGTCAATCAAACCACCAACCACTGTGTTTTCACTGTGTTTTCCAAGCACGCCTAGGTAGATTCCGACCTAAACGCTTATCAAACCACCAACCAAATAAACTGCTGCAGCCCCAACTCAACTGTCCACCACCAACATCTTTCAGACGCTGCTTGTCGGCCTCTGAGGCAACACTCTGGGGCGCGCTGGGAGCTGTTCCTGAGAGGATTGACAGCTGGTTGGTTTGGTGCGGCTGGTTCTTATCAACGCTTGGTTTATCAATGGTTGATAGCGGGTACTTGGAGATTATCAAAATTATCGATGGCTGGAGGTTCTTATCAAAGAATCTTATGATTATCAAGCTTATCGATGGCTGGACAATGATTGTTGACAATGGGTCATGCTGGCTGGTTGGTTAAGATCGCTCGGCAATGATTGCTCAATTACGGTTTCCAAATGTTACTAGCTGGTTGATAGCCGGTTGCTGTAATTAAGGCGGTCAATGATGGTTGACAACGCATGTTTCTGGTTGATTGGGCGGGAAAGAACCTGGATGGTCTGTCTGTTTAGCAATGGGTTGATTGCGTTCATTAAATCGGCCCAGTGTCGAATATCGCTGGCAATGGTTGGTGAATGTTGATTATCTTGAATAGCGCATTGTGGCCCACTAGTCCACAGTTTCTACTCAACCACTACTGACCAACCATTACTAATCAATCATTATTCCTGAGTTCTGGTTGGTTAGCAAGTTTACTGGCCAACAAAAGGATAATTCCTAATCATAACAAATAAACCGGGATTCCTCCACTACCACTTGAAGGTAGCTGGGAAAACGCGTATGACTTCAGCAGGGAAAACCTTGGCCGCCAAAGCGCTGAGATCTCAGCAAAGAGCGCCGAGACGTTCTCACCTGGCGAGCTGCGGGGCGGGTTGCAGCACTGAGAGAAGCCACGGGGAATGATGGTCAGATGGGTGGTGATGGTAGGTCAGCCGGGGTGATGATGGTGGCTGATGGTTGATGATTCGTTATGATCAACCCCTATAGTTTATTGATGGTTAAGGATTGGGGATAATGACTTGAACAATAGGGAAATCTAGGGAATGTAAGGGGGATTGACGATGGTTGATGATGCTTGATGATAGTTGATGCTCTAACCAAGGATCGAAAAGAACAGTTGACTCATAAGAAACTATGGCATTTACAAGCAGGCCTGGCTCAACCAAACATGCCGATGATTGTTAAGCCATTGGTGCAATGCGAGTGTCGCTGGTGATGGTCGGTGCCTGCCATTGAAGCAGCATTGAGTACCTATCCACCATAATTCATCTCCTAATCTACTTAATAGCTACTCTCTACTCCTTCGCCCTTTCTTTTTCCTCCCAGGTGCTCAACATCTTCGCCACGGCACCTACAGTTCCTCTGTAGGTTAAATGCTTTGGGAAGCTGTACCACAGCATGGTTAGACCTGTGGTATCCACCACGCACTCTGGTAATTCAAATCTGGTCACACCAGATTCATACCCGGCTGGAACCTCCAGCTCTATCTTACTCAACCTGGCCTCAGGTTAAGGGAGAAAGATAGCACCCTGAGTAAGTCTAACCACAGCGCACTGCGCGAACCCCAAGTCCTACGGACTCTTCAAAGGATGGGGGTCAAGCAACGAGGCTTGCCGTCATCCTAGGGTGGGTTATGGGTGGGTAAAATTTCAAGGCTATTTTGGATCAAGACCTTGAGCCAAAATAACCAGTAGATATAGAGATGATTATGTGCTAACCCAAGCCTTCCAACCTGAAGCACATGATACATCTCCTAATCTACTTAATAGCTACTCTCTACTCCTTCGCCCTTTCTTTTTCCTCCCAGGTGCTCAACATCTTCGCCACGGCACCTACAGTTCCTCTGTAGGTTAAATGCTTTGGGAAGCTGTACCACAGCATGGTTAGACCTGTGGTATCCACCACGCACTCTGGTAATTCAAATCTGGTCACACCAGATTCATACCCAACGCACTAATTCCCCTCTATCTTACTCAACCTGGCCTCAGGTAAAAGAGAAAGATAGCACCCTGAGTAAGTCTAACCACAGCGCACTGCGCGAACCCCAAGTCCTACGGACTCTTCAAAGGATGGGGGTCAAGCAACGAGGCTTGCCGTCATCCTAGGGTGGGTTATGGGTGGGTAAAATTTCAAGGCTATTTTGGATCAAGACCTTGAGCCAAAATAACCAGTAGATATAGAGATGATTATGTGCTAACCCAAGCCTTCCAACCTGAAGCACATGATAAGGCCTTAGGCCTTCTTGCCCGCCCGTGATCCCCCTTCATGGGGATGGCTCCCCAAACAAGGAGTTCCATTGCACGTCTTGTCCAGATCATTTCTCAAAGGTCAGTGCCCTTGGAATCAAACCAGTTCCTTGGAGGAGTACGAACTTCATAAGGTCGCTGGGGCCGTGCTTCCAACACTGTCATAATGACTTGGAATGAAGCTTCCAACTCTGGGGTCACTGAACTAGTTGTACTATATTGACGGTCTTTGATGGACTGCAGACCGCCACAACCAACTCGTCCGAAAACTCCGGACTCCAGGAAGTTCAACATGCCGTAAAGCTTGGCAGCATGGGATGGTCGCAGGAAACCTGATGATCGAGCCTCGTCAATCAAAGTTCTCACTTTGAGCTCGAGTCGCTCTCGAACCCAGAAGGTAACCAAAGATTGGGAGGTTACAGGCTCGAAGTCGAAGTCCAATCCTGGGAATGTGCCCTTACTGGCAAACTGCTGCCTTTTGTCTGAAGCGAAAGGTGTACCCAACACCTCGTTGAGTTCGCCAAAGGACCACTGCAGGGAAGGACCATTCGAAGTCCAATCTGTGAGATGGGCGTCGTCGAAGTACAACGAGACCAGTCCTCGAAGGAGTCGACGTCCCAAGGATTCGACGAACCTGCTGTAGCGGTTAAAACTTGTCACGGCCAACGGAAGACCAAATAACAAGGAGCTGTAAACTTGAAATGCCGGGGCCTGCCACTCGTGGTGCCAAAAGACTACCACGCACGCAAGAGCCTCTTGCCTTGAGATGGGGCTGTGCCTATAGGCATCCGGCCAGTCTTCTCCCGCTCCCTGCCAGGTATCCTCCTGGCATGCTGCTGCCCACTGATCATCATCCAGCCACTGCGACACCGCTGCCACATGTTGTGCTGGTCTGAGAGGGGAGCAGAGCACAAGCTTGTTACTATCCGAAGATAGTGCGCTCTGGCCGCCTCTTGCGGCGTCGTCGATGATCCTCTTTTTGCCGGAGGCTTGCGTAATGACGCAACGAGGGATTAAACGATGTGGCTGCCCGCCAATCTCCCTCAACAACTCTGCTCGAGTCAAAGGTGGGGAGCAGAAGTGCTTGGCGTGATCTGCCAGCGACTGCTCCAACGCCACAGCGTCGTTCGGACCTGGCTTCACCATCTGGAGCACAGCGATGTTGTGGGACTCTGCGTCCTCAAGGACATCCGCCAGGGTGAACCTAATCGCCTCCTGAGGAGGGAAGACGCCGTACGGTGGTGCAAACCCCACCGCTGGCAGGCCAGCTATCAATCCATATGGATAGCTGATGTCGCCCCAGGAAGTGAGCACAACGAGCAAACCCACCAAACCAAGGTGGCGCGATGCAGTGACTTGTCGAATGCCGTCTTCTTGAAACTGCCGGAGGTGCGTGGTAACTCCAAGCCACCTGCGACTGAGCTCCTTGATGACTCCGACTGCTTGTTTCCTCCAAGATGCCATAGTTCCTCTCTGATGTGCGGTGCAGTGAGCAGCGAACAGGAGGTCATCATCCAACAGAGGAGGCCGCTCAAGAGGAGAAGGTTCGTTCACCAAGTCGAGGCTTTGGGCGAAGTGTTCATCCATGGTGAGGCCAAAAGACAACAAAGGCGGGAGAGCTGCACGATGTGATAGCGCTCCAGCTTGCTGGCCATCTGCATTTCGTTGACGGAGTCGATTCGTCTGGTTGGCCAACAAAGGACACAACGGACCGTCCCATTCTTTGTTCATCGTCTGAAGCCATTCTCGAAAGCAAGAGAATGGAGGGAGGCTCACTAAATCTTCAACCATTGGGAATTGAAACTGTATGAAAAAGTCCTCAGGGTACAGTTTCTTGAAGGCCAAGACGATGTCTTCTTGCCTAAAGGCTCCAACCGAAGCAGTCCCTGCTACCAACTTCACTGCCCGCCGCCGAGCTCTGTGGGACTTCCTCCCAGTAACCCGTGGCATATATGATTGCGGTGCCCCCGCATCAAAAACAAGGCCTGCCAGCAGGTCGGCTTCACAAAGGCCACCATGTTCACAATCGCATACCAAGGTCACTCCTTGGAGCTCACTCAGGTCACTCCTGAGATTGTCCAAAACATGGCTAAGATACAAAGGCACCCATTCATCTAAACTACAGTCCACGCCTGGGATCACCGGTGAGGCCCACTTGGTCCTGCGGAGGCGATGACGGTGATGTCCTGCTCCTACATACACACAACCTGTTGGAAGCTCACCATCTTCAAGCAGGTCATCTACTCGTGCACGGCGAGGGACACGAGCTGCTTCGTCAGGATCAGGCGGCAACAGGCCTAGGGCAACACCTAGGGGGGACATGGCCTCACTCCGCATGGATTCGGGGCGGTATTGTAGCCAATGTTCACGCCTCCCAACAGTCTCCACAGGAGGTAGTCGAGGGATGGCCAACACTGCCCAGCCTGTGCGAGCTGCAAACCAGCTTGCTGACACTGCGATGGAGAAGGCTAAACTCGCTGAGTATTCGGCCTCTTCCTTGGACGGGTAGTGCGGCTGACCGTCGACCAACACTGGGTTCCATTCGTCGACTGAATGAACGTGATGACAGGAGAGATCCGGCCAGGAAGAGATCTCGTCCAAATTATGCCTGAGCTTCTGAAGTTTGCATCTGGCTGTCATAAACGCGCATGCTGCGTAGTCGGTGTCCATCCACAGCCCCGACTCCCACATCGTCTTTTCCTGCGGCAACTCCCATTGCAAAGATCGAAGGGGATTTTCTCGAAGCGCTCCACGGCCCTCTTGCGCTGCTAACTGCAGCTGATCCAGCACCCAACTCGTCGCCTGGTTGTCGACGGCCACCCGTGCTGCAGCTTTCGGCGGAAGGTTGGGCAGTCCCTCCGGCCATTGGTTGGATCTGAGGGGAGGTGGGGCACTACGACCATCACTGAACTTGCGAGGAATCTCACGAGCACGGCTCTTGGTTGAACAGTCCAGCGCAGCTGCTATCATCGCACATTCTTTCAACTGAGGGGCCAGGCTTGCCTGCCTAACTGGATTGGACAAATCGTGGCTCTCATCCAAGAGCCAGTCAACAGGAAGGACCTTCCAACCACAAAACAAGAAAGCTCGGGAGAGTGGCGCATTGGGACCACACATCAAGTCTGCAAAAATGGGTTGAGGCCCTGGTGGGAGTGATGGAAATTCGACAGCCTCAGAGGGGTCACTCCCCTCCCCTCCCGGGCTGTTTCAAGCCTTGATCTTGGCTTTGCAAGTGGATGCGCCATGACCTGGTGATCCACAGACCCGCTGGTTCTTGGTAACCACGCCACAGCGATGGGATCCCTGAGGACATGATGCTCCCTTGACTGAGCACTTACCTCGCTGAAAGGCAGGACAAAGAAGCTCCCCGTCTCTCATCCGCAAGGCCACCTTCTTGCTGTTCACCGAGGCTCCCAACTCGAAGCGGGATACCTCCCCACTAGGGCCTGCTTCGCGAGAGGCTCCTGGCGCAGCGATGGTCACTCCACCCACGTTGCCAGCCTGCCAGTGAGCATCCCTGGCATAGGTCTCCTTGATGACGACTCCCAAAGTCTTGGTACTCTCACGGAATCGAGTGACCCATTCACTCCTCCGCTCCTCCAGGTCATGGGATTCCAACCACTCCAAGCGCCTACCAGGTGGAAGTTGAAACGTCACACGTCTGGCACGATGAAAGTACTTCAAAAGCACATCCAACGGGACTTCTACGAACCGGGTTGTATCGGCTCCCAGGGCATCCTCCTCCTTGGCTGTTGGAGCTGTGCTCAGCTTCTGGATACCTCCCAGGGCGTAAGCAACCAGCAACGTGTGCAAGCGATCCAAGTAGGATTCCACATCCTTCCTACCAGGTTCCTCCTGGTCCGGCTCCTCAGTCCAAAGTCCATCGCCCAACTTTCGCTTCTTGTTGGTAGTCAGTAGCTGCCATTGCAAAGACTTGACCTTCCAAACTGACATCACGCAAAGCATGCGTTTGCTGAGCTCGCGCGACACTCGAGACACCAAAGTATCGGAGGGGTACAGCTCAGTCGGGAACCTCAGGCGGTACCGACACCAGAACTGCTCCTTAGCTGTGCGCAACTCATGGTCCTCCAACAAAGTATCGAGGTCCGAGGTAGCTACCTTAGATCGATCCGCCTCGAACTGCTTGTAGTACAAGGTCACTGCATGCCAAGCCCGCCTGAGGCGAGCTGTCTGGATCTGTGCATCCTCGCCCAATGAGAGCTTGGATGTCCACACCTCAATCTTTGTGTCGGAGTCCCAGAAGAACCTGAATTCATCGAGGGTTTCTAGCTTGGCCTTCACGAGTGCATCAATCACCCCTTGGTTGATCTTAAATTGAGTCCCCATGTGGGTGAATCTCTCCTGTGGGGTCCCTCCCTCACAAGGCACAAAATTCATGGCTAGTCCACTCTAGCACTCAGCAAAATTGATTGATCCGAAAAGCTAATTAGAACGGCCAGGGTCCCTCCCTGCCTGCTTAGTTCTCCGGATTCCTTCCGGTGCCTACCAGCAGAGTGGTTCAATCAACAAGAGGAAGGAGAATGGACCAGGGGGGGGGGACTGACGACATCAAAGTGCTGTGAAAGGCGAGACCAGCTAACATCACTGCAGCTTTCATCTCATGCACATTGAAAGTCCTTACCTGGTGATACCTCCAAGCCTCCATCAAGGAAACTCATGCGATAAACAGCAAACGCAGCTAACTAACTGAAAAAGGTGGATCGATAGAGCTTGTGACATACTAGGACAGTACATCCACTCCAGCTCAACTGCTGGCACCGTGCTTTTCCTCGCACATTCGCTTGACTGAGGGCATCAAGCAGCTCTTAGACGAGACGGTCACACGCACTCCCTCAAAGTGCAGACAAAACGTCGATGCATTGAATTGCAGGAGCACCCCTGCACAGGCTGGTCCTAACCAGCTACGGAGAGTTTTTCTCTCACAAATCTAAAAGAAAACTGGCTGGGCATCGAGCTTTGCACCCAGGGCAGAACACTCTTCCCCAAGCCGCTGCCTCGAAACGATCCGTGGTCACAAGAGGATTGCGAAGTCGCTCGTAGCTTGCTTGTCCTTGACGGTGGCAACACAAGGTGATGCCTGGAATGGTCTGAACGTGGCAGTGGGATCTCTCAGTGGTGATCCAACCAGAGCACCGGGGCCAAGGCTGCGATAGACGAGTGGTGTTCACCATGTCATGGGCCCATTGCGCAAAGGCTCTATCCTCGAAAGCCTGGTCGACTCTCACTGGCCTATGGCGCAACACCTCCTTGATGGCATCAGTCACCGACATCTTACCGAAGATGGCCAAGATCATCACTCCGGCCACTGCGGCCCTGTGTACAGAGAGGCCCGCACCAGAGGAAACAGCTTCTTCCACTCATCTGTGCGGCTGTTGGCGTTGGAGATGGTGAACACGGAGAGATGAGCATTGGGCAAGGTAACTCCTTGCCTGCTCTCTGGGGGCCCACTGAGGCAGCACACCTGCAGGTCCACTCGAGGGAATTGGGCCGAGGTTCTCGA
>VSDK01016260.1:839029-859038 GCA_009767595.1 Symbiodinium kawagutii | reverse complement strand
CGGTGGTTCATCTCGGATGGCTGTTTTTTCTGAACTACCCGGTAGTGGTTCATAGTTGGTTCGTAGTTTGTTCATAGTGGCTCATGGTGGTTCATGATGGTTCATAGTTGGTTCATAGTGGCTCATGGTGGTTCATGGTGGTTCACAGTTGGTTCATTTCCCATGAGCTTCGCATCTTTCAACCGTGGAACTCTGACCTTGCTGAAGTGCCCCAGGAAGATCACTGAGTTGAGTGACACCGAGCTGTTGGATGTGGAGTCCTTGTGTTCCTTCATCGGCGAAACCCGTGTGAAGGCGGGGGTCGTCCCAGAGAATCAACACGGTTGACCGGTTAGGTTACTTGGTAGCGCAGGTTTTCATGGCTTGGACAGGGACCTGTGAGCAGGACATTCCAACTTCTAAGTCACATTGACTACAGACAGTGGTTTGGTTTCACATCTTTGGGGCTAGATCAGCCGATCAACATGTATCAGATTACCAGGGTACTTTTTAATGGAATTTGCACCGATGTGCATTCGGACATGCGTACACCGGTAAAATCAATCGCCACGAATCTTCGGCTTCCATAAAGGATCAGTGGTTGACTTGATCATTTATCATTCAGCAAGTTATCACCGGTTGGTACAATTATTCTGTGTAATTATCACTGGTCATGAAAATCTAAGATGATCATTAATAATTAACCATGATTATCAAAGACTATGAATGATTATCATTCAACAACCCTTGGACAAGTAAAATAGCCAAAATTATCAACCATCATTCAGCCACCAGTCATTATGCAATGAACCATTAGTTTGTGGTGTCGTGGCAGGTTGGTGGCTGCTCCGCCATTAAACCAGCACAAACTAGTATATTAACCACGCTGAAACCTCAACCATGTCGGTAAACCACCACTGGTGTTTCAAACATTGGTTTGTCGTGGTTTCATGATTTGTGGCATCAGTGGCTAGGTCTCCACTAAATCAGGAAAACAAAAAGTACACAACCATCGCAAAGCCTCAACAACCCTGGATAAACTGAGGAAGCCGGCATTGAACCATCAATTAAGCTTCACTTAACCATGTGCCACTTTTCACCCTGTGTAAACCATCAAAAGATTCATTCGAACAGCATTTATCATCATTAGCCATCATAATTGGCTGTTGGTTTGGAGGGAGCGATCCGGAGCCAGGATGTCAACACATACCCCTTTAAATTGAGGGAGCGATTTCTGGAGCTAATTGGTATAATCAAATGAGCACCCTGTAGGACTAAGTGATGAACATACAAGTGGATTCAACCACCACAGCGGATCCAGCAGTGGATTCAACCACATCAACCCAGGAGTTGATGTGTGCATATCCTCAGTGGATCACCACATCCACTCCGCCCCGCTGCAGGCCACCATTGCCACGGACGATGAGTCCGAGATCGTCGCAGGCGATGTGGCCACCGTCACCGTGCGACTCTTTCGAGGCTCAGCGGCGTTTCCCACACGGCGATGGGTAGCGCCCGACGGCGGTACGCAACAGGCTGGTTGCTGGAATTTGCTGGACCAAGGAATGGTGATTTGAATGGTTAAGCCTAGGCGTTGTTAATGACTTGATATGATGAAAAAGAAAAGACACATGTGGTTAACTGTGTAGTAATTGTTGAGTATTTATGTTTGACTGTCGTCAACTACAGCGTGATTCATACTGGTTGATCGTTCTTCACTCTAGCTGTTATGGTTAATAAGCAACAGAGAAGCTATGACTTGTGACCAGCCGTGGTGGTCTAGAAGGGTGAACGGGCGACAAGGCTTGTTTATAGAGGGTACGCATGAAGCAGGTATAGCTGATTAGTTGATTGTTATATTTGTTGGTTCACCTGTCACCGGAACATTTGGGGCTACTGTGCATACTGTCCAGCTATTCATGTCGCCTTTGTGTAATGACTTTCGGTGCCCAGAGGGCAGGCACAGTGCTGGCATGAGCCGGCAAAGTAACGATCGCGATTTGGTTGAAGATCTTTAAGTGAGAGGCTTGGGTGCTCATGGTTCATCACTCCCAATTTTAGAATCAAGAGGTGGGTTGGTTCACCGTCAGCCAACAGCAATGTTTAATTATTTCTCAAGCTTGCCTGCAATGTGGGGATTGTTCAGGCATGATGCTACTTGTCATATTCAGAATCGTTTTTTTGCATTTGCTCACCCTTAATTCTGCGTGGCAGTTTATGTTTGTCATTATGTCTTATTGCCTTTCCGAGATTTTACGTTTCTCAGCCAACCAGGGAAACTCTTGTAGTTGTGACTGGCTTCATTGGCGGCTGCAAAAAGCGTCCCCCAACAACACTCCTATCATTTGCTGGTAGATGTCCAGTTGTTTTTTTTCCTCTAACTAGGGTGATATAACCACAGCAAGTAACCTCACAAGGTACCAGTCATGACCACTCACTCTATCCATCCTGGGCAACTGGGGACGCTAACCTCCAAGCCGTTCCCTTGCGGCGTCTCAGGAAAACACTTGGCCAAGGACGAGGCTCTAGGCCCTGTCCATGCGCCCTTCTTCCCGGGAGCCAAGTTTGAAGAATGGTGGCACCTTGCCGCAGCTCCAGCATGCGCCAGCATGTCATCCCCCCACATGGCATGAACTGCACGGAGGATGATCCACAAGCGCGAGGAGCATCGATGAGCCATGCCACACACATGAAATTATATCAGTTAATGTATGGTTACATGATTCGTAATTGGTATTTTTGCGGGCCTTTCGTCGCATACAGATGTGAGCAGATGTTCATTTGCAAAGAATTGAGGATAAATGTGTTTTGCCGTCAGGATGTGTTTGAGCATAGTGTACGTAATTAGTTTGTTTTCCTTTCCGTTCATATTTCCATTTATGAATGTACAGTTTTGTTCATACACCTCGGGTTTCATTATTGTATCGATGTGCAGGCAAGAGGTGCAAAAAGACCATGATTGGCTCTTAGAAGACCAGGGTATACCAGGGTTCATGTTGGGAGGGCCGTGGCACGTTGCACAGCGCCAGAACCTCGCCCTAGTCCAACGCGGTCCAACGAGTGTCAAGTTTCAAATGTTACTGTGACGCGCCCCGCCTTGATGCTGTTGTGTTTTTATTGTTCCGACCATTCTGAACGATTATTGTATCATTATCGCCTAAAGAGCCACACCATTTTACATAGGACTATGGCTTATTCAACCCCATTGCTATCATGCAATACAAATATATCGCGAAATATATAAGCCCCACAATGGAAACAAATACCCATACGAGTCCCACAATTCCAGACCATTTGTGGCTGTGGTTTGCGAAGTGTTGGTGGCATTTGGGCTGCGTTCTGTCGAGGTTCTTCCTGGTGGATTCAGGTGGGGTCGAAAGTTGCGGCGTTGGCGAAGGCTTTAGGTTGCAGGAAAACGTGGTTGGTTGCAAACCATGGATGTTTTAACTAGGATCGAAGGATTTGGTTTGGAGAAGAAAACCAGGATGATAGTAGATCAACCATGAATGGTAGTAGATCAGCCAGGAAAATTATCAATACAATTATTGATCCGCTATCATCCATGGTGGTTTCACATTTGTTGATGCATTGTTTTTTTGCAACAATTGGCCGAAACAGCAAGGGCAGTCAGTGATGTGCGATTTTGGCAGCTCTGCTCTTTTGAATGATTGTTAATGGATCTAGGTTGACCATCGCAGGGCATACAGCATACAGCAGGACCAGGTACCGTATGTCACCCATTCCTTTGGTGATATAGCCATTTTTCCACATACCGACATTACGGTATTGGATTACCATCCAGTCATGTTGGTTTTCCTTTTTTGTGGCTTGTTCTTTTTTTGCTGTATCCCCATCCCTTTTGCTCGCATCTTCGCTATATATTGTTGGTGTTGGTTGAAGCAACTTCTCACTCATTGAAGGTTAAAATCCCATATGAGCCATAATCCAACCATGAACCAGCAACAATCAACCACTAACCTCAAACGTGTTCGATCACCACGATCCCCACTGTACTATTACCACATTACGGATCATCCGTGGGTTATCAGCCATGATCTATCACTATCAACATTGCAAACCATTGTTTTTGGTTAGTGAGTGTCCCCCTTCGTTGCATCATATGCTTAATTTTTATAGAGTAAGGAGAATGACCGTAGAATTTCGGTGGTGATTGACCACTTTGAATCATCATCAACAATGACTTTGGTTTTTAAGAACAATCAAAGCCAGAAGAACCATCACCAATGGCACCATTACTGGCTGGTGGTTTTAATCATTCGTTCCTTAATTTGAACATGTATGGTCGGTCGGTCGGTTGGTGGGTTGGTTGCTGTGTTGATTGGTTGGTTCAACCACCAAGCAGATCAACGCCGTCGCAGGCGCCAAGGAGCGCATCGTTCACTTCGAGCGCGTGGTGGAAACCGAGCGATGCATCGAAGAGAAGCTTCGTTGCTGGGCGTCGCAGCTGTCGTTGCTGCTGCTGTTTGTAGCGGCAGTTGGGTGTGATTCTTGTACCACATATGGTTGTAGCCACCACAACAAGCACCACAACCACACAATTTCTAGGTTTGTTGTGGTGGTGGTTGTGGTTGTGGTTGCTGGTGTGCCCACAAATGCGACAACTCTATGTAGATCAAGCCGGGCCGGACTGTGGCCCACGGCGGTTCCAAGCGCCTTTCGAATGGGATGCTAAGGGGCCATGTCCCGTGTGAATTGTCCCAAGGTCCCATAGGTGCTATACTATATGCATGTGATTTATTTTTTGGAAGGGTAATGGTAGGGAAATGGTTGGTGAATGGTAGGGAAATGGTAGGGAAATGGTTGGAGCCATGCATAGTAAACATGAGTTGTGGGACCATCATCACCGCATTCAGCCACCAGCTGTGACTATGATCCCATTGCTGCCGAGGATTCCAAGTCACGAAAGCTGGAGAGAACAACTTGGTGCTGCACGCCATGTGTGCCTTGTCCAGATTCAACGGCTAGGATTGGGAGCGCTGTTCAGCAGAAGTGTTTCACCGAAAAAGGCCAACCATCACTACTTATTACGTGGTCATTTAACCCTGAATGATTGACCATGACAAACCAATATCAGCCATCCTTTCATGAGATGAGTGAACACTTGCACTCAATGCACGGGTTGCCGCCTGTGCCCAGCAAAAGGCACAGCGGTTTTCTAGGGCATTTGCCAGGTTCGGAGCTTGCTGCCAAGCCAGGTTGGTGTCCAGAAAGCCGATCCCTATAGATGATTTTCCCAACCGTACCAGCCCCATCCACCAGCAGACACCGCAGCCAAGCCTGCAGCCTTCGCAGAAACACACCGGGCCCCAGGTGATGCGTACGCGGGGTTGGACCACAAAGTGGAACTGACCTTCACTGCGCACGCGGAAGACGAGTTCGTCCGCAAGATGCCTGTGCATCAGGTGCCGCAGAGTCGAGCGATGGTTGGACCAGTGCTGCGGTATGATGTGCATGGCCATGGATCCCAGAAGAGGAGTTGCTGAAAGTGACTTTGCTTGTATGTTTTTGCAAGCCCACTGGTTAGATTGATGGGAATCAAGTTGGGTGGTTCTTCACTGGAAGAGATACGGGTAGTGAAAAAATCCAGCTCTTAGGGCCTAATGGTCAACTTTTGATGGCTGCCGATGGATATGAAGGTGGATATCAATGGTGCCTACTACTGTATTTGTTCTGGAAAACAAGAAGGAGAACAACAACTGACAACCCTTATCACCAAAGTGCCCTTGGCCCCCCAAAACCATATGTTTTTAAGGTTAGTAGTACCCAAATTTCGGAGGCTAAAAACCTACATCGTTTTAGCGTTTTGGGGCCCAAGGTTGATAGCTAGGTTGTTATATAAGTATATATAGATATCCATGATCAATATTTTGTTGATGTTTACCCTGGTAAAGCACACGGCTTAAACACAAAGGTTGATGGTGACCAGTGGTAGCCAGGTAGCTATATCACCACCACTGGCCCCTGGTTAGAAACCGAGTTCAACAGCTGAGGGATCACCCTCATCGGTTAATTATACGCTAGTTGCAACCCTGGCTGGTTGATGCCCGGGTTCGTGGGGACCTCAACGGTTTATGGCTCGGCGGTTACCGTGCCATGGGGCGGCTAGGAAGATGAAGACTTGGATTTGCAGCCCACGTTGTTCCAGCAGTGGATGGGTGACCTGAAAGGAGACGAAAGCTCCTTGGCAACAGACAGAAGAGGCTGGTTGGTGGATTGCTTTAGGGAAATCATGATTTTCTATGGTTGGTGGTTTGGTTACCAAGGATTTATAGAGATCATAGCGGTTAAGTATGGTGAGCTATGGTTTAGCATGTGATTGACTATTGGGGTGACCAACAATACTACCGGGACGGAACCTTCCGACTGCGATGGAGAGAACAATAATAGATGATAGATGGTTGATGGATGTGCGAAAGGTGAATGTTGGTGGATCATGCTTCATTTTCACTAGTGGTTGGGATGGTTGGTCAATGGCAGTAACTATGATAAACTCAAAGGTCTCGAGAGGGTTGAAACCACCAACCAGTGTAATTATCAGCGATTTGGCTATGTGATTGGCATCATGGATTTGGGCTAGTCCATGATGTACCCCGAGCCGCCAGTTGGTTTCTTGAAATAAATGATTATTTAGGAATGATTTTGGGGGTGCCATCACTTGTAAACAAACTTAGTAGTGGTTTAGCCACTAAATGCCAGTATTGTTGCTCATTCAGTATCCTCCATTGTAACCATTATTAGCCATTATCAACCCATGTAACCTCCGTTGCACCAATATACAACCAAGCCATTTATGGAACATGTCTCGTCGGCATCATTGATGCTGACATCCTCAGGTGAAGAAGAGGCGCCGATATGCGAGCGGATCTGCTGATCTTGGAGCGTGGGTGATGTCACGCCGTACTTCCATTGGTTGCTTTGTCCATGGCCATGGTGGATTTTACAGAGGCTAATAGTGGACAACATTCGTGGCACATGGCTGATCATAGCGGACTATTGTCCACAAGAGTGGCCAAAAATACGATTGATTGTGGTCAATCATGGTTGCTAATGGTGGATCATCACTAAGAATAGTATGTCAATCAAACAGCCAACTAGTAGCTGTTTGACCATTCTCATCAGTTATGAATCCCTATCATTAGCATGTCACGTCACGTAGTTCCCCTGGTTGGTTTGTGCCATGCGGCATGCAGTTGTGGAGTAGCCTCCTTGCAGGTGGGCAGTGGAGATGAAGCCGACAGGTCGGGTGCCAGGTACCGAAAGCGATTCAGCCAGCCACTGGGCCCACGCCCGAGTCCACCCAGCCCCTGGTGGATGGTGGTGGATGGTGCGCTCGAAAGCTATGTTTCCCTGAGCTCATGGAAGCTGGTTGGTGTTGGTTGATGTTGGTTGATGTTGGTTGATGTTGGTTGATGTTGGTTGATGTTGGATGATGTTGGTTGATGTTGGTTGATGTTGGTTGATGTTGGTTGATGTTGGTTGATGTTTGTTGATGTTGGTTGATGCTGGTTGATGCTCGTTGATGCTGGTTGATGTTGGTTGATGTTGGTTGATGTTGGTTGATGTTGTTGATGTCTAGTCCGCCTTAAGGATTCTTCAAGATTCATATCGCGGGGCGGGGAGCTGGTTTTTATGGTCGACCACATTTATGCCCAGGAAGAAGTGCGCCATCATTCTGGCTGATTTGGCCAGTTGGAATGACAGCAAGGAAAATATCTACCATGAAAGGCCATGCGCAAGTTATAAGCTATATGCGGTTTGTGATTTCAAACATGTTTGATTTTCAGTTATGTGTTGACAAATGGTTGGCCGGTTGACAAGCATTTTTTTCACAGAGGGTGATATCCCCAACCGGTCATGTTGCTGCGGCCTGTGCTTCCAGCACCGAGGAAGCGCCCGCACAGCGCGAAGGAGGAAGCGGAGCCCGCGGAGCCCGAGGAATCCGATGCTGGAAGCTCCTCATCAGACTCCGACTGAGCAGCGCAGCTCACGAAAAAAAAAGCGCTGCCATGCACTCGTTGCGTTCTGTGGCTTCCTCCGAAGGTATGTGGGAGGTTCCTCAAGCTATGGGGAACCCTGGGAAGCCCTAAAATGGCTGTTTCTTTATTAGGATTACTAAAGGATGGTTGAGGGGTACCCCTATTTTAAGAAACCACCAAGTGAAGAGTCCACTGATGAGGCATCAGGTAGACAGTCGAGTTGTTTGTTGAAGGCGTCCTAGGTAGCCCCGCAACATGCATCGAACATTGGTAGTTGCCAACCTTTCAGGGTTGGTATAGCCCTTGGTTGATGAACCAATAGAGATGACGTAGTGCCTCCACTTCACTTGCATCACCATTCGTTGTGGCGTCCCTGGATGACGGCCACGTGGCAGGGTGAATTGGATGCACGCTGCCCATTTCTTCACAGTTTGGGTTGCCCAGCATGTGGGTGTACTTGGCGAGGCTGGTGCTGGGGTCGCTATGCGCCAGTGTTGTTGCTGTTCTTGCTGTTATTGTTGTTGTTGCCAACCGGTGCCAGTTCAGAAGAGGTCGCAAGATGCTGCGATTGTCCATATGGCCCACTCTGGCTTTGGCATGCTTTGGCTGTTGTTTTATTTTTGGTTTATCCTCACGTGCTTTCAGATTCTGACTAAGAACACGATAGAACATTGAGTAACATAGAGTATCGTAGAGTGGTAGTCGTGCTCGCTTTGAATCACTAGATGTCACCAACGCATTTTCACCCCATGTCAGATATTGCATTGTGATGCATTTGTTTGGGAACACCATCGCAATGCTTTTGAACGACTATAAAACACGGATGTACTGATGCTTCTGTACCATATATTCTTGGTATGGGTTCATGCCAGATGTCAGTTGTAAGATGGGGAAGGAATCGCCCTCCCGTGGCCCAAGAAAGATTTTTGCAACTCCAGGAGCCCCTGGGGTGTGGTGGTTTTGGCTCAGCATGCCATTCACGGGTCACCGGGTCACCCGTGGCTGAGATATTCGTACTTGTGCTTGATCATTATTCATTTCTGATATCAGATATATGTTTTAATGTTTTTTACACACATAGATTTCCTATTGGAAACTTGGATACACCATGACTACCATATGTGTTTCCTGATAAAATGCTATGTTGGTATCTCCTCAATTCCTGCAAGATAATATGGGTTGGTCGGGCACAACTGATAGTACAATTGCAAGTAGTTCCAAATGCACAGCAAATATATGCAAATTTGAATGAGAACAAGCAATGGGATCTTTCGTGGCCGCATGGAAACAAGCCGCTCATGATATGCAAATCCGTTCGTGTTTGCTTCGCAAGTGGACCACCTGGCACAGCCGCAAGGGCTCGAATGTTTAGGGACACCTGTGGGCAGCGCCAATGCCGGCACACTTCAAACACAGACTTCAACCATAGGAAACCATCATCCATCATCATCCGGTCACCCATGCAGTGAGCCCTAAACAGATAGACTACAACCCATTTGTCCCAAGTGCAACGAAGCCACCCCAGCCACAACCAGCAGCCACAACTCAGAGCACGGTTGCTTCCTTCACTGTTCCGCCTCGTGGCGGCTGCGCCATGGCCGGCTGGGATCGGGGAGCTCCGTCGCAAGTGGTGCAGAACAGCCTGCAGTCGCGATTGGATGCGAAAGATACGCCCAAGTCACTTGGAGAACGTCAGGGCACAGTGAATTGGCCCCTTGGGTTTTGTCCATAGCCATGGTGGTGCCTATATTATATGGCTATGGGTCAATATTAACCAACCAATAATGGGGGATAATCCCCAGTAATAATATGGAAAGGTTAATCAGGGGTACGAGGTTTTGACCCACTGCCATATACTAACATCTACTATCCATCCAATGATAGCTGTTATTAATAGGAAAACTGCCAGTTTTTGGGGTGCATCATTTTTGGACCCAGTTGTTGGTCAATCACGAATGGGGATGTTATTTGAGCGATGCAAACATCATAGGACTCATGTGACTATCCTCATGATACAGGTCATAGACGGTCATATTTGATTTGTCTCTTTGATAGATAATGTGAGCTTCATGTAAACTTAGACATGCTCCCGCACTCGCAAACACCTGCAGTTTCGATCAACCCAGAGGAAACACATATAGATGTGGTTGTGGTTTGCTTGTTCTCGGCATCCCTGGACAGGAATGCTCATGGTTTGTACTTAGACAATCTGACTACAGCTGGCAGAAATGCAATGCATCGCTTTGTTATGTTTTGTTCGGAGTTCAAAGCACAGACCTCCAGTCGTTCTTGTGAACGCAAGTAATTAGTTAATATGTTCACCATGAGCGTTTGTCAACGCACAAATGCGAACATGCGCGCGCGTGGTGCGAGTGCAATGATTTCAGGGACTTCCTGTGATGAGTTTCCTACCATTAAGAAAGACAAATATGCCATCCCAAAGCACCACAGCCATAGACGAAGATTATTTTGGTACAAGGGCTTTGGTTTTGGTTGTTAATTCGGGATCTCGCTTATCATTGTAGAGGTGCCCTTCGAAACAGTAAACTTCAGAACAAAACACAAAGCCCCAAACCCACTTTGGCCAGAGTTGGCCTAAATGTGACTACCCAATGACGAGTGAGTGATGCAAGAGGAGATTAACGCAATTCATTTGATCCGACGACAAATCTATGGACATCTTGACGTAGCTTGGTAGCTTCCAGGTGGCCCACAGCTGTAGCATGCTGTAGCTTTCAGCAGTTGCTGTTTCAGGTGGGCGCCGCTGGGATTGACATCAGTAGGCGGTTCTAAACCTCTTGGGATAAATCGTGATACTTCATCACCTAAAACTTCAGAATATACATCCTGACTCTCATTGGCCATTGAGTCTAATCAAGTCATCATGATTCAGATTACTCATGCACATGTTCAAGCTAGGTTACGCTTAATTGACTATGATTTGTCTCATTGACAATTGGCAGATCTCACTCATTCTGGCTGGTGGTTTCAAACCTTTTTCTATCTTCCCTGGTAGCTATTAACAATTGGTTGGGTGACTAATATTTTCATAGGGGTTGTAACCACCAACCAGTCTAGTATCAACCATCAATTCCAATCATTACATCAGCCATGATTGACCATTATTAACCACTAGTTAACCATTGGGGTGGGTCAACCACCAGCCAGGTAATGATCATTATCAAGTATCAAACACTATAGCCATTATTAACCATTCTTAACCATAGCTTCGTAGGGGTTGTGACCACCAGCCAGCACTAGTCATCCCAGCCGAGCTTCTCCCAGCGTGTTGGAACCAGGTGGGTCTGCGACTGCGGGGCGCCCAACTTGGCGGGATGGAGCCATTGCACCAAGTGTGGTCGGCCTCCCCCGCAGGACCCACCGGTTGGATCAAGGGGAGAAACCGCCGCTGCGCTGTGGGTGAAACTGACAGATGAGACATGGACACATGAAAAAGCATGTGCAAAACTTGTTTTTTAGAGAAAGATGAATCGATATATTGTTAAATATTCTGGGATGTTTAAACATTTACATGCATTTACATGCATGTATTGATATGCTGATATTGTTATTTTTCATACTGAGAAGCCGGGGCCAAAGCAGCGTCCGGAGACTAGGCGTGTTGGTTGAAATGACACGTCCTGACATCCTATGTAATTCTACGCTTTACGTAAGTCTGATTAGATCCAGCATTACAGCCAGTATTTGGTTGTCATCAGCCGCGATTGATAACTGAATGTTCATTCACCATGATCGGCCGTTATTAGCAACTATGATTGGCCACTGTTACACTAAGCAGTATTTGCACTTCTTAACGGTTTCTTCATCACCCCAAATTATTTATAGAAATCAAAGGTTGACCATCCATTTTTGGTGGGTCCTCAATTTAAGAAATGGCGGTTTCTTAAAGTAGGGGTACCCCCAAGTTATGGCTGCTTTATTGCTAAACATGGTAAATCCAAAGATGATAGCTGGAGGGTCCCCTAAAGAAAAACAGCCATATAGACCAGCTGGTAGAACTACCAGTGTTGTAGCTGGGGTTGCCTACCGTATCTGTAACGGAAAAACACGAGCTGATCCCAACCCCAGTAGGTAACCCCTACTGTAATGGTAGCCAACCTAAAATCACCAAGGTAGGTGTGAAATCCAAGGTTTCCCTAGTACCAGTAGTACCCTAGGTAACCAACCAGAGTCTGGTTGGTTTATTATTTTCAATGGTTAATCAACTGGACGCAAGTTGAAGGGTCGCAGTCCCCCCCTGACTTGAACAAAAAAAACAGATAGGTGTTTCTGAAAATAAGGGTGCCCCTTAATCATCCATTGATAACCATGACATTTTAGTGTGGCATACGAGTGATTTGATGTCTCACTGAGCAGCTTTCGCAATCACACGCAAATGCAAAAAATCCATGAATGATAGCCATTCATAGTGATAAATCCATCATCCACTACCCCTGAAATCATCCTTGGTAATATTCAATCATTTTTTGGGAAATCACTCATCTTTGGGATAGCCATGGATAGCCATCTTTGGGGCCCCCCATATGACCTGAGAAATCCCCAAAGTCACCACGGGCTCGGCGCAGGACCGAGAGCTTCGAATGCAGGCGCGCGCCATTCAAGGCTTGGGCCGTGGTGGAGGCGCGGTACAGGAGATAGCCCTGGGTCAGTGGACCAACCAATGGTGATGTAGCTGGTGAAGGGGTCATGTCAACCAGCCAACCAACCAACCAACCAACCAACCAGCCAACCAAGAAAGCAAGCAACAAACCAACTAACTAACCAACCAACCAACCAACCAACCAATCTGCCACCACCCAGCAAGCCAGCCAGTGATTGACTAGCAGATTAATGGTTTGGGGATCATATCCACTAAGAATGGGGGATATACCAAGTATGTTTTATGGTTGTGGGTCAAAATTAGCCATCCAAAAGGTAGATTCCACATCCGAGCATCACAAAGACTAGGTTGGTCACCTGGGGCATGTGAACAGCTGGGCTGCCAGGGTGTTGACCCACACCTATGTATTTGTTATGTTGGCTGAAGAATAGCGGTGAAAGCCGATCAACGATCGTAAATAATGTGGCAACGCATAGTTTTTTGGTTGTTTCACCCTGTCATGCGGGATGCCATGGTCAAAATGGGTCAGAGGGATCATCGCTGGATACGAAATGGTTCGGCTGAACGATTCCTTGGGCTGCAAAAAGTGCTGAACTTTGATTGCTGTGCTTTTTGTTACCATCCTGTGCCTCATGGTGCCTTTATCCACTGCGTAACCATGATTGTCAAGCCTGTAAGGTAGCTTATGGCCCCTAGGAAGTATGCTCAGCAACCGCTTGCTAAGTGGCCGTGCGCATCCAAGGAGAGGTAAGTCGCTTGTACCTCCCGAGTAGCCTTTTTTCCAGCATCCTTGTAGCATTACAAGCATCCATGCCCAGCTTCCAGTTTCAATGGACGTACCAATAGTATGTTTCCGTTGGCCACTTTGGCTGGGGCGCCTGACTTGACCTAATATATGATAATCTAACCCCAATGTACATACATGTTGATGATCCTGACCCATTTGCATACATTTTACCGCGTAAGTGCTTTGACACTCCGTGAGAAACCGGAATGATTTCACCAACCTCATGACTCCTATGATTCTGGCCATTTGGGATGGCATTTTTTGGGGGGAAACCCAAGTGTTGCGTACTGCAATTCTTCATTGATTTCCATGCGTTTGAATGATCATGCATGAATGGGGTCGCACTGTGCCGCAATGATCTTTTTTGCAATTTCCATTTGACTATTTTGTCCACTGCGCCAAGGGAAGGCAGATGTTCATGCAGGTTTTGCAGCAGTCTTCAGCTATAAAATAGCAGATTATCGATGTTTAATTATGTTTAATTCTAGGGAGTGATAAACAACAAAAGTGGGAAACTCTCAATTAGGGGGAGAAGTTTCGACAGCATACTGTATCATATTTGACCTTTGGCGGGTATAATTAAGCTATATCGTTGTACGCTGTGCAGTCCCTATTGATTTGATGTGTGGGTCCGGAATCCCTAAGCCAATGGGAAAATCTTAAAAAAAACAATTACTTGCTTCTAAGCTTCAGCATGTCAACAATGTAAACTTCTCGAGCTTCGGGGTTCCAATGTTTGAGCCCACATCATTTGAAGGTCTGTGAAGGTCGAGTGTGGTGCGTTCACCCCCTTCGACCTTGGGCTTGGAGAGGTTACTTTGAGCGGACGGTCACGGAGAGTCGAAGTTCAGAAGATCTGCACAGGGTCAAAGGTCACCTGCTTGAGTTGGTACGGGAATGGGTCAAGATTGACCAACAAATGTATAGGTGAACATCCAAATATGTCCAAATTTTATATCAACTATAAAAAACATCTGAACAAATACTGGTTGTTGGTCATTTATGGGGGAGACAGAGTCATTTATGGGATGTGATCAGCTGCAAGGGGTGACTCAAAGGCAGCCATGCCAGTAGCTTTTACTGTGCCCGCCAGTCAAGCTTTCACAGCTTGCAGTTCACCAAGAAGTACCAAGCGACACATCAATTGGCGCCTTCAAACACGCACATCCCCAGGATAAGTTTGAGGCATCAAGTTGACATGATGAATTCCCTTGTGTTTTGGCATCTATGAGCTTATGTTCAGACCAGAAATTCAATAATGGCACCCCCTGACGACAGCCACTTTGGCAACAAACATGATTGAACAGACGGTTTTGGGCGCATCACAGGCTTGCGATTGAGTTGATATTATCGTAGGTGTTCACCATGACCATGAAAGTGTCGGCTATCAGTTTTTGCTGGCCGATGTGCATTTCCAACTTTTTTATTGTAGATGATGGTAGTTTCCTGTGCTCTTAATGCTGGTGTTCCTTACAGCTACGGTTTGGTTGGTCAACGTCAACCATGTTCTTATTGGATGTCATTACGATCTTGTCATCGGTTGCAAATTTATACACCATTTGTTGGTCGTCATCCATGCTCCCACCATACCAGCTGTGCTGTGTTCCTGGCCCATCTGGCCCAGATGCTACAGATGTATGGCTACTACATGCGTGGCCCCGGGCCCAGATGCTACATAAACGTAGGCAAATATGCTATCCATGGACCATGGAGTCTTTGGGCTGCCCTTGCGGCAGATCATACGGGTGCTGCCTGAAGGTGGTCTTGACATTTATGGTCGCACGCGAACCAAGTCGGTAGGAGGCGCGCGGCTCAGAAAGAGCGTTGGTTGTTGGTTGCTTGGTTGCTTGGTTGCTTGGTTGGTTGCTTGGTTGCTTGGTTGCTTGGTTCGTTGGTTCGTTGGTTCGTTGGTTGGCTGGCTGGTTGGGTTTCGCCATGGTTGGATGCCATCCCTGATTTATGTTTCCATTGTTTCTTGGTGCAGGAGCGAGGCAGACTACATCATTATAGCAACTGTCGCATCGACTGGCCAATGATGCAGGTGAACGTGGTAGCTTCCATGCTCTCCAGTTGAGAGATGTTGAGAGTAACGTCAATATCAGTGGCAATCGCATCCACAAATGACCAACAATAAGGGTTGCAATATATTCAATAAGGATTGTTGCCTTTTGTTCCCATGAGTCTTCGTTATTGATGGACTATGTCAGCATGCTGGAGTAGCTTGTTCTCATGAGCACCTTGAAGTCACGAGTGTTGGGCATATCCAGCTGGTGTAGCCTTCAAGCTTATCCCCCAAACTGATGAAGTCAGATCATTGTTCGATGATTGGGTCCATTTTCCTCAGATCAGCTGTTCATTTGAACCTATGGAACACCGGTCACGTCTAGTGTGTTGCAGGCACGTGCGATGCGCGCACCAGTGCCTGGGGAAACGACTGCTTGGGCTATCATAGCAAAGCTTCATGGTAATAAAGCTTTCATTGTCCAAATTGAATCCAAGCTTATCTGGCTGGTGGCTTCAAGCATTTTTATTTTCCCTAGTAATGATTAACAAATGGTTGGTTGACTGATATTTTTCATAGGGGTTGAAACCACCAACCAGTTTTGGTGATTTAACATCTTCCACTCGCCCCCCTTGATTTCACATGAATTCAGTGGTCATCAGGAAGCGAAAGTGCATCCCCCGCTGCTGAACGACGGAAAGAAGCGGCCGTTAAAGAACCTCAGCTTTGACTTCCGCTGGTGATTAGCTAGCTTCGGAATCAACCAGATTCACCATCACACCTTCAACCATGAGCCATCATCAATGATTCTGAACCATTGGTTCATTGGATCTATCCATTGATTTTTCAAAGCAAGTTCCAGCTGCTGCCAATTTAATCGTGTAAGCAGGTGTCCAAAAGATATGTTTGGTTTGTTTTGATTTCCACATTTTTCTACAAACAGATTCAACAATAACACTTGAGTCCGCATTGAAAATCATACATGGTGATGTTCTGCGTGCAGCATCCTTTTGAACATCATCAGCACTAGAAATCAATCATTGGCCATTGTCAACCACCGATAAAATAAATCCTTTGCCACGGGTTTCGCTTCTCCCTGCTGCTCCCAAGATGGGTCACCAAGGACAACGATGCTGGCAAGTCGGGTGAAACGAAGGCGGATCGGCAAAAGGCTGCGCTGGAAAGACTTCGGAATATCAAGAAGAAGCGCTGCTGGGCTGCACTGCCAAGGGGCGCAATCAGAAAGGACGGCTTTCGGAAGGAAAGGATGAAATGGCGAGCTGGGTCAATATTAAACAACCAATAATGGGTTGAACAACCAACACAATGGGTAATGATAGAGGAACCAGTGGTACAGGGTTTTGACCCACTGCCAAATGGTTGGATATGTGCACAAATGTGCTGGTGTTTCCCCGCGTGTATATTAACATGTTGGATTGCTTATCCATGTATGTGCAGGTTACAGTATGTCACTTCCTATGTTTTCAATAGTGCAGTTTGATTTTTATTTTGATTGACCGTGTCTGCAATATGCCGTAAACTGCCAGGACTGTGGCAAATGCTTAGATGAGTTTCAGAAACAAAGTTTTGATGTTAGGCACAGTTTTAAATGGTATATGGCACTCAACATGTTTTCCAACAACTGCTATAGTATAGTTTGTTTGGCACCGTAAACTGTACAACATGAATGAGAGTGTCCATCCCTGTAGGACTGCAAACCTCACGCACCGGTACTGAGACGGGGGGCAACTAGCATGTATTGAACAGCTATGTATCATCACTATTTCCACCCTGAAAGAAATGGATTTTCCTCTTCTATAACACTTCCAGTGGATTTTCCATTTCTAGGGTTGCTATACCATTAGTCTCCCTGCAGCAGTGCCACACCTAAGGCGACGAGCTGTCTCCGCCACGCACACGGGTCTACCGAGCAGCTTGGGATTCGATTTCTGCCAACCTGCAACCCTGGGGGAGTTGCTGACAGCAAATTGTTTAGCACAAGAGCAGCTGGTTTTGAAAGGGATTATTTGGATATATTTGGATGGTGGTTTCAAGCACTTTCTGTTTTCCACAGTAAAAATCATCAAATGGTTGGTTGACTGATGTTTCTCATAGGGGTTGAAACCACCAACCAGTGGGTGATAAAACGGGGCAATAACTAACAACAAGACCAATGAGCATTTCTATCAAGGCATAGGGGACCCCAAAGTTTTGGTTGGTTTGTTACTATAAATGGTTGAGAATGGATGATCATTGGGGGTACCCTGTGGGAGTAGCTCAAGCAAGGCCCACATAAGCAATAATCAGGGTTGATCAATGTCATTCATGGATAGGAATCAATTATCAGCAATGATAAGGCTGGATGATTAACACAACTACCAGTCTTGGCTAGTGTTTACAGCCATGCTGCAGCTCATTGCTACCTTTCACACCAAGAACTATCAGAACTGAAGCTGGTTGGGAGCACTGGGAGCACTGACGGCATATGGTGTACCGCAAGATGGCTAAGTTGGTTTCTGGCAGCTGCCAGCTATTGCAAACAGTACAAATGATACGGTTTAGATTGGCAGGTTACAATCCAACCTGCAACCGGGGGATGCCACTGTGTACAATCATGGCTTTGGGAGCACGGCAAGTTGAGGATATTGATTTGGCAGGCTGGTGTTTGGGAGGGAGCTAATGAGCCAGGGGTATGCCTACGGCCCTTGAAAGGGTGAGCGATTTGGAGCTACCACGAGTGCCCAACCTTGTCACTTGTGGAAGGGTATTCTTCCTAGGCCAGGGATTTCCACAGAAATCTTAGCCAGCCCCACCAATTTTTATGATGCCTTTTGGCCTATATAATGCTTATGCAAACCAGTGCCTCCCCCAATTGATTGGCTAACAAGAGTATTGAAGTGATTGTTCAAACTGGGCTTTCCTGATTGGATGATATAATGATACAATGATGCTTTGGCATGAGCTGAGCCATTCTCCAAGTGCCCTTGCAGCCGGTCGCACCGTTTAGGAGAAGTCCTCACGCAGTCGGAGTTTAGAGAGACGGAGGGAATCGAGGACCCTTGAGTCGAGGGATATGGAAATGAGTCAATCTATTAGCTCGTGGGAGATAATAACCAGCAACAATAAGGAAAACATCGGAAAACTTTGGTTCATGATGGTAAGCCAGGGGTGCAGGGTGAACTGACTCATAGCCATATTTATTTGGCCGTTCCCATTCCAAAAATGACCCGAATAACCACCAGCGGTTGGAATATTCACCTCCTGTGGATGCTGTGATTGGCTCCCTTCTGACAGGAGTCAACCATATTGGAAGACATCCCGCTACCGGGGAGCGATAAGCCTCAACCACAAGTATCAAACAGAATGCAGAAGTTTAGGCAAACAATTAAATAAACTATAGTTAGCACTGGTAAGTTTCCTATCTTTGGCTCCTGTCTTTGGCATCCAGTTCAACAATGGATGCAGTGAATCTGGCGATTTTTCCATAGGATGCCAACTTGAAAGAACGCCTTCAATGGCTTCATCAGTTCGTCATGACAAGCTGTGGACTGAGTGGTTTCGCCCCCATCCCAAGGAACTATGGGCGATTCAAACCTCGGCCCCTATTCATTAAATCCTTAGGAACCAAAAGGGAGCGAATTATGGCTTGATGGGTCATGAGTTCAACAATATAGGAACCCATAGGGATACAACTGTGAACATCCAATTCCGCCTTGATTGGGGTCATTGCTTAGTCAGCCAAACCACCGGTGATTGGCAGCTTGCCCCATTGATTACCGCCTGGCTGTGGGTCCCTGTTGAACTGCTGCGCCCGCAACAGATGTGAAGCAGCATTGTGACTATCATTGTCATTATGATCATCATGCAACTGAATCAGGGCCTGAACTAGTTACCTGAGTGCCGAACTGCTAATGACCAAATCGCCAACTAGTATGGAGATTCAGGAGATCGCATTTCCAGTGCTACAAGTGGCGTGCCCTTCCATCAAGTGAAGGGTTGCCAAGGCAATCTTTAGGTGAACCCTTTTGCCCAATCCCCCAGGTGCGCATAGCCACATAGCAGTAGAGACCTGATTGAAATTGATTGTTATCCTGCTGGTTTGGGGTTCTCCCTTGGGGGGGTTTGAATCGTTAGTGCTTGTACTGTAGATTTATGGATATTTATGGTAAAGGATTTCCTAGCTTTGGAGTAGAGACGTTGGGATGTTTAAGTTTCCAGTCGATATTGTGGTGAAGTGGCATGTTTCCCCTTTGGCCGGTCACGATTCCCCATGCCATGTTCTGGCAATGGAGGACATGGAGAGGAAACTGAGCGGGATATGGCCGAGAACGTGCAGACACGGATCAGACTATTTCTTTCCATTTTGGCAGATGCAAAAACATGTTCAAACCACTTTCAGACCTATACATTTGATTTGATGTTTGCTTAGTAGTAAACTATTCAAGATTATTCAAGGCATCAACCTTGAGCAAGGTTAGATATGACGATATTTCAAACTCAATGGATGTGACAGAGAAAATTGTCGACAAGATGTCCGCCTTCTTAGCCTTTGATGAGTAGCATTGATGGTTGGCAGCAACCGCAAATATCGGATAGTAGATACCCTACACACTCTGGTACAAG
>VSDK01016260.1:798940-829240 GCA_009767595.1 Symbiodinium kawagutii | reverse complement strand
CAGAGAGAATGTCAGAATGAATGTCAGAAGAGATGTCAGAAAGAATGCCAAAAGATCTGCCAGAAAGAATGACAGAAAGAATGTCAGAAGAGATGTCAGAAAGAATGTCAGAAGAGATGTCAGAGAGAATGCCAAAAGATTTGCCAGAAAGAATGTCCGAGTAGAAAGTTGTCAGAAAGAACGTCAGAAGATGTGCCAAAAAGGATGTCAGAAAGAATGTCCAAAGGTATGCCAGAGAGAATGTCAGAAGATTTGTCAGAATGAATGTCAGAAGGTATGTAGGAGAGAATGTCACACAAAAGTGGAGTCAACAAGTGGTGATGACATGACATGGTGGGGATCACTCGAAGTAAAGTAATTTGCTTATTTCAGATTGTAGTGAAGTCGTGCGGAGGTTAACACATTGGATTGAAAGTGTCGCAAACCTACATGCTTTCGTTTTGGACAATATTTGCACCCAGACAGAACTAAGTTCAGGGCGTGTGGGTTCGCGTATTGGTCAGCACCCCGTTTGAATAATGTGCGTCAACTGGGTATTATCTCTATCAGCGTCCTGCCATGGGTGCTGTCTAAAGGCTTAGCTGGTCAGGTTGAAGTGAATTCGCCCATGTTGGAGGGTAATGAAGATCAACCATGGGATCTCCCTGGGTATCCTGTCATTGGAGGTACCTGAAATTTGCCGACTACATGGCCAATGGAATCTACGCCCATCGCTGGGTGGGGGTCCAATGTTGGGCTCGGGGGAGAGGCCAGCGGCAGACCAAGGAAACCGGTTCAAAATGAGATTCGCTTCAAGTCAATGTAGCAATGGGTCAATATTAACCTTGTTGAATGGGCCAACTAACCAATGGTTAATGGTTAACGATAGGGGATAACAACTAGCAACTATAGGGGATATACCAGCTATAAAGGGCTATGGGTCAATATTAACCAACCAATCATGGGGCAAAATAACCAGTCATAGTAGGGAAAACATTGGTTAATGATGGGAACCAGGGGTACAGGGTTTTGACTCATAGCCGTGTAGCCCACTTTTCAGATCCACCGGCCAATCTCACCAAGAATGCAACGATGGCTACCGGATGGCTCTCACAGGTTGAGCATAGCCATCCACCAATCATCCATCCGGTTGAGCAACTTGCAAGAAGTCTTCTACCGGATGGCTATGCTCAACCTGTGATAGCCAGCGCCTTACACTTTACAAAGTTTCAACTGGCACTGGACATGGCTGATTTGGTCAATTTCCCCGTGCACGCCCAAGTAATTCACCACGCTTATGGCGGGGTCCTGGTTGACCCGCCATGGAGCTGTCCGGATAGGGCAGCTTAGCTTGTTCAACATTACCGATGTGAGATCTACTAATAGGCCACCCAACTTGGATGAAAATGCTCAGCTGTATGTCGTAAGAGCTTCTTACTTTTTGGTATGCATCTCCCATAAATCTTACCGGCAATTCATACAGAGTCGCTGAAAAATATGGAAGATGCAGATTATAGAACCAAAAAAGAAACATAATTTGCGGTCATTCGGTGGGTAGTTTTAGTTGTTTAACCATGATTGTCGGTTATCATTCCCTGTTTGCCATTATGAGATCATATCCCAATGCCTTGCCATTGTCACCACTACAATCCCATCAAAATACCATGTCACTGGTTTTTTCCAACTGGTAAGAAGCCACAGAACTATAATTCATGTTACAACCATATAATCCACTATAATCCAAATCTTGGTAACAGCAAGATTCCCCCATTGGGGGACCACTATAACCGTAACCTAATAGTGGTAACCGATCATATACCATCTACAACATACCATTATTACCACTATAGCCATATAATCCACTACAATCAAAAGATAATTTTATTAGCATTATAACCCGGTAAGTCAAGTGGTCAAGTGGCAAATAATCCACCATAATCCCCCATTTAACCATTATAATGGCCATGGCACCAATTGCGATAATCCACTATAATGGTTAAATTATGATGATTCATATTCCGAACCGCCAGTCCGAATTATAATAATCCATTACAATCCCCTATTTAACCACTACAATTGGTATGATTACCTCATTTACCATGATAATTCTCCTATTTGATCCATATTTAACCATGATAATCCAGTAAATAAATGTAAATGATCCATTTGAACCCCTATTGAACCATTATATTAGAGGGCTTTGCCTATATTGCTTCACGGTTAATCCAGGAGGTTGATGTTAAGAGTCAGCCGTTATATTCGGTAAACATCCCGGTTTAACCATTCTAATTGGCAATAGTCCCCCATTTACCCAATATAATCTCTGATTTAACAACTATGTTACCTCATCTTACCATTAGTGGTCATTTTAATCGCCTATTTAACCATTATAATCCCCTATTTTCCCAAATAATATTATTATAAATTGGTCATTTTTCTCATGCTTCGGCCATTCCGAACCGCTGCCGAGTCGGAGCAACTCATTTTGCTTCGCAGCGCCGCGCTCTTTGGCCCGCGCGTACCTGGGAAGCCGCGTGGGGCCGGGAGGTGTTTCTAGGTGGGCCCGAGAACTGGTTGGGTTTCCCCTAGTAGAACTGTACAAGGTTGGCCCCCAACCACTTGTAAGTTGGGTTATAACTAAGTTAACTAGGGTTAACTACCAGTTATGGGGGTTTATAACCCTACTTCTAACTGCTATAACTGGTGGTTAACCCTAGAAAGATGAGTTATAAGCCAATTACATGGCTATGGGTCAATATTGACCAAGCAATTTCATGGGGGATAGTAACCAATAGATTTAGAGGGAAAACAATGATTAGTGATCGGGGAACCAGGGGTACAAGGTTTTGACCCACAGCCATGTAGGGATTTCGGTCTGGGAGCGTTCACCTTGGTTGAAGTCTATTTGTAGTTGATGTTGACCAAGGTTTATCCAATTTTTGGCTATCATCAAATAGTTGGCTCACAAAACCTTATGGCAATGCCATGTGCGTAAATCATGTGCGCATCACATGCCCTTTAACAAACTGCCCGTTTGGTTTCCGGCTTCGATAATGGGCTTCGATAATGCCCTTGGTTTGCAAAGGTTTCAGAAGCACGTGGAGTGCGAATTCCCACACTTCCAACTGTGAGGATGCAAATTATCAACCACCAACTTCAGGAACACTGTGGCTACGCAAGATTGACCGGACCACAAACCTTTCTTCCCTATGCTTGCATGAAGTGTATAGGCTCTCATGGTTGCTGTAGCCATGGACTGCTTTTGCAACAGTTGTGGATGGGATTTCAACACTGCAGTGCCTTGCTATCACATGAAAACCTATGAATCAAGGGGCTCCCTTTGGCGATTTGGGCATGTTCTTCGGTGTGGCCCTTTCATCCCCATGTGGGGCAGTGTTTAAGGACCTCCGGACGAAGGGGCTTGATTGTTATTATGATATTTTTGCCCTTTTGATCCATAGGTAGCAAAAGAAAGAAACAAATATGTAGGCAAGTTGATTTTATGCAAAGAAACGGGAGCATGTGTGGGTGCATCAAGATTTTACACACCGCCACTTGGCGGATCCTCCGCCTAAAGTGCAGGCACCGTAGATTCAAAGATGCGTTGTTTGGCAACCTAGTTGTTAAAGAACCGTCAGCATGGGCAGATTAGCTGGACAACACAAAACCATTGGGACTTTTGCCGCAGTATCCAATTCATCGATTTGTTTTACTTTTTTCGTTTGAATGAAGGCGGTTGCTGTGCTAAAAAAAGAGAGAGAGAGAGACATAGAGAGCGAGATAGAGAGGGAGAGAGCGAGAGGAAGAAAGAGAGGAAGAAAGAGAGAGAGAGAGAGAGCTATTCATTGCTCAACCTTGCCTCAAAGGTGGCCCTGTTTGGCTGCCTATTTGCCCCCAGGCTTACCTGAACCTTCGGCATGGCCATAGAGAGAAAGAGAAGAACAGAGAGAAAGAGGGAAGGAGAAAGGGAGAAACATACAGATAAACACCAACAGCAACAATCATGAGAAATCATGAGAACGTAGTTGAACATAGTTGAACATAGTTGAACATAGTTGAACCAATATATCTACCCCACCACCACCCCCCAAAAAAAAGATAAACACATGAGAAAATGTAGTTAAACCGCTTTTAGCCCTGCTGAAAAAAAGATAAACACATGAGAAAATGTAGTTAAACCGCTTTTAGCACTGCTGAACTCTCTGAGAAGGCAATGGAAAAAGAAACAGTTAAACCGATATAGCTACCCCCCAATAAATACATGAGAACATAGTTAAACCATTGTCTAACCCCCAAAAAAACATCTACCCCCCGCCAAAAAAAATACATGAGAACACAATATAGTTAAACCAACATACCAACAATATAGTGAAACCAACATATCAACATATCACCCCCCCAAAAAAAAACACATATGAGAACATGTAGTTAAACATCGTTAAACCAACCATATAGCTACCCCCCTCCCCCCAAAAAAAAAACATATGAGAACATATAATCAAACCAAACATATAGCTACCCCCTCCAAAAAAACAATTCACAGATGGAGACGGACCGCTGCCCCTCCGCAGCTTTGGCTCGGTCCGTGCCCTGTGTCGAGCTGCGCGCCGGACGCTGATGGCGTCACGACCTGGCCATGGCTGCCACGGCCACCCAGGTGGGGGTCAACGGTGTCAACCCGGGGGGTCGGTGGACGTCCTGGACCTAGGCTTTTGATCGTTCCAAGGTGGACCAGCAATGACAATCATACGGTTAATGGTGGTTTGACAAGGGTCATACCAATGATTATACCAAATGGTTCTACCAAATGGTGTTACCAAATGGTGTTACCAAATGGTTATACCAATGGTTTGCTATGGGCTATAACAATGGTTATACCAATGGTTATAAGATTAATGGTCATAAGGTTATACCAATGGTTATACCAATGGCGTTTGATTGTTCATAGGGTTAATGGTGGTTTGACAAGGGTTATACCAATGGTTATACCAATGGTTTGACAAGGCTTATACCTCCAACGGATAACCAACCTGGCTAAGGGTTATACCTCCATGAGTACTGGTTGATTTGATTTAATATGATTTAATTAGAGGATCACGAGCAACAATAGGGCTGGTGGAGAACCAACCTGGCTGGTTAACTAGCTGATTAATGGCTAATAGGAGATGAGAAGCAGCAACAAGGGATGGTAACTGGTTGGTGGTTTCAAACATGTTTGATGTTGAAGCCACCAACCAGATAAGGTGGACGACCAAGAAAGCCCTGGTTATTGGCGTGGACAATCTATCATAGGGTTTACAACTTAGATGTGAAAGTGATTTTGCCATCACGGTCAATTGATGCGGAGTTTTGCAGCATGTGCAATTCATTCGAACTCATTGGCAGTGTGACACAGCAATTTCCAAGCCAGCGTTCTTCTTGCGTCTCGCTTTTTATTCCGATGGCGTTGGTTGTACTTTTTGACGGCTTTGTTTTTTATTTGAAGGCAAACCCCCTGGAGGCCCTGGCAAAAAAAGTCAAAAAGTCAAGGCGTTGGTTGCAACGCGTGATCCAGATATATGGTTGTGGGTCATGGGCCACCTGTACCACTGGCTCTTCCCGAAAATGATATTGGTACTCGCAGCCTTGGCCGACCCAACGAGCTGGGTGGTTTTGTGCCAAGCTCGTGCACCGTAAGAGATGCTAGCCCATCACTATGAGCAGCTGAGATAGTGGCACCAATTCGACCAGTGCCTCACCCAATATAACGTTCCCATTGGGAACTCGTTGATTTAGTGGGCCGAGTGTCCGCAGATTCGATATTGTATTTGTGCAATTTGTTTGCCTATAAGAGTTATAAGAGTTTTAAAATGTCTAATTATTTCAAACTGGTTTTCATTCACAACCATTGTCAACCATTCTCTACAGTTTCTGACTGCTGATGGCTAACAATCGAGGGGCTGACGGTTGTCGCTGGAGAGAGAGAGAGAGAGAATGGCTAGCAATGCATCCATCATCAAACATTATTTACTGATCGATGTTAATAGTAATAGGGGATGACCAGTATCAAAGAAATAAACATTAACATATAGTTTATTAGTTATTAATTCTCAACGTCAAAGCTAGTCATTTTTGTTTGACTAGTATCAACCATCATTTTCCACTGTTATCATGAGTGCTTCAAAAAATCCCAGTAGCATCCCACGGACTCGGGCGTACTGGCTCGAGGCTGGGGATGCAAAGGCAAGATCGCTAGCCGGCAGAGATGCACGGGTGGCCATGAAGGTTGATCATCAACCATGACTGATCAGCTTATCAACTGAACTTGCAGGATTTTTTTCGGTAAACTCATCATCATCATCATCATCATCATCATCATCATCATCATCATCATCATCATCATCATCAATAAGAAACCTAAGCATCATTGCCACAGAATGTTTTAATCATCAGTTGCAATTGTCAAGTACTATTGCCACTACCATTGGCAGTACGACTACATCATGATTCTCATCACCAATCATACCTCATCACCACCTTCATCAGTGATCATCATCATCATCATCATCAACATCATCAACCATGGCTCATCACCAGCATCCTCATCATCAGCATTTTGTTTATATCATCACAACTTATCATCAGCTCCTGCTGCTACCATCATGATCACCACGATGGGTTTTACCACCAATGCTTGGGCTACCCTCTAAGGCTTGGATCGGATCGCTAAACCTGTGGTTTTGGTGGTTGGGTTCTTCGGTTGCTGCTGGACGGCGAAGGAAAACGAAGGTTAGGCGAAGGTCGATAATGGCTCATGTCAAACCGGTGATGGGTGATAGTGGCTGACGGGTCAATGATGCGCAACATGGTTTGAAAGAAACATGTTGAATCGTGAAAAAAGGATGGTGATTTGTTTCGATATGATTTAGGTGTTCTGTTTGTGGCTGGAATGATTGGAAATCCGCTGGACAAGCAGATGGATCATGAGCCGAGGCGGCTCTATCAGTGCGACTTCTTGCTGCCTGTTAACTGAGCATTCCTAAGCAACATGGAGAAGTATTGTTTCACTGGGTTGGTGGATCGGAAAACTACTGGAAACCCAGGTGTGCACTGTTATTCTTTGGTGTGTTTGTTTGTGATTTGATCTGATTTGCCCCATCAACTGAAGTTCTTGAATGAGCAAGCACAGCTTTGGGAACACCGCTGCGTTACCAGCTATTCAGAGTTTGAACTTTGAGCCTTTTTTTTGGTTCAGCCCCAACTGATAAAGGCTAAGTTGTTCAGCATCCAACGGCCTGGTCTTCACCGAAAGCCGTGAGCTAGCCGTTTCCGGCAAACCCTCCGTAAAGCCCTGGCCAAAAAAAATGTAACAAGAGAACCACGATGCGCCACCCGCGACTAATGACTAATGACCCATTAGGCATGTGTATCAGAACACTCGCCTTACCATTTTTCAATTGATAGATATAATATGATATAATAGTAATTGGATGTATTTGGTCACCCAGTTTTACCACATATGAACTTGACATTGCAATAAGTTTAAGGCTGCTGTTGGCCACGCCACAACCAGTTCGCTGGGAGGCTGTGGATCCCGGTCTTGAGGGCTTGCTGAAGAAGCTGGTTCAGGGTGGTGAGTGGCAGCCATGATGGCTACGTAGTGGTGGTAGGGCGGTGGTAGAGCAGCACGGTCATGGTCAGTAAGCCAGCCTGGACCATGGCTAGTGGTGATGGGTGCCTGTAGCCCTCATCAATGATGACTTATGCAATGGTACAGGATGGTCCGTGATGCCAAGGGCCGGTGGTTGCGGTGGTCGCGACGCCGTGGGGATGCTTCAGATGTTGCTTTGCCTGTTGAGGTCCTGGTGAGGTTGGTCCTGAGCCGAAGCAGAGATCATGGGGCACGTAACCAACCTGTACCGGGCAACATGCGTCAAGCAACACATTTGATTGCTACCTGAAGTAATTCACTGACATGGGTTTGATCGCTAGCCTGGCAGAATGTCACATGAACCAGCCGGATTTTTGTTTTAAATGGATGTATATCATCAACCGCTATGAATTGAAGCATATATATTTGATTATATTTGGACAGATAGGAGGAGCATGAAGCTTTGAACTGAGTCGTGCCCGCAAGTTTGGTAGGAGAATGGATAGAACTGAAGTTTCACTGCTGGCACTTGTAGCTATATGGATGACCTTGGGGTTAAAGCGGGTTCGACACAGGAGTTTGCCGGCAGAGATAGCAACTTTGTGAAGGACTTTGCGGGTGGCGGACAGAAACAGAGAGGTGGAACAAGTCGACCCTTGAAATGATCATTGACCGACTAAATTTCATTTTTGATGAATCAACTACTCTCCCCTCCCACCCTCTTTTTTGTTTCAAAACTCATTTTATCCACCATTAAACTTTTTTTGCATACCTATTACCTCAATTCCAACAATTTCAGATCAAATACTGTATCAATGGTAACATCTAGAAAATCCAGGAATCCATCCAACCATTTGTCTCTTGTTGATTCAGTAATTATTGATTTCGTTACGATTGGCAAGTTGATTTCATAGATTCAGCTAGCCAGTAAGGGGATTTGTCAGTGAGATTGGGAGTTTAAACATGAAGCCCAGCTAGCTTCCAGTTTGACAAGCTACTATCTAGTACCTGTGCAGTAAGCACATACCAACGGTGTGAGTGCATCACAAAACTAGTACAGTAAGCTGCATAGGAAAAATAGATTGTTTCCATCTCTTTCAATTGCCAACCAACTTCTTTCTTCCACTTATCACAAATACGCATCATTTACGGGTTGCATTAAAGACCAATGAGCACAAACAGACAGAAGCATTACACCTAAACTGGCTAGTGGTCAAACCTTCTATACGTTTCCTAGTATTTGGGATGGTTGAATGTAAAAGGTTAACCACATTTGTACATAGCTGAGGGAGAGTTATTGGTCAACCCTTTCCATTTGGTTTATTTGACATATAGTTTCCACCTTATCACTTGCGTTGTCATAGGGACGGTTCAACCACGAAAACTCGATGACCAGTTTCTGCCAGCACTGCAGGAATTGCTATTGAATTCTCACGTCGAAACCTTCGCGGATGACCAAGTCATTTTTCGCGAGAATGCCACTTGGTTTCCGAGCAGCAGCAACGCGCAGCAACCTTCCCGAAGGGATCAGGGAACAACCAATGCTTTTGGGAGGATATCATGGGACAACCATAGCCTTCACCAGAAAAGTGGCAATAGATAGCCATCCCCAGCATCGATTTTATCATCTAGCAAGATAGTAATGACAATCATTGTGAGGGTTGGAGGGTATTGAACCACTATCATATTCTAAAAGCGAAGATTTAAGCCCACAATATTTGAGTTGATTGAATGATTAAGCCAATTAAATGTAAATGGTCTATCAATAAATCTTATTTAATGCTAATATATAGTGGTTTCTCAGCATAGGGGACCTCAAACATGTGTCGTTTGTTGCTTTAAATATTCAATATCAAGGATGACAACTGGTTGGCTGGTTGAGGAATATATTTATCATGGGGGTTGAAACCCCCAACCAGGATTTAATGACACTAGTTCAGTTGAATCAGAATGATTAGCCACCCATTGTGGCTGGGCTTGGCTCGTCGCCCTGAGCAATCAAGATCATCAAGGACCAGCAGGTGACACTGGGTGACCATGACAGAAGCATGGACTAAACAGGTGCTAGACAGATCCTGGAGTGGATACAATATCTCCCATGTTAGTATGTAAACCATTTACCTGTTGGGCATGGTCCAGTTGTTTGATATTCTATCCACTCCAGTATCTGGATAGCACTCTATCCAGTTGTTTGGGACCCTTGGATGTTTGCACTTGGACGAAGAGTTCCCAGAATTTGCTGCGGAACAGCCTGAGCACTGACCCATCTCAAGCACGCACCGGGGCACACCCCAGGGGACCAGCTCACAAGTGAGGATGATGTTGACCGGTTCTATTTTATCCAGCAGGGCGAAGCTGCAGTTTGCGTTTCTTGGCCCAGGCTGAGTGGACCAGCCGGGGAGAGTCGCAACAGGAAAAACGCTTTGCCAATAATGACACATACGGAATCACAATGCTTTTCATGTATTTTGATGTGCTTACATCCGTAAAAGCTAAAATAAGTGTGCAGATGCATATATGTATAATATCATATGGACAGATATATGCCACTCCAGCCAGCGGGAGCAAAACACATATGATATGTGTGTATGCGTGTTTGTGCCCATGCTTGCACTTATCGATTGAGTTATGCCCTCAACTTGTAGCTGGTCAAAGTGTTGGGCTTGCCTGGTGAGCCGGTGCTGTTTGGCGGATCGACCTTGTGGAACCCATACCTGGGGAGGCTTCAAGTTGGATCTCCAGCGGGGTTCAACTGTTGGAGGTGGTTGTTGTTGTTGTTGTTGTTGTTGGTGGTGGTGGTGGTGGTGTTGTTGTTGTAATACAAACATGGATCAAACTGCAGTTCCCGGTTCATCTCTTTTTGACTGTTTAACCATTGGTGGTCTAGGCTCAAAATGTCCAGTTGTTTATGGCCGATTCATTGGGTGATCAATCAGTTGTTAAGATCTCATTTGCCCATTGTTTTTCTGGTGATCTTGTGAAAGGCGCAGATGCCCAGAACCGGTTTGAACGTTGCGGCCGTGACGATGTGCCCGACACTTGAAAAACTCTTAGTGAGTGATAAATGATGCCTGGCCTTGACTCACGCTCATTGATCATTGGCGGTCAATATTTTACTTGAAGGAAGCGCTTGATTGACACCTGGAATGACAAAGAGGACCAACCATAATACCACGTATGGGCGTCATTCGATACACCTGGTAGTTTCTCAGGCTAGGGGTACCTCCAAATAATGCAATCTGAATCACTCATGTTCACCCATTTTGGAGGGTTCCCAATTCTAAGAGACCAGCATATTTACTATAGTACTATAGTTGTATTTGACTCTCAAACTGTCAGATCATCCCATTTTGGCAGTCACTCTGCTACAAAGAGTTGGACATTTTAGGATTTGCTTGGCCTGGCTTGTAGTGCTTATAGATGCTTATAGCACTTATTGGATATCCATTTAAGGATACCATTGGATGATGTGACCATAGCTTCTATGGTGCATCACATTTTTTCAACTCGGATTTGGTGTGCCCGTGGCAGAAGCACATGTACAGAACAATGATTAGTGACCAGATCTCCAGGTTCACATTCGGTCCCCGCCTTGGGGATGGTGCATCCCCACGCAGGAACTGGAAACTAACCATGGTTCGAATATAGAAGCCAGGGTTATCCATATGATAGGTTATCCACAATATGATATAACTACCTTAGAATAGCCTATAGCTATGGTTACATCCCCACAAGCACATCCAAGTGCTGCAGATTGCGCATCATAGCACGTGGGCGGTGCCCTGAGGTGGATGACCAGCCCATCGAGAAAATTTCAAGCGGCAAGGTGATCGGCCTGGGTGTTTCTGGGCGGAACAGAAGGCCTTGTGCTGGTCGTTGTTGTGGGATGCGGTGGTTGGCCCTGCCTGACAGTGGCTGTTGGGAGCTGCTTGGGAGCCTATCCCTAGATCCCTTTGAAGAGGGAGTGATTTCCAGGTTTCTTCCGTTCCAGGGAGCTTATTTCCATACTGATTGCTATTTTTTACAATCAGTCAACAGGGATTCTCATAGTTTTTCCATTCTTGACATTGAATCCTATTGGTTGTGCCTTCCATGGCTGGGTTAATGGCCATTGGATCCGACCGACTGTGGGAATTCCATGGGCCTGGGAGAATGGCCATTTGTTTGTGCTATTCGGGGGTGTCCAGCTAAGGTCGTCGCACAGGTAGTGGTTGGGAACCCCCAAGTTCTATGCCCAGTGTACGTGAAATTTGGATAATTTGGCCCAAAGGCCGCTCCCAAACGTTCTGCGCAACTGTTCTTCAATCCTAAAGGTTATCACATGTAACTTCGAAGACCTGAGAGTTATATGCCAAGTATTGCTATGCATATGCCCTCATGTTTGGGGTTCCAGAAGCGTTTCGACAGGGTGCCCATTGCATGGACACCCATCGTGGTGTCCCCGAGGCAATCTTTGAAACTCTGGGACTGCCTGTGACCATCAAGGCCATGGCATCATGCAATTGCCATTCGGTTTCCAGACAAGTGCCTCGGCAGCGGCGTTTCATGGCGTTGCTCAAGCCATGGGGAGCCTCCCAAAGCTATGGATAGGTTTTTCACTACTGATATTGGATGATGACTTGGCAACATTTGGCTTTTCACTTGCTTGGCATTCCACAATGCCACCCGAGAAAGCACAAAGACACATGGTGAGATACACACATAATATTGTTTAGGTTTAATAGGTTTAACACATATGCGTTGAGTCAACTTTTGGGATATTTGCGCACATTTATCTATCATTATCTATCTATCTATCTATTTGTCTATCTATCTATCTATCTATCTATCTATCTATCTATCTATCTATCTATTTGTCTATCTAGCTGTTTATCTATCTATCTATCTATCTATCTATCTACCTATCTACCTATCTATCTCTATTTATCTACCTATTTGTTTTTGTGTTTATATCTATTTATCTACCTATCCATCTTTAATTTATCAATATGTATATTTATGTAGATATATATATATATTTAGATTTCAACATCTATCTATATATGTATATGTAGGTGTGTGTGTGTGCGCGTTTTTGATTCCACTCGCACCAGCACTTTATTCAAAACCCGCACTAAAATTGTGGCCTACAAAAGATACAGTTGACAATAGTGACATGCAGTGCGGTGCCTTGGTTTTGACATACCAAGCAACCCGATACAGATCTGGTTCAATCCAGCGGGTTGTTTGTCTCCAAGCCTAGTTGAGGGCTGTTGCCACCCTGCAGCAAGTGGAGTGGGCCAGTACTTGTATGACAATTTCCACGCCTCGGGTGGGAACCATCGTATTCTCCAATATCTTTATCATATATGGTCAGATGCTTCCTTGTGATTCTATGTGTGTATATTTCTGTAGCCCAACGACATCCATATTTGGATGCTGCTTTCTGGGTGCCACAGGATGGTAACACACATGCTCATCAGTTTTAGGCAACCCCTGACTAGAAAGTCATGCGTGCCAAACCAAGGGGTTCTGTCGGAATGGAACACTGAACATAATAACACAAATGGAGAATTCCCTCGCCACAGTGTAAGGCAGTAGAAGTATGCGCACTTTGATAGCCAGAAAGAGATGCAGATCAATAGAGAGCAAAAATACACCAAAGGGTAGAGCACCCATATGCAAACACATCTTCTTCTTCTCGATCGCCCTCTCAAGAGTTTAGCGGTCAACACATCGTATAATATATTGTTTGGGGGTGTTTGCTTATTTCAGCATTGGTTGGTTCGAGCTCCCTAGAAGTGCGACGCCGAAGCAAAATTCAAAAGTAAATGTGATGATGGGACAGTATGACAGATGCATCTTTAGATATCACGCAGATCGATCTTCATTGCTTGCATGTACCTACATGCATTGTTTGTCAACATCTATATATATATATCTCACAGTAATTGTGTTGCATCGTGGTTTTTAACCAATAGAAAGATGTTTGTTTTTGCAGTGATTGTTGTATGTTTGTTCGTTTATTTGTAAATATATGTAAATCAAGGCGTATCCAAACCTCACAGCCTCGCTGGTTGGAAATGTCCCCTTGCATCAAGACTGCCCCGGCAGAACTTCCTCTCTACCTTGCAGAAGTACCCGGAGGAGCGGAGCGCCCTGTTGACGCCGAAACAGCCCAAGGTTGGTCGTTAAAGCGTGGTCTGTACTATGAATTACAAGCAAGGTGCTGCGACTCAACCTTGCTGTAGCTACAGATATGTCTCCCCAGAGTGCGAGAACAACTGGTGAGGTCCCTGCGAATAAGGTGATTCCCCTACCAAAACTTGGTTGATCTATGGTGGTTTAGAACTGTGCGATTTTCCTGTCCCCGGGAGTTGCAAAAACCAGGTTGATTTGTTTACGCCATCGACAGGCAGGGTCAAACATATGGTTGACCATGGGGGTGAACTAACAACAATAGATGGTTGGCAATTTTGAAAGATGTTTCATTTCCAGCAATCATTACATCAGATGGTTGCGCAGGTTTTTGTGCAGAGGGGTGATTTCGCAAAAAATGTTTCATTTCCACTCAGTCATTTTCTCAACAAAAATATCTATATTAAAAAAGGTGATTCAACGACTCAACCACCGAGCAGTTTCTTTCAAAGTGAACGCCCTAGCTGACTCGGTGAATCTGCTGATTTCATCGCCAACTCAGGGAGTCGGACTGCCGTCCGTGTAACAAGTGGCCCAGCCAAGGGAGGGAGATTTGAACCCAAGAATAGGTTGGTGGTTGTTGGTTGGTGGTTAATAAGCCATTTATAATGGTTAATCATCAAGGTTAGTAACTAACAATAGTAGTTAAACAACTAATTATTGGTTGGTGGTTTCAGACATTCTTTATTTTCCCTATTACTTATTAACACATAGCTGGTTGACTAATATTTTCATCAGCGAACTGTGTGGACACAACGAATTTTGGACTGACGGTAGTCTTGCATATGCACGCCTTTTCTGGTACACAGTTGGAGCATATGCGATCATCGGCAAGAATGGCCAACTGATTCACTCAGGCAGTGTAAAGCATTGGTCATTGAGCAGCTGTACCCCAGAGCTTCTTGCCATCATGGTGGCTTTCGCCATGTCAGATCAACCTTGAACCATCTATACTGATAACAAAACTTGTTCTGACCAGATCAAATATCTCATTAGACATAATTCCGTAAAATTCACTTGGAGTCACACTTCTTGGTGGTTATGGTTACGGGATCTTTTTCTTTTGAGAAAGGCTGCACACCACCAACCCCTAACGGTAAAGTGGGTCAAGGCACACCTAGATGACTCACCTCACCAACATGCGCAACTTGCACAGATTGCAAACGAGCATGGCCTCACTTTCGCAATGATACAGAATAATAAAATCGCTGACAGGGAAGCCAAAAAAGCTCTTTCCACCAGTATGAGAGAGCTTCCCGATATAAACCTTATCAATCAACAGGTTTGGGAATGGCAATTTTGGCTTACGAATGTGATTGCTAAGCTTAACGCTGTCAACACTGATGTTGTTGCCGAACCAGTTAGGGTTGAGCTTCCTTCCATTCCGCTTCAAATTGATTCCCCCCTTGAAAAATTTAGGCTGATTTATCCTAAGTGGCTTTGGGATACTACGAGCCTTTCTTTTAATTGGGCCACCGACTTCTCCTGTTCGCAACAATGTAGGCTACCAGCTAGTCTTTCTAGGATTAACTGGGATAAGGGCTTGAGTTTCCTTTCTTCACTGCGGTGGACAACCGGACCTGCCCTTGCAACTTCAATGATAGAACTAGCCTATTTTTGTTTCTACATGGGATATGAACTTGATACTGAAAAATCCCCAGCAGCATATGCAAAAATCTTGCGAAAAAATTGCAATCACTCCACCAAGGTGAGATCACCCCATCCTCTAATTCCTGATAAAGTTTCTCCAAAACTTAAGACGAACGGCCGCGTGCATCCCTCGGGATTCATCTCCAACTCGTGGCCTCAGATCCCGTTGTTTCCACTCCAGAAGCTTGCGATCGATTTTTTGGGAGGAAGAAATCAGGCTCTTAAGGGATGGACTTTCCATTTCGGCTGACCGGGTTTTTGGCCAATTAATTCGCAGCACCCGTTGCATTTCAGAGACTGTTTGCGGCGCCGAGTGCGCTGCTGACTGAGCCCCCAGGGTCTCGCAGGATGGCAATAAATGGTTGACTAATATTTTCATAGGGGTTGAAACCACCAACCAGTTGTTGATGTGTTCTTCCTTGGTTGGGCTTGAACCCGATCATTTGGCAATGTTCCGTGCATTTGCATTTTGAAACCGCCTTGTTTTTATCTATATATGCAATGGCGAAATTGTTCCTGTTGGTAGCTACATTATTGGCAATTTGGGTTTGTCCAAAATGGTGTATCCCCACAACTGGCCAGTATCCCATTATTCTGTTGATGCCATGAGGATTTGCAACTTACCATTAGTATTGCAACTTTGGTTGTTTGGTAAGATGGAGGTAACCCCAAAACATGTAATGTCAAGTATTCAGAGAAAAAACAACCATTTTGGGGGGTTCCAGTTTTGAGAAACTGGCATATAGCAATGTTGGCATGCAAGTTCTCACCAAATTGTCGCTATGACTTTAAGGCACCTAATTTCTGCGCCAGGAGGCAACTCATTTACGGTCCTTCGCCGAGAGGCTTTGCAAGGAGGAGCGGCCCATGGTCACCAAGAACTGGGTGTGGTCCATACATTTGTGTGCTGCTTTAAGTGTATGTTCCTGACACTGACACTGGGGTTTTTGTGGTGTTGCAAAGCAGGCTTCTCAATTGTTGGTGGTCAGCCTAATCATATGTTTTTCTCAGGTTTCTGCATCCACATTACGGAGCAAATAAAGACACCGAATCAGTGCCATCAACCAGTGCTCATGACGTTTGTGGTCGGTTTGGTGGTTGATGAACGTTGATGGTCGATGAAGCTTGAGTATAGGCAGCTTGAATCTATGGGTAGTTGGTGTTGGTCGCTACCGGAGGATGCCTGGCACAAATGCCTTGCACAAGCCCAGGTGGGCGTGACCGGTTGTAGAAACTGATCACAAATCAAGAAGTTGGACCGTTGTTGGTGACATGACGTTGATCCAGCAGTCATTGACCATGTGTGGTCGCATGTTCCACGGCATGTCATTGCACCGGCCTGAAGCACTTTTTGTTTGGATTGCTTTGTTGGCTGACCCAAACATTTGGTAGTGAGAACCATTTGGAAGTTGCCCCTTGTTACCTCACAGCCGTGGCAGGAGACCAGTCGCTGGGAAAAGCGTGGTGCCATTTTGCGGACCAAGAGAAAGCTGAAGGCGGACCACCATGGGTTGATGCTTGTCACCGGGATCCATCGCCTGGCCCCCCCCGGATCCCCACTGGATCCCCCAGGCCATCTCCGCCATGCGCAACGGGCGCAAGTTAGCTGCCACACGAACTGAAACCAACACCGAGTTGGAGCTGCCTGCCTCTCCGGAGGCGGGGGGCCAGGACTTGGGGAGTTGCAGGATCAGCGGATGGTAAAGCGATGATTTTTTAGCACCAAATATGGGGGTTTTAATTTTTGGCGAACCACCAACTTGGGGAACCACCAACTTGGGGAACCACCAACTTGGGGAACCACCATCAGTCATTACTGATGATTGATGTTAGATCCACAGGAATGTTTACCCCTATATTTGATGGCTCCAGCTATTTCTGCTTCGACTTTGGGGTGGTTGATCAATATAAGCTTACCCTAAACCATCAAATCCAAAAGGAATTATGAATACGGATCTCCCTCCATGTTAGATCCTTTTTGCGCGACGCAGTCCTAGGTTGTGCAGCATCACGAAGCAACAAAAATAGCTAATTACACTGATAGCTGATATGTGTTAATTATCACAATGACATCAATACAAATGGTAGTCATTGCACAGGCACCAGCAAACTTGGCACAGACAAATGTGTTTGTGATGGCTGCTCGCCGGCGACACAAAGTGTTGCTACACTTCGCCATTTCTCTTCCTGCTTTGGTTCCCTTTGCTGGTCCACCTGTTTTGCACTCACCCCCGGGGATGGCAATGTAGAGAGACCACGCGAACGGTGTTCTCCAGGCCCCAGGTCCCCTTGGACTTACTGGAGGATGTGATGATGCACATGATATGCACGGTAAGGCGTAGAAAAAAGGCCAGGCATGTGTCAGAATGCAGGTCCGAACATATGCCAGAATATATGTTGAGAACATGTCAGAAGAGGTGTCGCAGATGTCAGATGCAGAATGTCAGAATGGGATAATAATGGATCATAGCTTTCAGAACATATACTTGTACATATATGCCTTTGCTTACACATACCTACAGGACATATTTATCATTTATATAACATTTTTCATGTGATGGTCCGGATGTGTTTGTTCCGATTCATGATGGCCAAACATTAATCATACTTGACCATGCGACTAGCCATGGATGATCATGTGATTTTTTTCATGGTTGCCAATGACTGACAGTCAGCAATGCATGATACTCTCGGTGAAGAATCGTTCGTTTCTACTCAGCATAAGACATGGTCAACACTACGGAGTTCCTGGAGATGGTGATGTGAAAACATATTAACAATCCAGAACACATGTCAAGAACAAACAATGAACATGCTACATGTTCCAGAGGGGCTATCAGGGGTCAAAAACCAACAAGAAAAATGATTGATTATCAATGATCAACGCTTATCAATACGCATGAAACCGTCTAGCTATGATTTGACTCCGAATTTGACATGTCAGCATTGGCAGCCAGTGCTTGGCTGCACAGTTTGTTTGTTTGCAATTTGTTTCACCATCATCACCATCATCATCATCATCATCACCATCATCACCATCATCATCATCATCATCACCATCATAACCATCATCATCATCATCATCATCATCATCATCATCATCATCATCATCATCATCATCATCATCATCCAGGCCTCCATCAACCAAGGTAAGACCCAAGCCATCTTAACCCCATCAATCTCCTTGTCATTTTCATCACCATTCGGGTGGTTTCTCAAAATGGTGGTACCCCAAAATCATGCTTTTTGCAAACCAGTTATTGTCAAATTGTCATAGAAAATCAAATTTTGGGGTTGACAGTTTTGAGAAACCACCCGTTTCGAACGTTGCAGAGAGATCAAGAACCATGGCGCAGCAGAGGCCGCGAGTGAATCGCTATCACCACTGTCTCCCGTCAGCCCTCGGCCTTTGCAAGACGAGGTGCCTGAACACGCCGGGGATGGGCTGCCGTTGCTATCAATCACCTGTGCTTATCTAGCTGTTGGTAGGAGCCAGAGGTATCCCTATGGCCCTTGAAAGGGGGAGTTAAGAAGCTACCAGGAGGGGCCTAACCAGATGGTAGTTCTTGGGAGAGGTTCAAGAATCCCAAAAAAACGACTGGGAGGTCCCTTGTCATAGTTTCTTAGGCAACTACTTAGTGGCTAGACAGTTTAAAGATACGTAGATTCAATTGCCCAAAGGCCTAGAATGCGTATGTTTTACCAATTTTATTCCGTAATCGCTTGTCGTTGTATGAGCAATCGAGCACCACTATAGTCACATCATGTCACATCCATACTGTTCATGAATGTAGCCACCGAGCAGTTGAATAAATCATGGCAATCGGCACTGAGAATGTCCTGGTGGTTGCGCCTCAAGAGCTGGAAATTGTAGCAGCCACTGGTGCCTTTCAACTCATGAACTACTCTGAAGTCTATTTCCAAGATCTTCCAAGTACTTATTGCCCTCCCTGAATTAACATATGAAAGTTGCATAAAAGTTACCATCTCAACCTGGTGTAGCATTCATTCTGAAATGCTCCTAGGTCCTATGCACGATTCCCACCAGGCAATCAATCGCAATGTTGATCAGTTTTCGGTTTTTTTTACTTTACCAGCCTTAAGTTGGTAGCTATCAGTGCCATGGTGGGTTTCCAATTGGTGGGTTTGCAACCGCTGGGGATATGCAACCCATGAATGAATGAACCCCGATGGTTGGCGGATTCGGTCCAGATATGATCACACGCTTCCCCGAAGTTGCACCTGTGTGTGGCACTGCGACCTCCTGGTTGTTCATGTCCGGATACGTTCATTACTGGCGGCGACATGCAGTTGTTTGTGGTGGTTTCGGGTAAACATAGTTTCCATCCTGGACGAAGATAGTAGTTGAATTTCATCAATGAATCATTAAAGAACTATACCATCAAATTTAGACAAGTAATCATCAACCATCCAATCCATCAATCAACCATCCATTAACAAGCAATCAACCATCACCTATCCGTCAAGTTACCAGCAATCAACCCAAACTACTACAAACCATCATTCATCACCAGGCATTTCTAACCATCAATTCACCATCCATTTCTCATGATAGATTACCTGCGGTTGCCATTCATAAACTACAGGTTAGCATGGATTCCCGGTAGTTTTTCCGCTAACCATTGGAAATCTCATGGTATCCCTTTCAAAAATCACCAAAATAGTGATGTTAACCACGGATGATAAGCTTGAAACTCCCATGGTTTCCTTATCAAAACTCACCGATTTACTTTCATTAACCATCAATTAACCATCATTCACCATCCGATTCACCATGGAACTTCACCATTTTGAACGACCGATCAGCCATCAACCACGACGAATTTGCCGACCTCTCACCGTTGGTTGCCCCGAGGCCAAACGACGGCAGCAGCTTCAGAGCATCCGCGCCGGCATGGCCGCGCGGGGTCCACGGACGCCAGGCCGGGCATGGTGAGGATCTACTTCCCTCGTTTGGATGCTCGACGGGTCCATCAACTTCTACAACCAAACGAAGGTAGTAGAAAGTTCCCAGGGTTGTACACCAGTAGGTGATACTAAAATGGGCAACAAGCTACTCAAGAAGTTTTATCACCTACAAAGTGGTGTACCTTCTTGAGTAGCTTGTTGCCCACTTTGGAGTTATCTTGGTGTAGCCCCTGCCATCGCCAATATTTCCAGGGGCTTGAACATGGTGGGTCAACGACATGGTGGGTCAACTCCATGGCAGCTGGAAATGACCACATGCATGCATCATGGATGCACGCAGGCATGTAAGTAACTATATAGTTGAAGCATGTTAGAATCTACATTTTTGGTTGTTCGATGTTGTTTACTTGGCATTACATACTTTATATTTACAACTGACATGTGCGCAAAAGTCACATGAGTGTTTCCCCTCATGTGCACATGTAGACATTCACAGGTCCATGACGCATTTGTCTATGCAACGGGTGGACACATGGAGACCACCCTGCCGCCCCGCAGGTGATGGCACTGGATCCGCCATTTCCCGAAAGGGCAGGCTGCGAGTGCTGAAACTCGGTTATTTTATTGGCTGGAGGGAGCTGCGGCTGGAGCCAGGGGTACCCGGAGCTAGCTTTTAAGCAGGAGCAAGGCCAGGAGCTGGCAGGAGAGTTCTAACCAAATGCTAGCCTATTTCGTTAACATTGACATGAGCAGATGCATGAGATCACGCCAGTTGTTCTGCTTTTGTTCATGTTCTCCCCTGACATGGGTGATTCATATTGCCTTTGCTTTGGCTCCTGTGATTGAACGGTTCCATCAAGGCAATGGCGTGTTTTAGCATATTTTCTGCTTGTTGGTTGGGAGGGAGCCAACAATCCAGGGATAGCCAAAATGCTTCTCAAAGGGCCTTTAGGGGCGAGGCCAGGAGCTACCAGCTACCAGTAACCTAGTGTCAGTCTCACGCGAAGACTGCGTTCTACGCAAATCCGCTAGTTTCATCAATGTGTTTCTCATCAATGTCAGCCTCACCTCGTTTTAGCATGCGAAATCTATACATGGGCTAGGTTCGAACCAAATCCTAGTGCTTGAAATCCCGACCTTGATGACATCTCTCCTCCGTCGCCAACCCATGCAGTGCCCAGGTTCCTAGGTCCATCCAGGCCCCACCCGGCGCCCTGAGGACCAGCAACGGAGACGACTCCGAGCTTCGCCTGGCGCCTCCCACGAGTCCCATGAGTCCCGGCTCGTCCCAGGGGTCCCTGGGCGTTTCATTGGCGGGGTGGCGCTGAAGCGTCCGCTGAGGGCGTGGATGGCTGGGTGGTGGTTATATGGTGGCTATTGGTCACTTATTAACCGACCAATTTCATGGGGGAAAATCACCAACAATCATAAGGAAAACTCAAGGGTGAATGATAGGGGAACCAGGGGGACTATAAGGGTTTTGACCCACTGCCATATGCGGTGGTTTCTCAGGAGAGGGAATGCCCAGAAATGGTTGGTTTAAGCTATATAAGTGGTGATTTGAGAGACCTCTATTTTTAGAAACCCCCACATGATGGCCAATGATGGTGCATGACAGGGGATCATATATAATTTGGATTAATTTGGTGGTTTTAAATTTTAAACATTTCTTATTTCCCTGGTAATTATGGACAAATGGTTGGTTGACTCATGTTTTCATAGGGGTTGAAACCAGCAATCAACGATGATGGTTAAACAAATTATATTTTCGGTTGGCATTGTCATTTTCCCAAATGTATTATGGTTTTCCATGGGGGTGGTTCAACCACCAACCAGGCAACTATGAAGCGGGATATAGTGATGGGTCAAGGCTTTGATCATCAATCATGGCGGGTAGTGACCACGGGTAAAGGGTTTTGACCTACAGCCACATCATGATTTTTGTTTTTTTGGACAAAGCGAGTTGTTTTACCATTACTGGTTTAACAGTCATTAACCAACCCTGGTTGGTTATCATCGGTTATTAGGTTACATATCCATCATGGTTACCATCCCCTATTATCATCCACTACATGTCCATCATCATCAGCTTTGACCATTACACCGGTTTTGTTTATCATTGCTTATGATGGTTACATATCCATCATAGTTACCATCATGAACGACTGCCTGGTTCCCTCATCAGTAACCATTGTTTTCCCTAGAATTTGGTTGGTTACTATCAGCCATGAAATTGGTTGATTACCTGCTTGACCCAGCTCGCCATATCCATCATCATCCGAGGCTTGACAGCCGCCAAGTCTCTGAGGCGCGGCGAGGCGAAGGTGGTTCAACGGTAAGGGGCCTCCTAGGAAGTTGGGCTTAGCCCTGAATGAACCAGCGGCTAATGTTAGATCTACATTGGAAACCCCCCTACTGTATTTGGGATATAAATCACATGTTAGTTAAACTGGGGATGGTTTAGTTGTATGGATCCACACTTTTTTTTGGTTAGCCAATGAATCACTGGAAAATGACCATCAATGGCTCGCTTATCCAGTCTCAAAATCATTGGATGCCCTGGCAAAAAAAGGTCCCACGCAGTTTTCCAACCAGTCGTGAGCGTGCAGACACTAGAAATCCAATGGCTGAGTCAAAAGAGCTGCAAGTCCTTAAGTTGCTTCAAACTCCTCAAAGTAATGTACTGCAACATACTGTAACTATTAGGATACCATCAGTAATTTAATGGTGGCAATCAGCTAGCCATCAGATCGACTAGCCACTGAACTTTATGAACACCATACCTAGTGTCTTGCACTCTGTGCTTTGCTGTGTTGTCATTCAGTAGGTCCCCATTTTCGCGCCTCCAAATGTTGACACCCCGTGTTTCTGCGTGTTTCGACACGTACCCGTGCATCTCCAAGTTACTCTGCGTTCCTTCACGTTAGGACACATTGCTCCAGTGAGCCAATATCGTTCCATGCCATCAACCAATGTTCCACATTTGTTCCCGGCACTTCGGCACTAGAGAAGCCGGTCCTTGAGCAAGCTGTGCTAGTAGCCGAGAAGCGAGCAGCCAGTGCTTCATATTGCCAAGCGCGTACTCCCCTTAGAATCGTCAGCACCTGGTGATTTTCGGCTGCCAGTATTTGATTCATGATAGAACCCATCGTTTTAATAGTTGACGGCAAGAACTCTCAATGCAGCTGTGTAATGCACACTCACTCTCCCATGATCATTTAGCTTGGATTCTTCTGAAATTGTTTCACTGCGCTAGTTGTTTCAGATCATCCTATATGTTCAAAGCTGCCTTCGTAAAGATAAATCAAGGGACTCCGCCACAAGTGAACGCTTTCGCTGGTGAGGACCCCGCGAATGATGGACGTGGAGAGGATGAAACCGCAGAAGTTCTGGATGAGGTCGATGTACGGGAACCCAGAAGGGTTTGGGAGCGAATATATGGCTATGGTCGTCAGTGATAGCTGCATGAACCATCAACCAGTGTGGATCAGCGCCGGAGTGATTCCTAGACGATGGTGATGCATTTTGCCGTGCGCTTGGCGGACGAGAAAGCCGTATTTGTTTACACCCTGCTTGCATCCTTGGTTGATATTGTTGGTCAACGAAGCAACAACAATGACAACAACGAAGGAAAGGATGAACTCCAATCGAATCAACTGTTGGTTCTTGACGGTCTTTGGCCATTGCTCCGGTGGAAATACTTGCCGTTGTCATGTTTGCTTAGATCATCGTGATCAATGGGTAGTTTTGGTAGGATGATGATGATGATGATGATGATGATGATGATTTTGATGATGATGATGATGAGGATGATGATGAGGATGATGATGATGATGATGATGATGATGATGATGATGATGATGATTTTTTTGATGATGATGATGATGATGTTGATGATGATGATGTTGATATATGATGATGGTGATGATGATGATGTTGATGATGATGATGCTGATGATGATGATGTTGTTGATGATGATGATGTTGTTGATGATGATGATGATTTTGATGATGATGGTGATGATGATGCTGATGATGATGATGTTGATGATGATGATGTTGTTGATGATGATGATGATTTTGATGATGATGGTGATGATGATCATGATGATGATCATGATCCTTGATGATCCCTCCAACATGATTGTAAGATTTGATGGCTACATCCACCTGGTCGCACCGGCCCAGTGGCTAAGGAGCTTGTCCTGCAGGATCCCGTGGGGGATCCAAAGCTGGGGCGTGTGGGATCTAGGTGCTGGTTGTGGCACAAGGAAGCCATGTGTGTTTTTTTTTTGTTTCTGGTTGGTGGTTTGGCTGCCTATCGTTAACTATAGGGATCGTTGAGGAAAACAAACCGAGGGATTGATAGGGATTATTAGCGGTTGACTTTAGTTGACTATGGCTCAGCATGTGGTCAACTATGAGGAATATCCAACGATCAATAGCCGGAGAGAGTTGGTTTGATTGACTTTGCTTGCCCAAATAATTGGGATGGTTGTGAATCGTTGGTTGATTTGCTCATTATTTCAGAGGGTTTGAAACCACCAGCCAGGTATAGAGGTTTGAAGTCAGGTGTGGATCACTGGATGGCTGTGGTTGTCTGGAGGTATGTTACAGGCATGTGTTGGATCTCAGGATGGGTATGCTTGACTTTGGTTTGTTGGAGGTCTATGCTCATAAGCTCCCAGCAAATGCCATGACTGGGGGTATACTGCTGGTAGCGCTTTCATTGGGTCATACGCATTTATACGCGTCATGACGCAGGTCTTGCATCCACAGTCGTCAGATTTCACGTTGTGGAAATCCATGGCTTTGGGTCACTGGAACGTATCCATACTACGTGGAAACAGAAACGGTCGATTGATCAGCCATTGATGATCCATTATGTGCACGTCGCGGTGAACAAATGCCAGCCTACATAGTTTTCTTTCTTTTTCAGTGAATTCGTTGTCCACGTATCCTGCACCAGCTGGAAAGCAAAACCTTTCAATGCGATTTGATGGACCTATCAACTGCAGGATACTGCAGGATTTCTTCCTTGATGCAGTTTCCCTTAGCGTATCTTCCACAGGCAGTGTTTGGGAGGCCCCGAATGGACAGCCACAGCATGAACCAGTGCTATTTTGAACCCGCATCAACGTTGGTGGTTGAATTCATGGTTTCCTGCAGATTTTCTGCTCAGCCAATGCTTATGCCCCCGGATGATTCTGAGTGGCTAGAGTCCATTTAGGACACGTGAAGAAGCACTTGGATGCACATGTGTCTTTGAAGCCTTCGTATCTACTGACGTCCAATCAACCATGGTCACTTCCCCAGCAAGAACTACCATGTTTACCATTTAAGTTGGACATATGTTGGGGAACCTGTTGCAATGCAAACCTCAATCATCAAACTGGCTGGTGAGAGTTGGCTTTTGCGGTCGGCAATGCGCCGTAGTCTCCTGTCATTTCAGCTAGGTGAAACTTTAGTGGCATCCCTCGGAGACATTGAGTGCGAGCTCAAGATCCCTTTAGTTCATATGATATATGGATGTTGATGTCACAGTGATTGTGGGGTGAAGTGGGATGGTTGAACCTTCAACTTCAAGGTACTATGCATAAATTAGCGTTGTTGCATCATGTTACATCCATATGGTTGATGATGGTTGTGCCCGGGATGGCCGCACCCTTCCACCCTTCCAAGGATTCAGATCTAAATCGGCAGCAACTGGGCCGAGTTGGGTGGTGTCCAACCGTCCGAATGCTTGGTGTTTTCCGTGAGTGAACCTACCACTTGGGAGATTTGCAAAAAAAACACATTACTTGTGGCCTTCAGAAAAACGCTCACGTAGGTACTTGGCTTGTGGTTTTGAACATGTTTTATTTTCTTTTGTATGCATCAATGGTTGGTTGGTTGACATATGTTTCAAAAGGGTTGAAACCACCAGTACAGCTCTTTTGACGCAGAGGAACACACCAAAACAGTTTTCAAGTCCAAAACCGTTTACGTCAACTTGCGAATTGGAATATGGGTTTTTGGCATTCCCGTCACGGTTGTTTGGAAGGATGGTGGGGCTCCGTTTTGCAACTCGGAATGGGGTATTTGGTAACTTGGAGCTGTGTTATAGTCTTGCTGCTTACAATGCTACATGCACAACTTGGTGTCTGAGTGTGCGAATGGGCAATGAGACACACACACACAGACAGATCAACTATGTAGTTCCGTAGCTGTTGGTTTCACTCATATTCAGTTTTTCCAATATTCGGAACGTTTGGCTGGTCAACCAATTTTTTGGGCGGGCTGTAACCACCAACCAGTTCTAGATTGGCTGACTCCAACCGCAGAAGATTCAGCAATTCACACGGATCCAGGCCCTTTGAAAAGCAAGCATTGTTACGATCAACAATGATTGTTATGATCCATGATTATGAACCCATGAGCATTTGATTATCCTAAGCATCATGAGCCCATAATCATCACCCATATCTACCAAGCCATGATTTTTCATAGAACTTAGTGAAGATTACCATGATCCTTCATCATGATCCTACCCTTTTCTTCACTAACCCATAGTGCAGGATAGGATCTCTTCAGCCTCCCCATCCTCCACCACAGCTCGGCCGGAGCCGAGCATCTAAGGCATAGCCATCAGAGTGGAACGGGCTCCGAAATCCTTTCCCCAGGTGGACCGAGGGGCTGTCCACAGAGTTTCCGTGAGAAATTGTTTGGATGGAGGCAACCCGGATAAACCAGTTTATACATGACATGCGCAAAATCACATACTATTCCATATATCATTAGTGTATTTATTGTTGTTCTTTTCATTGCCATTTGTATTTTGATTGATTTAAGATACACGCACTTATCTATGTTTTCACTTTGGTCATAGCGTCAATGAGGTTGATAGTTGTTTTTCCTTTTATTCCTTTGTCAAAGATTTGGTGACCGTTGGATGATGCAGTTTGGATGTTTTGTTTGATCCATCGTTTCAGGCTGGCGACAGGAGATATGCAAAACAATGTACAAGATTCCACCTTTCGTTTTGCAAAGGGTTTTGACCCACAGAAAAATCAACGTGTACGATCGATGAACAAGGCCTTGGCAACTCATCATTTGCAACACATGTGAGTTCCTCACCAATCCATCACCACTAGTTTGATCACCATGACGGCACCATCATGAACCATTGCTGATCTTTGTTGGCATATTCCTTTCTCAAAAATATGAATTGATGATTCCCTTATTATTCCGGGCATTGGGCCGAAGGCTCGCTTTTAGCCCCTGGCTAAACTCACAGAGATGGCAATGGAGAGAGAGAGAGAGAGAAAGAGATTCTTTTATCATTCCCCAGTTCATCTGGCAATGGGTCAGTTCACCCTGTACCCCGGGTTCCCCTATCATGAACCATTGTTTTCCCTATCATTGTTGGTTATTACCCCCCCCACTATTGGTTCGTTAATTGCTTGGCCCATAGCCATCTTTAACCATCGCGAAGCCTGAGGTGGTCGGACTAGAGCCTCGTCTGGTTCATGGTGAACGAGCGTCGGCAACGGGAAACTTTAAGGTTTCATCAGTACCATTTGCCAAACAGGTTCCATGTTGTTCGATTTAGGCTCTGAATATGCGGATATTTGCGTTTTTTGAGTCTTTTGGATGAATATAAGGTATGTACTGATTTATTGATTTATGCATTTTTCTGGGGATGTATATTTAAATTTAAATATATATGCATATTATGTATTGTTTGTTATTTTGCTGATCTCCGAAAAGAAGCACACGGTAGAATACCTTCCTCTCAAATGTGCTTGCGATAGGTCCATTTGAGCATGATCTCCGTGCTTCTATGGGTAGGAACTCTGTGGTTTCAAGACATGGCTCGTTCTTATTTATACTGATAGCTACCTCATAAAGGATGATCTCAAACGCGATTCTGGATGCTGAGTGTGGTTGAGCAATATCTTGAGGAAGGATGATTGCTACTTTCTGATGAACGACCAAAGCTATCATGTTCTTGTATACTTTCTCATCATTCTCTTTAAGTCTTTAGAATTGTTGTCGTATTCATCTACACATATTGATTGTATTCACTTGTGTACTCAACCAAGTCTATTTGTACTGATGGTGTTCTAAGGGGAAACTAACATTACATATCATAGTTAGGAAACTAGCATGGAAAATAGACTCCTGAGTTGTGCAGAACAGTGGTTCACACCGCTGCTGTGTGCTAAAGTGCCCACCCAAGACCCTTGGACCAACGAAGTATGCTATTAGATAGATAGATAGATGGATGGATGGATAGAGAAATAGATAAATAGATAGATAGATAGATAGATAGATATATTTGTTCACTGCCTTCAAAGATCAAACAATTAAGAACGATCAGAGTTTAAAGACGCTCATTGTGTTTTCGTGATTTCAGTGTATGATGTGCAGTGAAGCAACACCATGTGCTTTGCAACGCATGTTGGCCATGTTCCAAACATGAATTGTTTAGCCAAGGAGTGTAAGAAATGCGGAATGTGTGGAAACCGGAACATTCACGACCCCAGTTTAAGCTTGATGCTTGTGGATTCTCAGGGAACTATCAATAGTCTAGAAATTTGCTAGGGTTGATGAGAACGTGTGCGGGAATTCCTGGGTCCTTACCATGGTGTAAATAATATGTGCATATTACCAAAGTTTGTATTAAGATTTGTTATGTTTATCAAAATGCCTCTTCTGCCACTGAAATCGGGCAATTTGCAAAACTGCTCTCATGGTATTTTGTCATCACTGCAACCAAGGAACGCGTCGCCAGGGATCTGGGTCCATTAATCAAAAGAACGACGTCCCTTGGCAGTGGCAAAATCTAAGCTGGCCTCGTGGCTGTTGCTGCTCGTGGCTGTTGCTGCTGCTACTGCTGGTGTTGCTACTGCTACTGCTGGTGCTGTTGTTGTTCCTGTGTTTGTTCTTGTTCGTGTTGTTGTTCTTGTTCTTTGTGATGTTTGTTTTCGTGGTTGTTGCTGCTGATGTTGGCGTGGTCTTCTGGTTGTTGTTGCTGGTTGGTCGCATTTCTTTGGTGTTACTGTTCTCGAGACTGAAAACCTGACCTACCTGCTAGGTGATCGGAGCATGGATGGTCCTATTCTGTCGCAATCATCACGCGATGTAAGTCACATGTGATTAGGAACAATGGCTGAAGGTACTTGATGCAAGGCAGGACTGGAAGATGTACGTCCATGCTCAAGTGAAGGGAAAACGCGGCAATGTGGAATTCTCTCTTTGAGTCCATGTCAGGTGAATTGCTGGGAAACCTTGGAGCTTTCTATACAAAAACCTGACCGAACATTATTTCTAGTCATTTCTCGGAATCCAGTCAAGCAGGTGGCGATTTCATTCCAAGTACCATGGCCACCCTCCATTTCCAAGCCTGGCATTCAGGGCTCTCCTTTCCGAACAAGGGTGGTCACAGGATGGTTACTTTACCACTGGGTGACATAGACGTGGCTTGCTGGCCAAGCTACTGACCAGGTCGAACACACGATGGAGGTTCAACGGCATGCCTGTTGTCATGTTTAGTAGGTCATGGCTACGTGATGATAGCATCATTATAGCAGCAGTGTGACAACCGGCATCGCAGGAACTGTCGTCAAAAAATGATCAACAACGACTGCTCTCAAAAAATGTTCATCCCACAGATCATCAAATATCCAAGCGCATCAAGAGTGATAAACAGTCATTTGGCCGGTGGTTGGGAGGTAGGCCAGGAGCCAGGGGTACCCCGGCCACTGGCCCTTAAAAACGGGAGCAGTTTGGAAGCGTTTGGAAGCTACCAGGGGTGGCCTAACCAAATGGCAGTCATCATCCATCACCTCCACCAGCTCCGTAGCGAGTCCCCAGGGCACGCGCTCCGCGCGGGTGGAGCGGAGCGAGCGGAGCGAGGCGCTCCGCGCGGGTGGCCGCTCCAAACCGGGGCT
>VSDK01016260.1:688374-794980 GCA_009767595.1 Symbiodinium kawagutii | reverse complement strand
CTGCTGATTCGATGGTTGGGGCATGGCAAGCAGTGTTGGTGATTGGGTGCTCTGAATTGGTCCATGGCTGTGAAGATTGACCTTGGCGACGCGGCCCGAGCTACCTTTGAAGGTGTGGGCAGCTGATAGCAACTGCCTGGTTTTGGCGAAGGTTGGCCACCACAAAGTATTTCCGACCCAGAAATCCATGATTTAATGGTGGTCCATGAGTTGTTGATAAGGCCTTGTTTCCTGGGATTTGTCACAAGAAAGTCAGCTTTGAGACCATATCCAAACATCCAGATTGAGTTTTGATCAGCGGCCGTGTTATGGCTAGACTGCTCAGAAGGTTGGCTATGATTAAACTTCCAGATTATATAAGGGGATTGAATTGCAAATTGATCATGCTAAATCCTTGGTATCCATGTTTCACAAGCACCCATGAACCAACTTTGAAAAAATGGACACCCCGGAAAGTACCAGTGCCAAACCATTGAAGTCATGGATTTGGTAAACAGTCGTGGAACTCACTCGTTGGGTAGCTGTAAGGTCAGGCATTATCTCAATGGCTTTACTCAGATGACAAACAGGGCATTCCCCCAAAATCCAATCACTACCATTTTTACTTGGACATCTTAGTGACTGGGGATCCGTTCTAAGAAACTACTCGAAACGCTCTATCATGAAGTTTATTTTCCATCAAGCTGTCAAACAATATTTTCGATTTCTGAAGTTCCGCCAAGGTTTCTGGTAGGCTTTTTGGTACCATTTTCTGCAGTTTTGTTCCGCAGAACTTTGACTTTAGGCATTTTTAACTTTCCCTAGTATTAACAGATGGTTGGTTGGTCGACCAATGTTTTTCATGGGGGTTGAAACCACCAACCAGATTTGGTGGTTGCACAGTGAGAATTCGGAAGGGAAACAATGGAGGTTGCTACCTGTCGTGTCACCCATCCCTGGGTATCTTTTGGTTATTTCTGCAGTCGGTTTCTTGTTGGGTAGCATTCATATCTACAGTGTGGGGTTGACCCACAGGCATCTCTCACACCACGAGAGCACCCCCAAAGTCTGACCAGCCATTGCGATGATAGTAGTGCCTGCTGCACGATTCTCAAGCTGATCGATCCGTTGTGCCAATCATGTTTTCCTTACAGGGATTGATTTGCGTGGCACCTACCAACATTCATGTTGCACAATGACTTGGATACTGCTATGTTGGAAATCATTGAAATACATGTTTTGGGGGCAACTGTGCGCCTCATCAGGGTTGTTTTTGTAGTATTACAGTATCGAACTTGATTGCTTGTTCCACTATTGTACGTTTTTGTGCCTGTTGGTGTGCGCACCATTATTGCATATTATTACTTGCATTTACTTTCCACTTTTGGTCATGCTATTTCTAGTCTTGGATAACCCAACTGCCATTTTTGATGAACATCAGTCCTCATTTTTTACCAATGCCGTCTTCAAAAGACAGTCGTCCTAGAAGGTCACGTTGAAGGCTCAACAGTCAATTTTGGGCAGCCATTTGGGCATTCCTATAACCAAGGGGGAGCGATTTGGAGCTGCCAGGAGTGGTGTAACGTGGCGTGACCAAATATTCCAACGTTATTTTCATGCCTGGGAGTAGACACTAACCAAATGATAGTGGTAGCCATGCCTGTGCTGAGCCGCCGAATCTTCATTGTATATATAAGTTCTCGCAGTGATGAAACATCGCTTGCCGATGTATTTATGACTGAGCAGTGTCCAGTTCACCGTGCTATTTCAGTGGAGATGGGTCCAAGAAGCTTGTTGTGAGCGTGGGTTCTTTGAACCATGTCCTGTGGTCAGGCCAGAAGCCATGTTTGGAGTAGTCATTTGCAGTCAACCAGAAAGCTTCCTTGAAATCCCTGATGCTTCGGGCTGTGTTGAGAGAAGCTAATTGCGGTGAACTATGGTGAATCATGGCCTTGTTTATCATGGCCAATCTTGGTTGATCATGCTTTACATTTCAATGATGAGATACGCAGAGCCAGCGCTAAAATGCACGCACATGCAACATAATTACACACCGCCAATTCGTGGGCTACAATCATCCAAGAACGCACAAATCATAAAACCATTGGTTTGTCATTACAATTGGGGTTTTGCTGCATCATTTATAAGAGAATGAATCTCTTGGCGCATGGTAGTAATACTTTAATCAGTAGAACCGAACCAATCATCAATTGGTTGTTCTTGCTTATTGTTGGCCCCGCACTGTTCGGCCAATCGTGAACCAGTATCACAGAAGTATCGTCGGATGACACCGTTTTAAGCACCTGACCACCATTTAACATCATTATTCACTATAATATAAACCTGTTTCAGGCAGTGTGAAGATTGAGTATGAACTTCATAGACAATGACAGTGAATAAGTATGCATTTGTATCGGACGCATTATAATCAGTATCATTCATCATTGTTCAACCCTATGTGGACCATGGCACATCCGCAGACATGGTGCCCTGGAGACTGCTTCAGAATCTGATTCGTCCAGCCGCAGATGATAAGCCGTCAGTTGGGGGAACATTTCTCGGATTTCTATGGGGATGTGCGTTCCAGATCAACATGTGGCTATCAATGGCAACCAAGGGAAGAGGCCGTATTTGACCATGTCAGACACAAAAACTCACCAGTCACGTCGTATTGGGAAACGCCAGATGATTAAGGAAAAGATACGGGTGTTTTTCGTTACTCCTGGCTAGGTTTGTTGCGATTACCGATCAGTGCTGATGACCTTCCAGTAGCACACCTGTACACCAAGTGGTCTAAAGCTATTGCCTTGTTGCAGTGACTTGTCTCAGGGGTGATGATTTATCACCAAAATTTAATGAACGTTGACCCCTCGTTGATGGCCCAGCAGCTTCATCAGAGAGATGTTGGAAAACCTGATGTGCCTTCCAGATTGCACGACCGCATGAGACCACGTGGCATGTAGATGCATGTAGCTTGTAAGTAGTGTAAATAGACCAGAATACCTGTGTTGGACTTGCTTTGCAAGTCCAAGTCGACAGAATGCCTCTAAACTCTAAAGCATGCGCAGGGTACAGCTGCATATTGTCCAGATTGGGAGCTTGAGTATGCAAGGTGTTGTACTTGTATCTACATGGATGACATGAAACTGAACAGCCAGCTAGCCCTGGTCTTTAGCTAACACTAACATACACTAATTGACACCAACCACTTCCAAGCTCTCCATGTTTGGTGTAACCTCCAAACATTGGGTGCCAAAGAAATATTGTAGAATATTGTGGGTGCAATTGGGAGTACCATTCTTTACAGACATTTGCTGATTGCTCGGCCGATGCAACATCCATGACATACAATAGGCTGGTAACTTGTCGAGTGATCAGAGCTGGTCAACGATGGTAAGTGATGGTTTATGGGTCACGGACTGGCCTTGATACCCAAGCAGTCAAAACATCAGCCAATCATTCAATGCTGCATGGGTTCTCGAATCGGTTGCTACAGTAACTTCATTTGAGCTGGCAATGTTATGTTTTATTCTCCGGAAGATTCAGAACTGTGTTAAATCACCTCATCATTATTAATTAATCAATAATGTCGATCTGTCATCACTTGCCATGGTGCGTATCCATGATACTCAAATTCAGAATTAGAATATTAATAACACCCTACATTAGTCCAAGTTGTGATGTCACAGGACCAGTGGCTTACTGCAACTTGTTGCCTACTACTGGTCACCAGCTGCAGAGGAAGGTCATAGGTGCTTTGTGACATGTTGATAGATTTTTTGTAACATGTTGTTAGATGTTTCATGATGTTTCACAGAAAATAGTTTTACATTTCCATGTATCAACATATAAAAAGCAGATCCTTTCTATATATATTCATAATATGTGTAACATTTTCATATGCATACTGCAGTTCGTTGCTACCATGCATCGGCGTTGTGGCAGAGACATGGCCAGCATTGAAAGGTTCCTCCATTCCGGCGCTGGAAGATGTCTCGCCTCGCTGCGGGCCGAGAAAAATGGAGCTGGGAAGAAGTCCGGTCGCGCTTAGGTTGTGATAGCTGACGAGGGCCAATAACCAGGAACATCACACGCATTGACATGAGTAGACATGGTGATTTCCTGGTACACCAATGGTCATGTATACTGGTTGTATTTCAATGGATTGTATTTCAATGTGTGTCAGTTTACTGGTCATCAACAGGAGTACACAATGGTCATGTACCAATGGTGGTTTCGCCAAGTAAGGGGCCCAAAAATGACTGGTTTATTCCTGCGAATGGTTAATATGGGATGATTTTTGGGGCACCCTATTTTTGGAAATTGCCCCATGGACATAATCACCCACAGGCACCAGGCTCTTCATCACCAAGACATATTATGTTGATCATTGATCACCCGTCAGGGAGGGATGAACTTCCTGAAATGAAGGTAAAAACAACAGCAAAACAGCCGTTGAATGCTTCTTGGTCTATAGTTGGAACTGTTGCAGTCAGAGAGAGACGGAGATCCCGATCGATGGTCCAGCTATTCTAAGCTACCGGGGCCGCAATGCTTTTTTTACCACCATGTGAACATTAACTGAATTGGACGGATAGGAGTGCAACAAGATTCGCCCTACTGACGGACTGTCATAGTTACACGCAAAACTATACGGTAATGTTTTGTGGCTCTAGTTCAAGGACATTGTAATTCTGAACAGGTGAGAGGCGCGGGTCCCAACTTCTACTTCTATTGGTGTTGTAGTGCCATATGCAGCTACCAGCCTGATCTTCACCGAAAAGGCGTGAGCTGTTTGGGGCAAATCCTTAGTGCAGCTCGCCAAGGGCCCCTAGTGGCCTCGTTGTGCCACTAAGGCAGATGCGCGAACGCCTTTATCAGAGGCCCCGGTTGTGTAGGGGCCCCTGCTGTTGATCGATTGGTCACCGTGCTGCCAGTTTTTCGTTGTGAGATTTTGCTGGTCGGCGGTAATTCGCTGGCAATTTTTAAGAGCATTTCAGAATGGTTAAAAAATGGAGAGAGAGAGGGGGAGAGATTGGCCAATGAGTAGCTTGTGGTTTTTGATCACCCGCGTTTTGAGAGGTGCGGAATGCCATGGGAGGTTCCGAATTTCGCCCTACGTGGTACTGCTGCGCTCTTCCCAGAGAGCGATTCCAGTGCGGTGGCTCACATGGTGTATGACAAGGGCTGGTTATAGGAGCAGCCGCGATGACCAACGTGTGGCTCGTAGTGGTTTTATGATAGCTTGGCAGTGGGTGGTCAATGGTTGCTCAAAGGTTGGTTAAGAGTGGCTGGTGTTGGTTCATGAATGTTGGTGCTGTCTCATGGCCGGCGAATGCATTTCTTAATGGTTACTCGAAGGTTTGTCAAGAGTAGAAGTAGTTTATGATGGTCCGTAAGGTGCTCACTACTTTGAACCATCAAAGGTTTGAACCATTGAAGGTTTGCTAATGGACCATCATGAACCTCTTTGTTGACCTAGGTGGTGCTAACTGGCTACTGATTGTTTGAGTGGACTTTTGTGTCCATTTACATGCCTGGCCGCTGGCCATCATCCTCACTAGCCGGGATTCTCCAGGCTGATCAGTCGCCATGTTTCCAATGATGCGCCTCAGGGGAGCCGTGGAAGAGACCAGGTAGGACCTACGTAAGGCTTCGCCACCAAGCCTCCATCATGGACCAATAGTAACCAGTTGGTCGATCATGTGTTGATGAACTATGAAGTGCCTTAGTCATGTTTTACCGCCCACGAAGCCATCATGAACATGCATTGATCATTTAGTTTCACTTGTCATCATTGAATCGCTTCATTTGTCATCAGCTCACAACCAGTCAGCCAATTCATATGTTGTTTTAATGCCAATTGATGGTCGACTGCTGGCTCAAACCAAATCACTGTGATCATCAGCAAGTAACATTGGTATCAGCCAACACTTGATTGACAAATATTGATTTGCAAAAATGACACACTGCTCCAGAAGATTTTAGAGGATTGCTGACTAATCGAGTTGATATGTGCTGATTAGAAATTAGTTCATCGATTAGACCGTGGACCAACCAATGATCAGCCACTATTAAACAGCCACCAACGAACAATAACGAACCGTTACGAACCACTACCAACCAAGCATTGATGAACCATTGAGCAGCCACTATGAATCAACTGCAACCATCAACCAACCAAACCACTACTAAACAATCATTAACCAACCATTAGCCAACCACTCACCAACCATTCTGACCAACTAGTATAATTGATCATCAACCAACCATTTCCGACGACCACCATTAGCCAACCATTGGCCAACCATCAGCCATCCATCAGCCAACCACTCAACAACCACTCATCAATTAGTCACCCATCATTAACCTATCACCAATCATTAACCAGCCATTCGCCAGCCATTAACCAAGCACTAGCCAACCTTGAACCAACCACTAACCACGCATCACCCAAGCCATTTCCGACCAACGACCCAGCGCCATTTCCAACGCCCACCCAACGGCCGTCCGCGAGGCGACGGGGGCGCACCCGGCTTCGTTCACCTCAAGGGTGGCTTCCGTACCTTGGTTCTTTGGGTGGGTGCCCCATGGGATCTACCAAGCAAGCGACCAACCAACCAAGGAAGCAACCTGCCATGCAACCTACCAACCTACCAACCTACCAACCAAGGAAGCAACCAACCATGGGAAGCAAACTGAATGGTGATTGATGGTTCTTGATGGTTAGTAGTGATCAATAATGATAGTAGCAAGCAGCCAAGGAAGCGACCGAGGAAGCTACGGTTGATGATGGTTATAGTGATCGTTATTAGCAATCATTAAGCATCATAACCAACCGATATATCACCATTGATTATTAGTAGTGGTCAAGATTGGTGGTTTTCCATGGTTGATGATTATTGATGGTTGATGTTGGGAGGGGATTGTGAGCAACCATTAGGGATGATAGGCACGTATATCTACCATGATTATAGGGATAGATAGTAGGGACATAACCTACCAACAACTGCGTGGAGCAACCGGTTATTGAGCCAATAACTGGTTGGTTGTTAGTACTGGCTGTTTTGTAGACTTGATTGATAATAGGAACATTTTAATTTTAGAGCCGGGCGACCATAGGCACACAAGCTGCCAAGAACACTAAGTATTTGACGTGCGGCCATAAGCACCCAACAGTGGGGAGACAACCAACAACCAACCAATTTTGGATGAACGATTTGCCATCACTAACAGTTAATAGTTGATAGCCAATCATGTTGCTGTTTCTGGCAAAGATTTGTGACTACAAAGCAAAATAGAGCGTGGTCATCCAATTGATTCATACTGATTCAATACCTGACTTGTGAACATTCAGAAGGTGTAGGATGCGGTTTCTTGGATGGAAAAAAACATGCGTTGAGAGAAGTGCTGTCGGCAGCCCTGGCAGCGCCTTATAGACTCAGAGTAGGCAATGTGATATCACATCGAAATGGCGGCAATCTTTTTTTCCCATGTTTTTCCTTATTTTTCTTGCTTGGTTTGGCCATGCGGTGAGCCCATGGATTGCGTGGCTGGCTCGTCATGATGACTCGCAACTCTGCTGTGGCCTCGTCGTCTAAGGTCAGCAGCACTTGCTGAAGACCTGCGCGGCTGAAGGGATCTTCCCGTAGCAAAAAGGTCCGCTGCCACCTCGCTTGGACCACAGATCGCACCTGGAATCCCTGCAGGTCCATGGTGGGAGGTCAGCAGGTCAGAGGAGACCATTCAGGGTACACCCTACCTTCGTGGGTACCCTATGTCCTGCCTTAGGCAAACGATTTCAGGTGGTACCCACCACCTCCATCATATGGGGTACAACTGTGACCGGGCCATGGCGTTCACGGATTGACATGGCGATTCACCTCCCGCGGCATGATCAGCACAAGACGTCCAGACAAAGCTGGACAGAAACTGACGATGTTTGCCATGTGGCTATGGGTCAAGCGGTTGACCAACCAACTAATGGGGGATTTCCACCAACAATAATAAGGGAAACAATGGTTAATAGAGGGGGAACCAGGGGTACAGGGTTTTGACCCATAGCCATGTGGATGTTAGTCGTTAGTGGCCAAGAAGGCAGTGCTGATGATCGTCCATGGGTGGCACTGGTCGGTATTTCGACTTTCACAAGGTTCATTTCAAGACCTAGTTCGCCAGCAACACCTTGTTCAGCACCAAGTTCACCAGCAACACCTAGTAAACCAGCAAAGCTTAGTCACCACCAACTCCTTCGCAACATTTTGTTTTTCAAACGGCCTGTTGTACATGGGTTGCACGCCACTGGTAGAAATGAGCTCCGACGAGAGGGTCCAACACGTGGCCCGGGGTCCCTGGATGTGAGGATTTACCGGAGGCGACACTGGGGTTGCTTGTAGATGAGTCAGGGGAGATCAACATCGACTGATGCCACCATCATCCTTGCTACTTGCAGAGGCCAGATATGGTTAAGACACATACTCTGATCAAGAATAGCTAATTAAGAATGGCGAATGCTAGGCGTATGGTTGGCACTGGGTGGTACTTGTACTGGTTAAGATTGAGGGTTGGCGGCTGATACTGAGAAGGTGAGCACTGGGACTATGCATAAAGGCATAATGGAGCCATATAGAAAGACAAAGCAACAAACCATTCCATTGGGCTCCTTTGTGGAAGATTTTTGAATGGATTTTGAGGTTTTTGGTACTTTGGGAAGCATCACATTGCAAAGAAATTGTATTGTTGCTCAGTAATCAAAAACACAGCTTATTTGGTATTGAAGTAACGCTTACGGTCGTTCACGGATGCCTTTACATATGGAAATCCTGTTGACTGTTGCCCCGATACTTTTTTGAAATTGATTACAGCCAGGCGAGGGAGGTACCAGACGAAAAAGGTTTTACTGCCCAAAATGTGTGGTGATGCACCACTTGTCACTCGAGTGGCGTTTCTTTTTTAGATTGATGTATTGATGCGGATTGGTATTCACAGTTGCCCAATGAGAAAGCAACCAGTTGAAATAGTGCAAGTGAATATGAGAGCTGTCCCAAATGACGGCAGTGGTTCATCATAGTGTTGGGGTTGATGACTTTTTGGGAGTTGCCCCTGAGCGGCCAGTTTGTGATCGATGGTGTTGTTTTTTGTTCAACGCCAGGTGAGCATCGACCTCAAACGATGGTTTCTTCAGCGCATTAAGTAACATAATTATAAAAATCCAAAAAGAACCGTTACTTTGTTCCTAAACTTGGCTCAGAGTTTCCCCCAACAAGACCAACAGAAGATGCTACCTCCCATTCTCCCATTGCTATTTGTTTATGATACAGGTTGTATAAAGTGGTATACGCCACGGCTATGAATATCACCACACATCGCCACACATCACCACTATGGGCCCCAGCCGAGGTGGAGATCCTGAACGGTTTCAGTCCGGAGCAGCTCAATGAGGCGCATGGGTGGTGGGGCAAGCGGAGCTTGCGCCAGGGAGAGCAACCAAGACCAAGCCAGACCACCAAGCGAGCGATCTAGTAAAAGAAAACATGATGACCATGATATGGACATGATGATTTGGCGATGATGATGATGATGATGATGATGATGATGATGATGAGGAGGAGGATGATGATGATGATCATGATGATGAATTTTGAAGCCATGAACATTTGCAAGTTGGCTAATCATTCGTAATGAAACTTGGACACAGGCGATTGGACGAGTTGACACAATGGGCTTCATGAGCCATGGGGTGACCATAGTCGTATTTGCTAACTGGAACCACTTTGTTGCGGTGGTCCTTGTTCTTTTATTGCCGTTGTTATCATTGATGGATAAATCGTGCTTAGATAATGTAAATGGTAAAAGGCAATGGTTAAATGATCTGTATGTCTCGCCCTTAGCCCTGCTGAAATCCCCGGTGTCTTGCCTTGAGCTCTGCTGAACTCCCTGAGATGGCGATGGAAAAAAAATGGTTAAATGATGGTTAAATGATATCGTTTGTCGTTTCTTTGCGCTTCGCCGCGGCTGTTACTTTCACCGGGACGCCCGCGTCGGAGGTGGCCAATGGCCTGTCTGCTGCGGCTCTCTTGGGCTTGGTGCCCCGCGGGCGACTTGGCACACGGTGGGGCAGGAATGATGGTGGATCGTGGCTAGTGAGGGGTTAAAACTGTTGCCTAATGGTTGACCAACTAATGGTTAACCAATGGTTAAGTCAACCAGTATTAACTAATGGTTAACTAATGGTTAACTAGTTGCTAGTGAATCAACTTGCTAATTCACTAATGATTACTAATGAGTGGTTGGCTAGTTGAATCTATGATTGCTAATGACCAACTAATGGTTAACTAACTAGTGGTTAATTAATGATTGCTAATGAGCGGTTAACTGTTAGTTTGCAGATGGCAGCAGTGGTTAATCGAATCGCAATTAAGTAACCAGTGGTTGACCTAAGTGGTCAACAAATGATTGACTGATGGTTGACTAACGATTAGACACCTTTAATAACATCATAGCTCTTGGTTTGTTTTTGAAATAATGGGCCTTTTGATAATGGTTGCATATTTTTACCAAGTTTCAACGATGGTCAATGGTGCTGGCAACATTTGTTTTAACAAAGCCCACCTATGGGTCAACAGTGCCGACAGAGCTAACAAATCAGTGTTCACCAAAGTTGGTAGGATCACATTGGATCACAACCCAAGAATCAGTTTGCAAGAAGGAGAACGCGGTACCAACAACCCTGTGATGTGGGGGGGGCAGGGTCAAAGCCGACCAGCCAACATTGTTGGGCAGGTGAAGGGGGATCCTAACAAGCTGACTACTTGCATATGTTGTTCACACGCCCAGGGGATGTGCAGGCGCTAGGGGTACCGTACAGGCATGCTTGACCCATAGCCACGGTATCCCGATTTGTTTCTGGCATTTTATTTGGATATGTTTGGTCTCATGCTCACGTTCCGAAATCATGGCCTCACAACCACTTGGAATGTTGGATGAATTTTTGTGTGATATGAAGCCCATGCTCACTTTCTGATTGGCATGAGCGGAAGATACCTCGCCTGGCCTCTATTTCTTTACCATCCACTATGGGAAGTCAAAAGTCTTGATTTACAGCAGTGATCATCTACAAACGTTTGATTGACGCAAACGTGGCACATAGTTGACGAGTTGTGAAAAAGGTATTGAACAGCGAGATTGAGTTCCAGAAAGCGTAAAGTACCATGAGTTTTCAAAGTGGCAAGCTGCTTTGTATGGAAAAGGATCGAAATCAAATCAAGAATTGACCGAGATCGATGTGGCCCTTTGCCGAGGCAGATGAGGCTAAACGCACTGCAGGCGCTGGAAAGTGTGTGTGAGTTCAAAAAATGTTCAGTTCAGGTCATGTTTTTTCGGGTCATCAGCTGCGTTTTGCCAGAGTTTTGCCAGAGGCCCACACACTGGCACATTTCTTCACTTAGAAACGTTCACATTTGCGCATACATGCATGCAAATCCATGTGCTGATTGCTCATTGCTTCATGACGACGGGGGAGAATAAGAGAATATAAGAGACGGAAACAAAACAACGCAGCAAAAACATCCGTGGGTGTTTCACAGCTGTTTTACAGCTGGGTAGGCGTTATGCGTTTCTATTTGCAAGCAGCTGAAATGGCTGCTGGGAGGGATTGGGATGGGAACCGCGGGCCTACATGGCTTGCCAAACTGGTGAAACCCCCAAAACCAATGGTTTCCTGACAAAAATGATCATTTTTGTTGGTGGCTTATTGGTTACTCAATTTTGGCACATACCCAACCAGTGAAGTCATGAGGGCAAAGAGTCGGAGATTTGTTTGGTACCCTGTGGGCTCTCCGCCAGGGCAATGTATCAGCTGGCGTGGCGACCCCGGCGGCGGTGGACGGATGGAGGGGGTTCATGTTGCTGCATAACAATGAGGGCTTGCTAACAATGAGAGAGAGAGAGAGAGAGCCAAATGAAAAAAACAGTGGTTGACAATTACTGTAACAAATTACTATATTTGAGTATTTGCTATTGTTGTAGCAATTGGTATAGAAGTTGATGAAGTTGCTATACACATAGAATGGTTGATGTGCTATGCTACCCCAGGCCTGGAAGTCAACAAGATTGAGTTTCACTTGCTTGTCGAGCTGGTCCGCCAATGCTTTGACGCGTTTCTTTCACACGCAAAGCGGTTGGAAATGCATGCCCTTTGGCAAACTAATCTGGGAGCTAAAAATCATAAAAATCTTAGTGCAATTATGGGTATGAATTGTTGAATTTTCCATTTCTAGCTTAGTTCACCGGAGTGTAGGGCACAAGCTGCCAGTTTCTGAAGGTATGTTTGAACAACTGGGGCAGGCAGAGTGAGGCTGTCCGGATGTTGAATGGCGACGGGCACATGGTAACAGTTCCTGTTGCAACAGTGCCACGCTATGGCAGCACGAATGTTCACCCTGCAGATGTTTTTGGTTCAGGAGATGCGTCATGACCATGGAGGTGTATGATTGTCCACCGCAGGTGCAGTAGCACGTCACAGAGACTAGTCCAACACGCTTCAAAGCCAGCTCTGACTCTGACAACTCCCAAAGTGGCAAGGTCAACTAGAAGAGCTGAGTGGGCAGTATCAGAATGTTGAACATCATCCCCGATCATCGAATTATTGACCGTTACTGGTGAATCGCTGAGATAAATCTTCAGTCGTCACAATAATGAAAACATTATACAATGACATGATCAGCTGTGAAGCCAGTTGCTTTGCTGCACCTTTGAGCGCTTCGCTTCCGCCGCGCGGTCTCGTTTTTCGTGCCCCCGCAAGGTCGTGGGGCACCGAGAGTTTTTTTGCGGTCGCAGTGCCATGGGGCAAGCAGATGCAGAACCCACTATGGAGGAGGAGAAGAAGGAGCCCGGAGGCGAACACCTGGAATTCGTGAGATTCAACGGTTCATATTCCATCCATTTGACGACCTGTTTTGGGGGTAGATTGCATTGGATTACTAAGATGGATGGTGGATTTGGGATGGGGAAATTGATTTGGATTTCCCACAAGCAGCAGCCCAAGCAGACTAGGAGCTATCAAGAACGTTGTATGGTGACACTGGATGCTTCTTTTCAGTAAGTAGATCAAATAGCAATGCTGGAGGGGAAGGTTGCAGCAGGTGTGACCTGATTTGGGGTGTAAAGATGACAGGGCCAAAGCTGGTCATTTCAGAGCTGCTTGAATCTACGTCCTACTTGGAGAAGTTGGCGTGACCAACCGGTGGTTTGCAGTGGATAGCGCAACCCCTGGACCAACCTCCCTGGCTCAACCGCAGTGGTGTAACCGCTGTGAGTCTTCCAGGTCGTTCTTGGTCACGCCAGGTGAACTCATGGTCTTCGATGATGGGTCCATGACCGCTGACAAAGCTCAATCCAGCGCGATGAGTGGCTGGTCAGGGTGGCAATGGTGTTTGCAATCATAGACGATACAGTAATGGTTCATGATGCTTGCAATGATTGTTAGTAATCGTGGATAGGTGATGATGGTTGAAGAGCTTTGTCCTTTTTATCAATGGATAGTTGTTTTCAGCGATGTTTGGTAGCAGTGCTATAGTTCTCATCATCATTCAGTTCTTCATGCTTCATGCTGGTTGCTGATACTGGAGATTGTCAGTGAAGGTTGGCAATTTCGAACCGTACTCATCCCTACTCCTTGGATTCTTAGTGGTGACATGGGCTAATCAGCAGCGCCAGCCAGGAACATGACTCTCCAGTAGCGTGCCGATAGATTTCCCAAACCCACGGCTGCTGACATGGACGGACATGGACATGTATCAATAAGCAACAGGACATCCGAAAAAGAGAAGTGATAAGTGAAACTGTCTTAGGATATCTTCCCTGCTAGATTTTCCGGAGTTGTTTGCACCGCTTTTTTCAGCAGACACCCAAATGTGAATCTACATGATGGTATGATGGAATGGTGGAATCTGTTTTTCTTCTCTTATTTTTTTCATGCACTGTACCCGTTTGATATGGTCGACTTGTTGTTTCACGTGGAACTCACCAGACGTACCTGTCATATCTTGTCATCTTGTAAGGCTTCCCCGAACAACAGTTACAGCAATGGAAGTTCAAGTTGCGCGTATGTGACGTAAACGCATTTTGTTGGGGGCAATAAATGTATTTGGGGTGCAGAGGCAATATTATTGGGGCAATAATTTTGAATTAATGATTTCTATTTTCTATTTACTTGTCGTACATTCATAAGGCAGTCATCTCCTTGAATGAATAATGTATATACTGTATAGGCCAGTTAGTTGCAGGTTCTTTTTGACACTCTGTCATTGTGAGGATGGTTTGCACACTATGTTGTCACGGACTGCTACTTGTGTAGACATCCTGAAGCAGAAGGTAGTCGACCTCACCCATTGTGGGTAGGCATTCAACCAGCTTGGTCCATCGACAGTACTCATTCCTGGATCCACCACGCCACCTGTGTGTTCTGGAACTGCTCCAGTCGTTTGCGCGTTGGGCTCAAGTTTCCTTTGTTTCCAGCGCCACAAGCGGAGCATCAACGGTTCTTCCCGGCACAGCTATGGAGCGTGTCAACCGTCTTGCCGCGCATGTGACACAGGGTGGCCTCACGCCACAACCTGTATCCTCAGGGATTCTGGAGGTTTCTTGGATTCGGATTTTGTCCACAGATCCCTTGAAATGGTATTCCCCTGAATCTCCATGAATTCCCTGTGGGACTTGTGTTTCTTTGTGCTGCTTGGATGTGGCAAGTGTTGGTGCCACATATTATTGGACTGCTACAGGTTTGATCATGGTTGTCTGACAAAAAATGGTGGTATGTTCTGGGATGTATCACCCTAAGGGAAGGGGTAGCCAACAAATGCCAACAACAGGGGATGAACCTGAGCAGTCGGCTGACGAAGCTGAATGAACAAACAGGTTCTGGAATGATGGCTATCCGATGCACTATCTCATAACGCGATTATCGGTCAATACATTTCCCTTCCTGTTCCCGCTTGAAATTCGCAATCCCGGCAACCAGATATGGCCTGACAACGCCCATGTCCGCGTCGCTTCAGGTTATGAGGACCAAGATTGCAGTTCTTGCCAAGGACACTTGGAATCAGCTGTGAAGCCTGGGGATTGTTGGAAGAGTAGGTCTCGGAGCGACTTGAAGCAGTGGTCCTTCTAGGAAACCCTGACTCACAAGAAGTAAAGCACACCCACAAAGGTGGTGGATCCTGTTTTTTCCAACTTCTTGGGTGTTTGAGGCAATTGCCAGTAGGATCATGAACCTTATGTTAATGAAATCATGCTTCCGAGAGAGTAGCAGAAATGCTTCCCCATCAGCTATGCGAGGCTTCGGCCATTGAAGAAACCTGCCGGATTCGTATCAGCTAACTTCATAGACAATCACCAGTTGAACCATGTTGAACAATTATTGTTTCAGCAGTATGAATTATGAATGTATATATGTTACAATACAGACAGAACTGGACGCGGGTCAAAACCCTTAGTCCCCCTGGTTCCCCTATCATTAACCAGGCTGTTTTCCCTATGAGTTTGTTGGTGAACTTATCCCCTATTACTGTTGGTTCACTGCTTGACCCATAGCCATTCATATAGTTATTATAGATCCCCAATAATTGTTAGTTATCATCCCCTATTATTAACCATTAACCAGCTAGTTAACCATTGTAGTCCCATGATTGTGGTCAACCCCTGTCATTTAACCATTCACCAAATTCTTTGTCAATAACCATCACTTGCCTGTGTTTTTTCATGGCTCACCACCAAACATCAACGGGTAGCCGAGCCCAGGAGAAGGCTGCTTTGAAAGCAGATGCTCGGTCACGAGATCAGCAGATGCGGCGGTTCGACGGCTTCGTTTCCCGAAGTCAATCCCGATAGCACGATAGGGGAATAGTGGTTGATAATGATTAATTAATGGTTTGTAATGGTTAAGAACTGTTCATCATGATTAATGATGCATAATAATAGTTAATAAGAGGGGAGAATTCATCCACGACAATGATTAATTAAACAACTACTGGTTAGTGGTTTGATTGACATTTTAATTTCCCCCATATCAACAACCGGTTGGCTGGTTGACTATTACATACTATTTTTTCGTAGGAGTGGTTCAACCACCAAACAGTAGTTGCAACTCCGGATGCAGATAGGATGAGTTTGCCCAGTTGCAGAGCTTGTTGCTTAGCCAGTGGTTTACAGAAGTCTCGGCATATGTAAGATGCGCCGATGAAAATTTCAATACACTTCCATGGTCGTCATTTGCTGATTTTTATTGTATCTATGTTCTCTATCTCTCTGTCCCTTTGTCTACGAATGCATGCCACCTGGGAAGACCTACACACCTCCACAGTCTTTTCATCCCGCCAAGGATGGTTGCAGGACATGCCAACGGCCCTGCCACCACTCAACCATCCAACCAGGCAAGCAAACTAGTTAAGCCACCTGTCAAGCATGGCACCCACATTGCACTAGTGCAAACCCGCCGATGCTTTTCTTTGACCATGATTATCCATCAATTCACCATGTCACCACTAATAAAATATCAATGAGCAAATTAACCATCAATCAATTCATATCAGTTCACTACATTCTCATGTATCAACCATCAAGTGAACCGATGAATGAACCATGAAGTCACCATCAACAAATTGTCAACCAAGCATCGTGAATCATCACATCATTATATTCTCTTTTTTACGAGCCACGGCATATATATAAACATCATAAACCATATCAGTTCTAAATCTCATCAGAACCATCATACACTCCGTGCCCTTGGGTCATCCGATTGAGGTCATAACCATAATACACCCTGGGGACCCTGGTCAGAGACAGAACCAGCCCCCCAAGTCCCCGCTTGAGGATCAGCGTATTTGTGCATTATACGGGTTACTAAGTGGCATGATCATCCAGAGCTGTAGCCTCGTGATCACTTAGGAACTTATAACCTCAGGTTCACTTGGGATCGCTGGGGTTCACTCACTTAGTATCACTTGCTATGGTTACTAACCAGTACCCTTCAACCACCGGCCGATCCCATCCCCTCGTTCTCCTAGCTTTTAGTTATCCCCTGAACCAACCAGATCCCCCTGGTCAATCCAGGTTCCTAAACCAGTTATACCTCTTCAACCACCCTGAAACCAACCAGATCCCCTGGTTCTCCTCCCCTGGTGGCTCCCTCCCTCAGCACCTGAGGACCTGCTGAAGCACCACGGCGAGCGCAAGATCCAGGACGTCACCGTGGAGATGGCCATCAACGGCGCCCGTGCCGTGAAGTCCATGGTCACCGAGACCTCAGACCTGGACTCCAACACCGGTGGGGGAGCCCATGGGAGCAGAGACCTGGGGATGCGCCGGGGGTCTCCATGGTGTGCCCTGCCATGGGAGATCGGCTGAGGGGTAGACCATGGTGGGAAGGAGCAGGTTGGCATCTCTTAGCCATTTGTTGGCCACCTGTTTGCTAATCTGTTGGCCACCGAAGTCCATCAATTAGCTACGAAGTCACCCAAAGTTAGGGCGGTGTGGTCACTGCCCGGTATCAAGAGCCTTCCCTGCTGACGTTGGACGTCTGCCTTGGCCACCGAGGCATCGCTTATCGGCATTTGCCGCTGGGTTGCACCTTGGAGGGGTTCTGGCATTCCACAATGCGCCTGCAGTTCAGTGGCCCAGAACCCGGTGTTGCCCACTGACTTGTTGTTTTTTTGCGTTTTGGACGGTTTCCAATTTCTCAATTGTTGTTTCGATTTGACTTTGGTGCCCATTGAGTGCCAAGAAAGTTGACGATGTATAGTTTCAATGCAGTTTGCGACAGAAAGATCATGTTCTTAGGTGATAATGTCACCAAGAAAATGGGTTCAGAAATTTGGGCTCACCGACTTTCCACCACAGCTGAAAGATTGGACATTGAGTCAAGGCACAACTTGCGTACACACCTGGTGATATTTTGCACGGTCCACTTTGGCTGAGCTTGTGACCATAGCCTGGTTCTCCTACAGCAAAATGAACTTGGAAGAAGCTTTGTTGGAATGTTCAGCCCAAGTATGTGGCGCTATATGTGTTGGCGATCCATGAGGCACCCATTATTGCCGTGTAGAACGAGGGAACCATGTGATCAGCCACAGCTTCGGCATGGTCAATCAGCTACCAGGGGCGTTTAGTATCAGCAGTTTTGGGATGGGCAAGCATCCATGGATACTAGTAACGTCCAGTGATTAAACCAGGCAAAAGACTCGGAAATGACTAGTGGTATCGCTAACCACTGGTTCAGCGATATGTTTTTATTTTCCTTGGGAACTGACTGTTTAAATTGGGAGAGATGACATTCATTTGACACGGCTTGTGATTGAATCAAGCTGCAGACAAATTCAATCTGACCCTGGTCACTCTTAGCCCAGCCAACCTCCTTGAGAAGGCGATAAAAAAACAACAGTTGAGAGTTATAAAAAACAACAGGACGGGCCAACAAATCAGGGAAGGCAAGCACGTAGAACCTCTCGGCGAGAAGGACCTGGAAGCTCCTGTGGCTGTTTGTGTTGCTTGGTTTTTCAACGACCTGACCCATGACTCACAATGGAGCAACCAGCACAGGGGTTTGTTGGGAACTTGCGCCAGCAAGCCACCACCTGGTGGCTGAATGTTCCATGGTACCAGCAACCATGGCTCCCCCCAACCAGCTGGATCGCCGGCTTCAGCTGGGTGAGGTCCCTGTACGATGTGAACAAGAAATTGCCCAAGGCGCCCGGCGGCAACGTGGCATTGCCGGAGGGCGCTTTTTGGTTGTTGGTCACTGGACAAGTGCCATCTGACGAAGAGGCGCAGGGGCACCAAGGTCCTTGGTGCTTGGTGCTTGGGAGAGACCTGACACCCCACAAAGCGGAGGAGGAAAAACAAGGCGCTGAGGAGCATTTTTCCAAGTGATAAACCCTTAGTTGATCGACCCTCTATGGATTCTCAATTGATTCTTCTGGATGATTTTTACTTAGCCATGCAGGATCCCATCATCACATCCACCAAGATGACAGGTGCCATGAATCTCCGCCAGGTGAAAGGTCTGACAGAGGAGTTCCACAAGCGTTCGGCCATCCCTGCGAATGCCGCTGGGCAACGCCCCAGCCCGAGATCATCCACGATCCAAGTTGGGTGTCCAGCATGGCTTCAGGGTAGTGGGATCCCTCCAGGATTGATTGCTTCAAAAACCATCCATCATCAAACTGGCAATTCCTGTGGTTGAAGGCCATTTGCATCAGATCATGATATGTTGGAACCGGCTTTGGTATGCTTTGGTGGCTGCTTTGGTGTGCTTTGGAGGCTATTGGGTCATTTGTGGGAAGGACAGGGTCCAACTTAGCAAAAGACATTTGAGCTTGACCATGCTTGACTTTTGTTGACTGAAACGTAGGGGGCCGAAGGGTTTGCAGCAACAGGTCAGGTATCCTGGGCCCCGTGCCAGAAGCAGCGTGCCCGCCTTGTAATGACCATACAAAGTCTAATCATTTGCTCAGGTCAAAGTATGTTTGAGCATTCCAGGCTGCTAGGACAAATTTGAGACACACACAAAGATTGCGAAAGGTGATACCCTCGGTGGCAGTTGCGATTCCTGAAGTTCTTAAAGGTTGAGGGCTGCTTTTGCACAGACAAATAGACTCTTTTGATATGTGCGATGATCGTATTCTACTTACACTGTGTGAAACTTCATGCTGTATGGATGGTGGTTTGGAAACATTAAGTTTTTGTGTGCATCCTTGTGTGATATGATATGCCCCAGTTGATCGATTGTCTCGAAGTGTTCCCAAGAATATCGACAACACATCAATCAGCGCATGCACTTTTCAGTTGGCGCATGCACTTCAATCTCAACCTCGTTCCCGCCACTCATTGCTTTCATCCTCTCGATGTTCTTCAGGCGTTTTGTCGTCATTATGAATCCTTGATCATCAACGAGTATCATCATTTGCCTAACCATGATAGGCAACTATATAATTGATTAATCACCGTCAGCAAACAATAGGGACATTTCTACAACAACATGATTCTCAAGCATCAGTAATACGATCATTGGACGTCAGTGGGGATCATTGGACATTGATTGGTCAAGACATCACCAGGAAGCTCATGACAAATGCCCGCATTCATCCTTGATCATCATTGATCATCATTGATCATTCATGTTTTCAGGTTGGTTCAAAGATTGTTCCATAAACCTGCAGGCTTGATACGGATATTACCGGAAAGGTCAATGGTTGATATATATTGATATTACCCACCTTTCAGGTTGTGGATATGACCTTACATGGTTACCCTTTAATAAACTGACCTGGCAATGGAAAATCCATCATTCATTGGTGGTTTCCCAGGGTTTCACTCGAAAATATGGATATGTGCCAAAATAGTGGTACCTCCAAAACCATTAGTTTCCCGGTAAAATGCTCATTTTTTGTGGGGTCCATTGTTTATTCTATTTCGGCACATAGCCATATGGTGGTTTCTCGAAGTAGGGGCACACCCCAAATCATCCAATGTCAACAATGGTTTTGTTAAAAAGTTTTTTTAAAAAAACAAACCATTTTCAATGGATACCATTAAAGACAATAAACCAACTATTTTTGGGATACCCCTATGGCTTAAGAAACCACCATATGGTCAAAATCCCCTGCCAGGTCACCAGAGGGTCCCCTTGGTTCACCATGGTCGCGCCCAGGTGATGGCCACCATCGATAGCTTACCCAAGGAGACCCATCCCATGACGCAGCTGTCCGTGGCGATGCTGGCCTTGCAGAAGGACTCCAAGTTCTTCAAGAGCCTGGGAGGATGAAAGGGTTGGTGAGTGGGTGGTGGGTGGTGGATGGTGGGTGGTTGGTGGTGGGTGGTGGGTGGGTGGGGGGTGTGGGTGGGGGGTGGGGGGTGGGTGGTGGGGGGGGGGGGGGGGGGGTGGTGGTTGGTGGGTGGGTGGTGTGGGTGGTCGGTGGTGGTTGTTTGATGAATGCCTGTTTCATGGTTGGTGAGTTATGGGTGGTGGGTGGCTGCTGGTGGATTTATTCATGATGTTGAAACTTGGCCCGTGGTGGTTGACAATGGTTGTCGAATGTTGGTCAGGGAGACGGGAAATCAGTTGTGTTAGTGCAGTAGTGTAACTCCAGGTGTTTCTGTGGTGGTTCAGTGGAAACCTATGGCAATAAGGCCGTTAATGGTTGAAAATGGTTGATGAACTGAAGCTCTCCCTGGAGCAATGTTTGGAGCACTGGTTGTATCATGGATCCAGGCATGGCGCATGATGTTGCTGAGACACTCACAGAGCTGAGGAAATATCAAGGGGGCATGAAGAAGGATGACTATTGGTCCTATGCTCTCGAAGATTGCTTGGACATCATTGCATCTTGGCCTCTTGAAGGGTGTTTGGGTGATTTTGGGTGCCCGAGGGTGTCGGTGAAGTCTGCAATTGTTCAATACCCACTGGACGCCCTAGCAAAAAATGTCGTGCAAGTTTCAAGTTTGTTTTGGCAACAAGGTTGTCTGTGCATGTTTTTGAAACAAGGCCGGGCGCATATGAAAATCTACAGGTCGTGACCGGCAATCAGAAGGTTTTCGGGCAATTTTCCCATCAACCCGTGCTGGGAATCATGCCGCGGTGCCTTTTTTTGGGATCAGCGGCATTTCCCCAGCGTTCCGGAGCCCAGGCCAAAATTCCAAGCATCGCCGCCAAGATCTATCGCAGGACTGACCCCACAATCTGTGTCGAAAATGGGGTGCCAGATATTTGGCGGCTCATCTCAGTTAGAATTGGGCTAAGCTATACCAAGTATGATAGAGCATAGGACCAGTAGGATATTTGGTGGCTCATCTCACTTAAAACTGGGCTAAGCCATAACCGGATGGAGCTATACAAAGCAGGACACGGCCATGCGCCATGGGTCAACTTTACCTTCCAGGAATGGATAGGTGATGATAAATGAACATCCCAACACTACATGACTACATGATTCAATTCCGCCATTTCGATTCTTCGGCATTTCCAGCTGCGTACGTTTCAAGAAATGCTGTCCCACCCCTCCAGTTGCATTCATAGTGGGTAACCATCCCTACTTGGGGTTCCCTGATTACCTACTATATAAGCAACTGGAAGGCCAGGGTTGGTGAACTCTCAACTCAGTCAACCCCCAAAGGGTCCAGGACCTTCCACGATGGCGTGGTGCCTGCCTACGACTCCAAGCTGGACTGGGCTGCCAACTTCGCTCAGTACCTTGGAAGCTGCGTGCTTCCACGGCTGCCATGGTGTCCCACTATGGATGCTGTCGCTGACCATGGCTGAGACCTGGGGGTGCCATCGGTTCACTTGGCCAACTAGCGAGTTCTTGAGCTGATGAACGGATTTACATGGTATGTGTTTACTTACGACGGGTCAGATAGCAGATTCACAATGGCATTTTGCCTAATTTTTGGCTTGCAGCCAATCACCACCCCAAGGTAGGCCTCCAGGTTGAATGCCTTGAAATGGTATTGGCGGTATTGGTGATGGGGCTTCCTGCATGCCATGGTGACAAATTGCGGCACTGAATTTCCAGTGCCTCTTCCGAGCTATTCCCCAGAAAATTGGATTTTTGCTGCAGTGACTGCTGGATTTCAAGCTTCTTGGGGGGCAGAGGCCCATCAGTTCAGTTCCAACATGGGACGTGTCAATGGCCATGCCCCAGGGGGTTCACCGCCGATCCTTGGTGCTTGGCGCATCGCTCAGGATGTTGGGCGTGAACCAAGATGAAGGTTTCAAGGAGGCGGTGCGTTTGTATCTGATGCTTCACGCAGATCATGAAGGTGCCATGGGGAGGGACCTGGGAGATGGGAGCAGGGAGCTGCTGTGGGTTAACCAACCTTTCCATAGGGAAAACAGCCTGGTCAATGATAGGGGAACCAAGGGGACTAAGGGTGAACTGACCCACTGCCATCTGGGATGGCCATGATTCCTGGGACCTTGCAAAACACAAATCCCCGCGCTAATGATTTTTTGGGGCTGGGTGCTTCAGGATCTTACTTTGCCCAAGTCAAATTGGAACCAGTTGATAACCATGAGTTGATAACCATAAGTTTTTACCAATTGATCACCAGTTGATTCACCTAATCATGTGACTCATCAGTACTGGTACCACTGCTTCGTGGCTGGTGAAGATCAACGGTGCCGAACCGCTGCCCAGGTGGCAACGTGTCGGCCCACGCCACACACCTGGTGGGCTCAGCCTTGAGCGATCCCTACTACGCCTGGGCCGCAGGGCTTTGCGGCTTGGCCGGGCCCTTGCATGGCTTGGCCAACCAGGCAGCAGCGCTGATCCGCGCTGCTGGGAGAAATGGGAACTTTGGAAGTGATGGGCTTGATGGGTTTGTTTGACTACTGTTGGTTGATCTTTGCGTTCTGATGATTGTTTGGTGAGTTTTTGTTGGGACTCCTCACTTTGGAAATGGCGTAAATACATTCAAAGATGTTTTAAAAAGGGAATGTGCCACGATAGTATCCCGGATGTAAGGTCTCATGATGACCAAGTCATGTCTGCATGAGAAATCACAGTTATTGCTTTGCTTCGAAATCGCAGTTGATTCGGTGACCGTGGAGCATGGCGGGGTGGGCGCCCAAGCTCAAACCTTTAGACATCCAGCTGCCGCAGGAATGTTTGACATGGCTTTTGGACGTCCAAAAGCAGCTTCATGGCCAAAAACCCACCAAGGACAGCCTGAGAGTTGGTCGGTTTGAAAGGTGGGCGGATCAACGTCCGCAGTGCCTTCTCCATGATTCGTTCTGTTATCCTTTCTGGGTGCAGGCGATCAGTGATGAACGTTTTCCTCGGGTTGGTACCTGCGGACCTGCAGTTGGTTCTTCTTGATCGATTCTGAGCATGGTGTTTGGCAAGGTCTGCATGGTGACCATTGCAGAAAAAGTTCATGACTCTATGAGTCGGCACCTTCCAAGATGGCAACCGTAGGTGCAATGATGCTCCTGAGTGGTTGTTTCATACTGTTTTTGGTCTTATCCTTGGACACCTGAGCAATTGGGAGCCTCCGTGCCTCCTGCATCACAGGAGTTGCTGACGGACTTTGCCAACAAGACCCTGAAGGCATTCGAGGGGGCGGTGGGAGGCCACCTTGAGGGTGCGGTCGGTGGGACCCTGGTTATAGTTAGCCTTGACATGACGAGATTTTGTTGTGATGGTTGGGCATGTTGCTACTCACATGAGTCTGAACCCTTGAGTCAAACCATCAAAACATCGCTGGATAACTTTCCCGAAGACTTGCGTCGATCCCTTGGAGATGGAGCTATGATTTCAAGAACGGCCTTCGTGGGGAGAATCATCCAAAGATATACGCCAAATCATGTTCTCAGATCCAAGGATCGTGGCAGTCAGGCAAATGGCTGGTGAATGGTTGGTGAATGGTTGGTGCCCAGGGTTGTTGTTGTTGTTCATCCTCCCCGTTTTTGTGTTTCAGGTGATGCTTTGGGTCTGCTGCTCAACTTGTAGATGCATGTGGCTGCTGTTGCAATCCAACATCCGCAAGACTACCTGGCAGAAAAGTTGATGCATCCACGATGTTTGCCCCAAGACTGTAGAACTGATTTCATGTCCCCATCAGTATCCACCTTTGTTGTGGGGAGCCCCAAGTTGGGACGCACCCAATAGAAATGGTCCTCCCAGTGCTGCTTGCCCATCATTTGTTGCGGCCGGGGCTTGGTGAAACGACCCGGGTCTACCATCAAACGAGCCAGGGACCATTTTCAGCCATTGCCACCAGCATGAATTAACCATTTGTTCAGAAGTTGCAGCCCCTGTGGAGCGGAGCAACGAAAACATGAATGAACCATCAAGTGACCATCAGTTAACCCATAAACTATGCACTATTAACATTTATTAACCACTTAGCAACCATAAATCAAGGGGATCAGGTAACCAACAATCCAGCATTAAGTTTGACCAATATTTGCCACACACTTTAAGCCAGCATTATTTCCGATTGGCATAGGAACAACTATCCACTTATTAGATAGCACTTGTTAACCACTTATTAACCACTTCTTAGCCACTATAAGCACTACTTGTTTGATTTAAATTTATTGTATATTTTCTTATATTTATAAAAATAACTAATTATATATATATATATGTATTCCCACTTATTACCCATTCCCAGCCAATATTTGCCCCAGCAGTGGTTGCATCTGTGCCAGGAGGGAAAGGTCATCCCAGGTTTCGGCCATGCCGTGCTCAGATGCTTGGCCCTGGCTTACCGCGCTGCGGTCGGTCGGGTGGTGCGGGTGGTGGTGTAGCCGCCGAACGGTGGAGTAGCGATGTGGCGAGCTGGGTCAAGCACTTAACGAACCAATTTCATGGGGGAGAATCACCAACAATATTAAGGGAAACAGCCTGGTTAATGATAGGGGAAACAAGGGTTTGACCCACAGCCATGTGGCCATGTGGTTGGAATGGCTGGGAATTGGATTTAACAATGGTGCGTTTTCCATTGGTGATATTCGGACATTCAGAGTCGTCACGATGCCGTCAGAAGATGTGCCGTCATCCGAAGATTTCTCGAAACTTCTAATGTTCCCTAAGCATGACTTCTATGCCTATAAGATTCCAAGACCAGCGGTGATCCCTCCTGTTTGTTCTTCCATCTTGGATACTGAGTCACAACAACTTTCCTTAAAGAAATGGCAACTCCAACATTTTGAAAACCGAATCTTATGTTGCAGCGCCTGAGGCAATTAATTCTATGATGAAGTTCGGTCATTTTTCCCCCACATTGCAGCATGAGAGTGCCAACGCAGGAGGCATCGTGGGTTTTTGTCGGTCCATGTTGGCTCAGGAAACACTGATCCACGCTACATGCTGGAACGTGAGTTTGCTTTGAAGCACTGCGCTGAAGACCCTCTTTTCCAGCTGGTTGACGCTTGGTGCAGCCTTAATTCCAGCTGTTAACCACCCCCCCACACTTAGTGATACGTTTCGGATCGTTTCGTGCAAACCCACTGGAAGCCCCAGCGAATAAGCAACTTAATGACAAATGACTAGCTGTTGAGCTGGTTTTATCAAACTGTGGTTTATTAAGTGATGGGGTTGCCACTGATTTTCCCGCGATGTCATTGATATGCCGTTGAAGCCACAGAGTGCCACGTGCAACCCGGCAGCCTTGCTCTTCTTGCAAGATCTTGCAAGATATGTACGCCGCTGTATCTAAGGACGCTTGTTATCAGGCCATTCCTCCAGTGCTCTTGAAGCAAGGTGCCGAATGATAGCCGGTCGTACATCATTTGGGGCTGGTAGCCATGTTCTACAGATGTGGGTGGAGCATGGCTCCAGGCCTCACATGAAGTTTGGGTGTGTAGGGCAGGAAGGGAAGATGAGCAGGAAAGAATTTGTTGATTTGTTCAGAGTTTCAACTGTTAAGTGTTGGTTAATGTTCGAAGCTTGTTAATTGCTAGGTGCCACTTGATGTCTTACGGCATGAATCGGCTGGCGATGGATTGGAATTGCCTCATAAGTGATGCAGGATAAGGGGTTCAGCTGCTCAGCTTTGGGTGTGTTTTCTCTGGTTGTTCTCCTTTGTGGGTGATTCCCTGGTCAAGATGTATCCCCGCTGACCACAGTGCGCCACCATGTGCCACCCTTCCACCATTGGAGGTCCGACTTGTTGGTTGGACCAACTTGGATGTGCATCTGGGGTTATATCCATGGCTTTAAGCCCTATAAGGTAGCTGAACTAAACCCTACTGGAGAAACCATGGTAAGTTCATAGTTACTAAGTGGGGATGCACATCTAAGACATGTTACCACCAAAGAGCTTACCCCACTCCTCAACGGTCCTTGCGGGAAGCCCAGCTGCAAGCGCGCCGCTGCCAGGCAAGGTGAAGAATCCGTATCCCAACGTCGATGCTCACAGCGGCCAGTTGATGTATTTTTATAACCTTAGCCGCTTGCCATGAATCTCTGGGTGGCGGCGGCGCTACTGACAGATGGTTATGATGAGTTATGACCACTACTAGTAGGTTCTCAAATAGTAGGGTACCTGCAATGATGGATAGTCATGTTACGTAAACATGAATGCCATTGGTTTTACAGTATCATGATTTATCTCACAGTTATGGAATATGTTAACTCATGATGCTCAACTTCTTGTTGTTCAAGGCCCCTTCATACAGATGATTAAGCATCAGTGTTAGTATCCACTATTTGAACCCATAAAATCCCATATACTTATCAACCTTACCAGCAGTTTGTTCCGTGAGTAGGAGCCAGTATCCGTTCTATTAAGCAACAGTATCAATCATCGGTGTCATCCAAATATACGGACCAAATAGATCCATACACGAATTATCATCCCCATAGAAGACTAATGATTTTTGTTTGGCTTTGACCAAAACTACAACATATTAGGTTAACCTTCATTCCTGATTGTTAACCGATGTTAACCGCCATGAGAATCCATGATGTTAAGCACCGCAGGTGGATCCACCTAGTGGTTAAGCATGGTTAAGCCACCTACCTTTTTTTACGCGACCAGAGGTTCATTTGCCAACGAGTAGTTGAGCTACATATTTGGTTGGCTATTATACCCTATGATTGCTTATCAGTCATCTCATCACTATGAACCATCAATATCAACCATCAAATTAACCATCTTATTGAAACTTTTGGTCATCAACCAATGGTTGGTGTTACAAGCATCCCCCATGGTCAACTGTGACTATCAACCATCAGACCATTAACTCCAACTGCACATCCAAGGCGACACCTTGATGGCATCAACCCATCAACCATCACCCCGCTACCAGCCATCAAACCATTCATCACCATCAATCAAACCATCAAACCAGCCTCCATTCATAACCGTCAAACCATCATGGTTGACCCATATTTCTCATGGGGCTGGTTCAACCAACCAATAACCAGTTGATGATCAGTTATTAGCCATGAGATTCATTATATTACTTATTAACCACCATTACCTCAGCTTTTGATAGTAGGTAGTGATTAGGCTAGTGGCTCAGCTGGTTCAACCACCGAGCCCCGTTGAGGAGAACAGAATTTCTACACCGTGGTCTTCGCAGTGTCCCGCACCATGGGCGTCATGGCTCAGTACATTTGGTCTCGCGCTGCACCTTGGACCGCGGCTGGCTCCATGGGCCGATGCGCCCGTGGTGGGTGGTATAGTGTTGTTGTTTAAGGATGGCCATAGCGTGAAACCATAATAACACAAGATATCTATAGAATATGATATATGGTTTTGGCTATCGTTCTAGCAAGCAGGATATAGCCTTATAAAACATGAATGTTTGTAGGGTTTTTACTATGACCAAAAAGTTCGTTGTTACTTCTTGCCAGTTTATATGTAGATCTTTGTGCAGTTCAAGGTGGTGACCCCTGCAGATCTCCCAGGTGAACCTGCCCATCGAACGACCCAAGTCGCTGCCCCTGGATGAGTTGCTGGTCTTGGCCAAGAAGCATCGCTGGGAGCGACCCAAGGGCTCCGTCTCGGACCAGCAGCATCTCGGCCCCCGGTGCACCACGGTGGGAGATGGTACCTGGTGGTGGTGAATGGATAGGGATCAGCTTGCTTGGGATGGTGGGCAGAAGTTTAGGTTTTTAACCCAACTGTGCGAGATTTGAGTGTGTTATAAGAAATGGATAGAGGTGGATTATTAGATTCCTTGTTTAGGTTGCTATATGAGGAGCTGCTAGTGAAAATTCAGGCAAACTGGATTGGTCAAGGGGTCACAGCCTGAAGAGTTGAGACCGGCATAAAACAAGGGCGACACTCACAACCTGGCAGGGACGTGCAAACACACCTGTTTAAAGTTGCGCATAATGATTGACCATGATTGACCCATATTACGCATTTTTAGGATACATCACCATTTTTAAATTAAGCTGGGGTTGTTTATTGATTAGTATGGATCTCCCGTTGCAAGTATTTGGTGATAGTAGGTTGAATCCTGACAGTCGGTCCATTGCAGCAATGCGGTTTGAGAAGTGAAAGCCACAACATATTTGTGTTGCCATTGTCGGGCGGTTTGCCAAAAAGTGACCCCTAGCATTAGCCAAAGGAACACGTGATGCTTGGTTCAGAATGCACCATATAGTTAACACATCAAAGACCATTGATGATGAGACAGGCCCCTCCAGCGCACACTGTTGCTAGACTTTGCTGCCTTGAAGGTGCATACTTGTCTCACTGTAGGACGGGAGGTTGCAATCCCATCCCTCCTAGAAATCCTGCGAAGGACTTCCACACATTGCAAGGGGGGGTCGAGGGATGGCCCGTTGAAAGGAAGACAGATTTGGACGCTCACAATCACAATCTTGCTATGTTGGCGCTTGAAGATCATGGCTTAACTGACGGCTTCTTGGAATCCACCATGCCAAAACCTCGCCATGTTGGGCAATGAAGCTTCCACCCAGGTAGAAATCCATTGGAGCGATCTGAACGCGGCGAATTTTAAGAGCTGTGACGTCAGACCTCAGTAGTTTTGATGCGACCAAAACAGCAGCCGGCGGCACATGCGGAAAGACTTGGGAGGATTCAACTTTATACTTGTATTGGGGGCGGCCTGGCTTCTGAACGTTTAGATGATGATGGTCACATTTCAAAATGTTCTGACTGTGGCTCGTAAATGTTTGGACATCATCAGTAAATTTGTTGATTAGCGTCTAGTGGAAATTGCCAGTACTGACCATAACTTTCTGCATGGGCCTGAAAGCAACAACTAAAAATGAACGTTTGGGTGCAGATCACAATCAATCATTGGGCCGCACTTTTACAATCGTCGTGGCGTTCAGAGTTCCCCTTTTTTCAAAAGGATCCACCAAACATCTGTGAATAGAAGGAAGAATTCTTTAGACACGAACTGCGGTTGTCGCACTACCAGCTATGATAATGATGGAACTGGCCATTCATCACTGGATGTTCTGGGCCCCGTGTCATGGATACCCCATGAGATGGCTGGGATGATCATCATGGGTGCCACTTCCATACCGACCATAAGGTCATACACTCCTGTGATCCAACATAGCTGGCTGGAGAGTCACCATATTTAATAGAGAGACCTTGGAACACCATCAATAGCTTGTGGATTTCTGTCCTAGGTCGCCAGAGGGTACTATGCACTTAAAAGGGTGGATCATAACCTTTTGATTAGGTCCGTTCTGAGCACATGTGTTGATAGACTCACTCGATATGACTCTAAAGCAAATAAATCAGCCACTAGTTCTTATGAGAAACCATTGTCTATCACTACAAACCAACGGTTTTCATCCAAAATCCGCAACATGACTCCAAATCAGATACATCAGCAGCTAATCCCTGCGCCCACCTGACAAGTTCTCCCAAGCCATCGCCGTGGCGCCCCAGGTTTGGTCATCAACTATGCCGACCCCAGCCTGGCTGCTGGCACGGCAGTGTTGGGCCTGGGCCTGGTGGTGCTGCCACTGCTCAGTAAACTCAACAAGCTCCAGAGTGACGAGATGTTTCAGCACCTGAGCTGCACCGCTTGGTACCGCTTGGTACCGTGGTGACCCCCGCTGAGCTGAAGAGTTTGAGGATGCTGAACCCTCCTATGGTTTGAGGATGCTGAACCAGGGACAAGCTCGAAATGTTTTGCAGGGCTAGGAAGGACGAAAAATTTAGGTGCCGTAGATGATATGTAGATGACGCATTTTGCTTCGACTGGGCAACCTAACAAGTGCTGTTACTTGTTTTACGAGGTTGGATGTGTAGATAGACAGGTATGATAGGCTCATGGACAAACATATCATCATCCACATGTGACACCTGTATTTTGTGCACATTTGCGACACAGTCTCTCAATCAGTATCCGAAGTCAATCCAAGCAGCCGGGGCAAAACGTCGAGCATAAACAGTCACCCGAAACCTGCATGAGGCGGTCATGGGCCGTCCCTCAAACAAGATGTGGGTGTGGGCCAGTGGAGACAAACTTTTTTTTTACCTTGAAGCCATTGTTTCCAGCTTGACTGATATTGCAATTTCTTTGCCAAGATCTTTGTTGTTGCTAATGTTTCTGGTATTGGTGGTTGCATGTCAGAATCGTGTTTTTTTCTTGGTGTTCCAACTTTCCAACATACATCTGACCGAATGCATCCAACGGCCTCCGTCCACAGACATGTTTTGGACTTGTGCAGCCAAGGTACAAATCTCATGGAGAGACGACCCTTGGTTCAGTGTTGGGGGATCAGAGCCGGCTTGGAGGCTCATGCTGGGTTTCAAGACACAAGCATCGACATTCAGAGCCATGACAAATTGGCGCACGTTCATCTTCGATGGATTTATATGGATTCATGTAGCCATTTACCAATAGTAATTGGGTTTTGCCATACACCCACCACTGATCAAATACATATTGGTGATTAATGATTGTTTACGTTGGATCAGATTGGAGTTAGATAGACGGCCAAATAGGTAGATCCGGGGGCAGGCAGGGGTTCCGGACACATGCCTTGGCCAAGGAACCCCAAGCAGCCGTTGCGTCTCTTCACCGAGTCGGAGTTGCGACAACGACTGGGGACGCTGGACGCAGATGCTGTGGCCAAGGAGATTGTGATGAGCACCTTGATGACATGGGACATTGGCAGGTGGTCATGGGCAGTTTGGAGATATTATAGTTGGAAATAATTGGAAAATCTATATATATATACATAGAGAGAGAGAGATGCAACTCATGGCAATCAAAATTGCACCTAATGAGCTTGCGACTCTACGAATTTGGGGGTTGGTTGAAATTTTGGTGTCTATGACATCCAATGACATCCAATGACTATATTTGGTTGGTGGTTTCAAACATTTTTTATTTTCTCTGGTAGTTATTAATTGATGGTTGGTTGCCAAATATTTTTCATAGGAGTGGTTCAACCACCAACCAGATATGCTCTATTAAAGGGTTCCGTTTGAAGCTGCCAATGCCTCCCCACCTCCTAAGGCACGGAAGAGCTCGATGAGCACATGGAGGTGAGGGTGGGCCCGTGGCTGGGCCACACCTCGCCAGCCGCTGGACCCCAGGGATGGCGATGGAAAGCACTGGTGAAATTGATTAGTGATATTAACGTAGTGTGGGGGCGGGGCCCCCCCCCCCCAGCCGCTGGACCGCAGGGATGGCGATGGAAAGCACTGGTGAAATTGATTAGTGATATTAACGTAGTGTCATGTCAATAAATCAAGGACTAGTCAATGAACATGATTGACATTGACTAGTGATATTGACTAGTGAGAATTGACAGTCGACCATTTAACATGATTGACATTGACTAGTGATATTGATGGGTCGACTGTTAGACAAAGAAATAGTTGACTACTGAGCAGGCAACACTGGCTGAGTAGTCCGCCACCAGATTACCCTTAGTTCATCAGTAATTGAGTGAGCCGCTGATGAACCACCAGTTGACCAGTGATGATTGCCTTTTGATGTGAGGGTGATTTGCTGAATGATGTTGATCACATGAAACAAACATGGCCAGAAACGGAAGTCAGCCGCTTGGTGCTTAGAGCGGGTGTATGTGGTGGCACTTGATGTTGCTGTTGCCAGGCCTGCAGCATGGATCAGACTGATGACGAGGCCTCGCGGCCTCGTGCTTTGTTTGTGGCCTGGTGATGGTGCTGGTTGCAGGGCCCGCAGGGGCCAACAGCCAGTGACTTGTTGGGTATGGTGAGTCAAGCTTCAGCAAGCCTTGGCCACCATTAGCCAGGCAAAACAAAATTTGCCATGCCGCCCATGACACTAATGGCTAGTCACCACAAATTCAGAATTTCAAGACTTGAAATGTCAACCTGAAAAAATATTTCAAACTCGCCGCATGTGTCACCATTTCGTTCGTAACTGACCTTGACGGCACCCCCACTGCAACTCCCTGAGCGCCACTCCTTGGGCGCCGCCAGGTGGGTCGCATCCAGAAGTGGCGCGACTCGGTGAACGCCAACCTGCGCAGCTTACAGAAGCGCTCGGCCCTGGCGTTCCTGGGCCTTCCGCCGGACTCGAGCCTTGGCGCGGTTGAGGCGCATGGCCCGCGGTGAAGTCAGAGCTATGATGGGGGGGTGATGTTATGGCTGATGCTTGAACTTATATCAATGGCAATTAGAAATAGCTATCAATGGTGATTAAATAGAAATAGCTATCAATGGTGATTAATGTTTTAAATCAGTTCTGACTGATGTTTGAAATCTTTAACTTATATCAGGGGTAATAGCTATGAATGGTGATTAATGACTATCCTTAACTTATTTAAATGGTATTCAGTGGTAAGAATAGCTATTAATGGTGATTCATCGTGGATAGTGGTTAATGTTAATGAACCACGTATCAATGATTAGTGGATGGTTCTGGTGATTCATGGCTATGAAATGCGATGGCGCATAGCAATGATTGGTGAACCATTTCAGATGATGGGGGTTGTAGTTTTTCAATGATGCTTGCAAATGGATGCAATTGGGTCATGCAACCAGTGAATTGCCATGAATTACTTGATTACAGGGAGAACCATGAGTACAATGTTCATCGCACACATTTGGGCTGTTGACATTTTTTGACATTTTGGCTGGATTCTATCATTGCCATTCGTCACAGTGGCGTGCTAAACAAAGGCTGGATGACGACTGCCAACTTCTTCGGCTAATTGAATATCAGCTATATCTAATATGCCATAATATGCCATCATTTCATTGTTTGTTGATATTTGTTGAATATCAGCTATATATATATATATAATGCCATGAACTCATTGTATGTTGATAGCGGTCCCTAATATTTGTCTCTCAAGCTTGTGCAAGATGCCTGCCTCAGACCCACGGAGACCTAGCATGTTTGAAGCATCACCAGCAATGCTGCAGCTCAGGAGCATGAACGTTCTTTGGCCGCAGCTGGGGTTTGCTTCGACATCTTCGACGATTCCAACGGACATATCACAAATGAGATTAATTGAAATTAGCTAAATCTACATCCCCTATTATTAACCACTATTAGCCTTAATTAGCTAAATTTGAATTTGATAATACAAATTCTTGAGCATGACCGACATCTCGGCCCTGGCCTTGATGGTACCAATCCTGTTCAAACTTGGTTGCTTGATTGTGGCACAGCCAGTGACTGGTGAATTGTTTGTCGAATTTGCTGCTGAACGAGTTGAATGGATCAGGATATCATCTACATCATATATCGACTATATAACTCTATCTTAGTTGATTGGCTTCAAAATTCTACCAGCCCCTTCCCAATGAATCACCAGCCACATGAAGCCTTCGCCAAGGGGCACCACCACTAGCACTAGCCTGCTGGCACTAGCCTATCCCCGGTGCCTGCCCTGATGCCTTCCCCAGGACATCAACGCGGTCTACAAGAAGATGGCCCTGGAGTTGCACCCCGACAAGGGCGGCGACCCTGAAAAGTTCCAGGAACTCCAAGAAATGAAGGCGTTGACAGCGCAGCTGGGAGCGGGGCAGCTGTGGTGATCTAAGGGTCGTGCAGCTGGTGATGCCATGGTAAGGGGAGGTCACCAGCTGTGGTGGGAATGGCTGGTGATGAGAATGGTTAGTGGTGAGGATGGTTAGGTGATATTGTTGGTTGCATGTTGGTTGCTCATTTGGTGAATCACCAGCCATGTTGGTGGTGGTACTGACAGTTCATGGCTATGGGAAATCCAGCTGTTGACCACCTCTCCATTGTTTGATTTGGCTGGTGGTTGGGAGGGAGCGATTCGCCAGGGGTATCCATACCTCCCTTCGAAGGGGGAGCCAAGGAGCTGCCAATTGCTCCAGCGCCACTAGGAAGGGCCCAAATCTTTTCCGTGCATCCAGGGGACAAACTGCAGCTTGCCAGCCATGGCTATACCATGATCAAGCAATTGCATGTAGACCAACAGCTGCATGGCTTGCAGGAGTTTAGTTTGGTTGCGCATGGGTGTGCCATGTTTTTTGTCGAAAGGCTGTGGGTGTTTCTTTATGGTCGGCCTGCGTGCCAGTGGGTTCATGGCAACGTGAAAGCAGTGCCATGGTGAGCCTGGAACCCGTGCTGCCACCGTTTGAGAGGAACGGCTTACGGAGATTGAGAAAGAGGAAGGCGAAGGTGATGGAAAGAAGGAGGACGTCGATGATCCTGAAGAGGAGGACCACGGCTGTCCAAGTTTGTGTTGGGGGAATACCGGTGCTCAAAATCATCCTGCAAATTCGTCATCTACAAAGGGCGATGCACTCTCTGTGCTTGATTGCCAGGGAGCCCATGTGTTTTTTTCATGACGGACATGTTGCTATCATAGCTACTTACTCATTCCGTGGTCATCCTGGCTTTCAAGGCAGCTGCCCGTGTTGGCGCTGATCCAAGGTGGCGCTGTGGGCAAGCACTTGAGCTCCTTTGATGGGGAGTGACCAATGTGGAGGTGGCAATGGTAGCGAACTGGTGTCTATGATCATGTCATGTGGCCATGCTTCCAGCATGGCAGGAAGCAAAGAAGCAAAAGGAAAAAGAGGAGGAGGAAGAGAAGAATCGTAGCTTGGCAGGGAGAGGCACTCTTGTTGAATCTGGTTTCCTGCCGGATCATCGACCCTCGCATAAATAGCACATGGACTTCATTTGCACGGGAGGATTTGAGATCATGAAAGTTGCCAAATTCATTCGGACTCCTCAGAAAGCCATAGAAAGCCCTGCTACAGCTGAAACTTTTCAGTCCTGCAAAGCATCATGAATTCAAGTTTGTGTGCGAGTATACCATCGAAAGATGTCTCGGCATATCCCCAGGAAGAGTCGAAGAGAGCATGTGCGTTGATGCCAGTGCGACCACAGAAGCATTTCGCCCATCATGGAACCAATCTCCAACGGAACCTGTGAGTTTCATCAGCAACATGATTCCACCAGTGTGGTGAAACCTGTCCTTGCCTCGCAACCTGAGCTACATTGCGTGAGGAAATCCACCAGGTACAGTACACTGGTATCCTCCAGCACCACCAGACACACGTGCCATGTCAGGCTTACCGCCCAACGAGCGCGTGAAGAAGCTCCGTATGGACGTGCACGACAACACGGTGCGGCTGTGGGAGAAGGCCAAGAAGTCCAGAGACGAAATCATCGGTGAAAAGGCTTTGTCGCTTGGCTGCAGCGGGTAGGTGCGGTGAGGCGTGACAGAGTATCACGGTGCCCTGGCAGGGTACGATGATGGATTTCATTACCAGATTGGATGGCAAAAGGCGGATCACAAGATCACCGCATGCTTCAAATGCAGGCACTGACATCTTCCACTTAAGAAAACACAGAATAAAACTCACCCAAGTCCTGGCTTAGCAATGGAGAAACAGCATCTAGCCTTGCCATTCCAACGCCGTTGCCTGGCGGTTTGCGACGCAAAGCCGTTACCTGGTGGCCCGGGTTGATGGGTCAAGCGGATGGTTGTTGATCCAACAGCTGAGGTGGTGGGACTGTTACAATTGCCACCATGGACCCCCAGCTCCTTTGGGATGACAACTGCCAATCCCAGTAGCCAACCAATGGTGATGGGTGGCTTGGATGGAAAACCTATCCTGTTTGGATGATTTTTGACCATGGAAAAGGTGGCCGATACTAAGCCAGAACATTGAACTGAGGGATAATATGTGTACATAGGCACTCAATGGTTTAGACTGCGAAGTGGTATTGCCGGGGTCGCCATTTTAAATAGCATTAGCCTGGGTAATTTGTGCTAACCACGGTGGTAGCAGTATATTAACCATAGTCGGAGCTATGAAATGTTTGGGTTGGTTGAAGTTGGCACTAAACACTTCATAACTATTGGTTCCTGACCATGGTTATAAAGATAGCTTGGTCCACGAATGCTGTACTCTGCAAGGCCCAAGCTGATTGGTAGCTTCCCCATTCTCACTGGCCATGACTTGGGGGTTACCGAAAGGGAAAACCCCAGCTGTACGTGAGATCTATCCCACGTTCGCCCCAGGAAGGCCAATGCACAGCCTGCCCTGAACATTCTGCGTCTCTTCGTCGAGCGTTTCGTGGCCAACGAAATCAAAACGCTGCGCCACTGGGGCTACAAGGGCTGCCTGGCTGGCTGGGTTGGTTGGTGTGGATGGCCAGTTGATGTTGGTTGATGTTGGTTGGTTCGATCACTTCCCTTGGTGATCCATGGCAAGGTATAGCAAAACCTGATTGTAAATCAACTGAACGGTTTGGATCGGAAATTGGCAGAGGTTTCGCCGTTCCACAGTTTCAGCGGCGGCGAGGGCAGTCTCATGTTTTCACGGTACTGTGTACCTTTTTGGCCAATGTTGAAGCAATTTTCACATCATCCCAGCACCGCCTGGCCGCAAGCCACATGTAAAGAAGCTGCAAAAAACGAGCCACAAACAGCTCACCCGCACAGGTCAGGTCTTTCTTCTCAATCTGAAACGCACCTTTTCAGATCTGTTTTTCCGGAGGTATGGCTTCTGGCCCCCTGCCGGTATAGCTTCATGACCCCCAGGAGGGCGTACCAGGTGGTAACCCCCAAAAATGGCTTCCAACTGCCAGGTCATGACGACACGCGCGGAGCGGAAGCGAAGCTGCGGAAGTTTTTGAAACAGGGCGCTGAGATCCTGTGTGTGGCCGCCCTGGCGGATGTCCAAGCGATGCTCAAACGCATAGCCCGCATAGGTGCGAAGCTGTGGATAGGTTAATGGGGTAACGGTGGCCCCTTTCAGCCCCTCAGAATGGATGGTTTCTCTTCATTGATTTGTTTCCCGATTATGGAGTGGTGCACACTTTTTATTAATTAATACATGTACTGCAATGTCAATTGGAGGAAGTATTCACTTGAGTTCTGAGAGACCTACATGTAAGTGTATAGACAACAATAAAGTAGAAAAGGAATGAAAAGGAGAGAAAGAAAGATATATGACACATATAGATACACATGCGTGTGTGATTGCATATGTGTATGTGTTCCTCCTGTACTGGGGCAGCTGCTGATCGAAGCTATGGGAAGTCATGTGGGCACACGTCTTTACATGAGGGACTGGCAGTTCGATCACTTGAAGTCAGCTCCCTCCCATCCTGATGTGGTGAAGCGTCAGTGGAATCAATGTCACTAGAGCCAGTTTTAGCTTCATTGCATTGCTGCATTGAATCAAGCCTCAGACTTATTCAATCACATTTTTGCCCACTAAAGATTCAATGCCCACGAGTGAATCAGTTTCCTGGGCACGCAGGTGTTCCATGTTTGCCCACTGCCCAGTGGCACCCAGGACACTGTCCACCCTGGCGATGCACTTCAACTACCGCTTGGTGGCTCGAAGTGGCTCACCAGAGTCTTGGATACCAGGTGTTTGGTTGGTAATTTTCTTTGGTTAACTATGATTAGACACGGCGTTAAGTGTGGGTGGTAACCAACAACAATTTATAGGTGGCTGGTGGTTAATGATGGTTACAGAATGGCGAATATAATGGCTAATGATGGTTAGTAACAGGGCATAGTAATTGACGTGTTTTTCCCAAAATATGTTGGATGGTTGGGATGGCTGATGGACTGATATTTTCGGATGGCTTATGGCCAGCAACCAGCAAATACCCTGTGGTAAACACACACCGCAATGGACAATCCTCATTCTTTAGAGAACCGCCAGGAAGTCAACTAGCTATGGTAGATTTTCCATCGCCAGGTTAGTTTACAAAAGGGTAGACCAAACCATGGACGGATGAACATCCAGCTGCAGCTCCACCGGTGGATGTGACTGTTCTTGTTGCTGTTCATATTGGTTCTTGCCCCTTTCAGAGGCATGTAATGATGACATAATCGTCGTTAAAAGCGTTAAAGCAGAATCAATCATGATATAGTCATATATATCCCTGCTGGTGTGGTCGTGGGCTGAAAGATTATGAAAGATTGGGATGCTGTTCAAACCTGGGTCCAGCTATAGAAAAGGATCAATATAGGATGCTTTTAGGGAATTCAATACCCTACGGGGGAATCACCAACAATAATAGGGCCTACGATCATAAACACCAAATTAGCATGTTCTATCAGATTTGTCCGCAGTGGTTCCCTAAGATTTCAAAAGCTTAACAAAGGTTGAGGGTGTTTGAGGGCTTCCGATGTTGGTTGAACCAGGGCCTGAACCCTCTAGGAATTGGCCTAACAGTCGTTTCTGGCCATTCAAAAGCGCTGGGCCTTCGTCAGCAATTCGTTGGTGAACATAGGGAAACGATCAGCTGCAATATGATGATCGCTGGTTAGATCAGGTTGAATGAACTAATTGGCTCATATTCACATATCAAATCATGAGATCAACTTCCAACATTTGGGTGCCCACTTTCAAGGCGTCACTTCAGGCTCCAAGTCCATTCCTTCCACTGCTCCCTTAAGGGTCCCTGGCATGGCGCACCTCAGGAGATCCAGAGCAAATGCGCCGCGCTGTTGGAAGCCGTGGGCGAAGTGCCCCAGACGGTGGAGCAGTTCCTGCAGCGACTGGAAGCCGATTTGGCCGATCAGAAGGCGCAACGCGACACGCGGATCCGGAGGGTGGGAAGAAGCCATGCTGGTGGTGAATGGATGGTTAATATGGGTTAATTCATCGGACAATTCGTAGTAATGGTGAATAGTGGTTGAATAAACGTGATCATGTTGTTGTTGGGGGTGGTGGGCCAAACATGCAATGCATTTGTGTAGCCATGATTTTTTGGTATAGCAATAGGAATTTGGGATATGGTATAGCCATGCACGGCCATGATTTTCTGGTTGGTGGTTTGATGGACATTCTGTATGCTCCATGGTATTAGCAAATGGTTGGTTCTTTGACTCATATTTTTCATAGGGGTTATAGCCACAAACCAGGCCGAACATTGAGCAACCACTTTTATTCACGCAATTCATTCCAAGTAAGGGGCTTGCTCTATTTTTTTCTCTCATCCATAATTCGCTGGTAAACTAGATGGGTCCGCCCATCCAAACGAGATCTGTTTATGTTAGTACGATGGTTTGAATTCAGTTGATTGAATATTGTGTTTGTGCTTTGCCTGCGTGCTCTGGCATGGATTCATGGGTTGGTACGGTAGTCTTGGCTCATAGCATTGCGCCTTTTCCCATCCATCATTTGCCGCTGCCATGTGGGAGTTCGAAGAACGCATGATAGATAGCCTCAAAGAATACAAAGTAGCTGGAGTTGTCTTTTTAGATTGTTTGTTGCGAGGTAAAAGCCTAATCCATAGAGATTCCCAAATGAGATCCGGAACGAGATCTAAATGGGCCCGAACGAGATCAAAACCCTCCCATCTTGATCCCTTCCCCTCCCTACATCTCCCGTGCTTGCACCACCCTCGTCCCTCTGTGAGTATCTTTGCAGTTAGTACCTAGCGCAGTGTTACTAGTTGTTTGTAGACATGTATTGTACAGTTCCTTTTTGCCTTGGTACGTTTTGTCTTGGTGCGTTTTGTTCCCTCGAACGTCCTATGGGCCCACGTTCCCTTTCCAGCGGAAACTTCCGCACCCACCTTGTGACTATCAATTAGTGCTCTATTTGAGGCATGACTGAACGAGATACCCCAAAACGAAGTTATCCAGTCGTAATTAGTGTTAAACTGAACGAGGCCGGGTCCGCCCATCAAAGTAGTGTCAAGAGTTTCTGTATGAATAAAAGGAGCCGCTCTGTAGAACTGTTGGGTTTTGTTCGCTTACATTTGTAGATATAGAATTAGACATATGATGTAGAACATGGTTTAAGTAACATTCATATTACATGATCATCACACAAGCTAAGCAGAGAGATGACATCACTGTGAGAAAATGGAATTGCGACAGATAGCCTGATACAATATGGCATGCACAAATATCCTTGTATTTTTCATACATATATTCATATACACATGCATGTATATATTCAGATAGGTATACGTATTTGTTTACATAGGGATACATATTATTAATCTATATAGATATATATATATATATGCGGTTTTTATTTTATATTTACTTGTGTATATATATATATAAATATGTATATGCTCAGCTGGCTATGGGAGTCTATGGGATTTGTGTTCCAAGAAACCATATACTCAGTGTACCTATCAGTCGCTCCTAGCGATATATCAACTCACGAGCAGCAGCAAATTTTTCAAACACAAGTTGAATGTATGAAAAGATGATTGCTTCACATTTTTGCAAACAAAATTGGCTGTTTGTCATGTCAATTGCTACTTGTTGAAAACCTGTTCTCATCTTGGGTGAGCTGCGTGTCAACCGTACCATGTTGCTTGGAGGGTACTATGCCACTGTCCAGGTGCCACTGCTGACCTAAGGTCATTGACTATCATGTGGTGGCGTCCAACAAATTATTGTTTACCATGTCTATCATCATTTTTGCTGCCATGATTTAGTGGGACACCACTCCTAATAGCCTTTATTTCACCAGGACTCTGCCAAAAATTCACCATTATTTGAGTTATTTCTCATCCTTTTTAATCATAATAACGGATTGAATATGAACTAGCAATCATGATTTGACATTTTTTTGTTTGATATCAACCATTGTTGAGCCAGTTCATTCAAAGTTGTTTTTTCCATTTTGATTACCCACTATGTAACCATTGCTTACCGCTGGTCGTTGATTAAACAGTTGGAAATTACCATGACTATTATAACAATTTGCCATGAATCCATCATTTTACAATTGTTTATTGAGGATTTTCACTGTTGACTAGTAGTCAATTCATCATTTTCCAGCACATGCACGATCAGCACGCACTATTGAAGCATTGCTTCACCATGTTTCACCATTGTTTATTACCCACTGTGTAACCATGGTTTCACGATTTTAGCTATGGTTTACCCATGGTTTAACCATGGATACGATTGGACACCATGGTTTACCCATAACTAGTGAATATGAATGGGTTTCTTATGTTTGGCACCCACAATTATCTCCATTGTTTTTGTTTCTTATGTTTCTTTGTTCAATGTAGATTTTGACCATTTGTAGTGGGTATACCCCATTTTAAGTAGGTATAGAATAGTTTTGGACTTTGGACACCACTTGTTAGTGGTATAGCGGGTATACACCATTTCAAGTGGGTATGCACCATGTAGATTTTGATAACTACGTAACTGGACCAATTTATAAAACAATTTGTGTTAAATATATTTTTTCTCCATGGGAAATTCTTGCTACTTTGTTAAGATAAGAATTTTGAACAAAATTGTTATTCTTATTATCTCCATCACTTGTTTTAACTTCGATCGCTTCACACCTCCGCCAGGACCGCGACAAGCGGCGCAAGGAGCAGCGCGCCGCCGCGCAGAAGGCGCGCGAGGCCAAGGGCGACTTCAGCGGCGACGCTGGGGCGCCGGCGGCGCCCAAGGCGGCGCCGAAGGCGGAGGCGCCGAAGGACGGGAAGGGTCGTGGCTCACCATGGTGGGTGAGGCTTGGGGTGGTGATACTTGGGGATGGATCCTGGAAAAAAAAATTGGAAGTTGGGGATGAATGGATCGAAAAAATTGGAATTCTGGAGAGGTTGGAGAAAATGGGAGTGTTGAGAGGTGACCGTGTGCTATTTCATGGCAGCTATGCGAAAATTGTTCTCAGAAGAAATTCTCCAGCTGGCACAGCTGGCGCGATTGAATCTGGCATCAGTAGGGAACCCTGGCAACGCTAGGTATCATCCCAATGGCCATTCTGGATGATCATTTGGCATGTGGCAGCAACGGTCCCAATGCCCTTGCAATTCCAGGATGGCCCAACCGGTGCAACCGGTGGTCCTACGGCCGCGACTGCCAGCGGTTACCCGCCCAAGAACGACCCTTTTGCGGACTTCGATTTTGGTGCGACTCCACAGACCAAAGGAAGCACCTCAAAAACCTCAGCGGCCACTCCTCCAAAGACTGAAGCTAGAAGACAACAGCGGGGTAGACCTGGGAAGACTTGGAGAAGCCAGATGCCAAATGCTGAATGTGAAGGTACAACCTTTGGGGATTTGTATAATGTATATTTGTTTAAGTGGGGAGCTCTACAATGAGCAAGTTGTGGAGTTGTTGACAAGTGAAATACGTGCGCGTTTATCGTGCGTCGTTCTTCTCCACTTGCATACTGTATGTGGAAATCCTGCACCGCTCCTTATGGTGAAAAAGAAACGATACATGAATAATTGGTCCAGCTTTTACAACCCCAAAGAATTGGCACAACAATAAAGTACTATACAGTACCCAGGTAACAAGTTGCACACTTCTAGTGTCAGCTTTGCTGGCGGAGGGGCCTTGACACAGCCATGTTGCATGAGTGTGAGTTCCGTAGCGGTGGTTTACTTTGCTGCCAGAGAACGTTGATCCAGCATGCAGCATGCTTGGATTTCGAGTCTCCGCAGACTTGTTTGGGCAAGTCTACATTGGGATTTCTGTAGATCAGCACGGGATATTTTCAATTAGCAGCTACCTGACGAATCCTTGATTCATGGAGGTTGCTTAGCTGCGAGTAACACAGGCTGAAACAGACAAGACTTCTCAGCCGAATCTAGAAACTGCTGCCGGAAAGTGCCCGAAACAGAGTCGGGGCAGCTCCTCCAGGTTGTTGTCATGATTTGGTTGCCCCACTTGCAGTGAAGACAAATCATCAAGTTTGGTTTTGTCGATAGCTTTTAAGGTTCGAACCCCAACTCCATGGGGTAGTGGTGGCGCGCTTCCCCAGGAAGCGCTGGCCAAGGATGAAGAGGAAAAGTCCACCATCCAAGCTGCGGTGAAGCAGAAGAGGACCGTGGTCTTCCGGTGGAACTTCTGGCGCAATGCCGCAGTGGCTGTTGAAGGGTGACCTCGGGGGATCATGGCTATAGAAATGGTGCAGGTAGGTCGTGGTTGATGCACCTGCCAGTGTTCAATGATGGTTCCAATCACGCAGAACTCAGCACAGCAAGAATCGGAGCTCCATGTTCTGGCGATGGCCTCGTGATGGGTTTTTAATTTGTTGGCACCTACAATACATGACGTGTGCATGTGTTGTTTTTAAAGCAACTTGCGTAAGTTCGTACACGCTTGTGCGCATACACTTCAAAATGTTTTTTTCGATCATGGAGACACATAGAGTATGATAGTTTGTTGACCGCAATGACATAATTCGCGATCGCGCATCTTACATGTATGAACCAAAAGCTTTTATATCCGGCTCAGACAATGCGGGACGGCTGTGCCCCCCTTGCTTCCTGACACTTGCCGCTTGTGCTTTTGGGGGCGTGATGTACCCGCAAACCATTTGCTTACCTAAAACAGACCATGAGTTTGGATGGTACAAATTGTTCAGGGTGGGGCCATGGTCATGACTTTATTGAGTTCAACTTTGTGATTTGTACCAGTGGTTGAAGCAAGAGTTTCCTGTAGATTTTCCCATCAACCAAGTCAGTGATGTGTATTTTGCTCATATTTGATGTGCAAACTAACTGATGAGGTGCGTTCAACTCATTCTTGTCGGACATGTCAGCCATCGGAATGTCGTACTTCTTGAATGAAGTTTGCAGCCGGACGTCATGCGACATCGTTCATTGGAGTGTGGTTTGGGAGCACTTGTCAGTCACTTCAGCCTATGGGACCTGCATGGCAAGTGGAGGACCGGATGGGACCCTTCTTTTGATCATCCGTATGCTGGTGCCCTCAAGTCCAATGGCACGGGCATCTATTGCCGACCTTGTCAAAGATGCCTGGCATTTTTTCAGCGCCATGTGCCATGACAGGCAGGAGCACCAGAGCTGAGCTTATTGGGTGATGGTTTCCAACACGTGATGTTTTTCCATTGCTCAACTGACTAGTTTGATGGCTGAAAGCGCTGGTAGAAGCGGACCTCTGGTTCAGTTCTGCATGATAAGAGGCCACCTGAACATGTAGAGCATGAACTGCTGTGGCAAAATGTTCGGCAGCATCCATTCGACAGCCTGATACTGTCGAAGATGTCGAAGCTAACGGTTATTTGAATGGAATCGCCTACTTGGATGTGCAGGCTGGGGTTATAACCATGGTTCGTTACGCCCTATAGGGTTAGCTTATAACCCCTGGAAACCATGGTTGGTGACCACTTACCAAGTGGGGGTGCACATCCAGCCGTACCCTGACTCCCCTGTAGTCATCTTTCCCGGGCAAAGTCCCGACTCCCGAGGATGGATCGTGACCTACGAGCGGCTGGGCTCAGCAGCGCTTGCCGGACACCTCAACCAGTGGACCTTCCGTGCAAACACGTTATGGACGTGGTAGGTGATCCCCACAAAGATGCGCCCCCAACAGTAAGAGTTTGTTACAACTTTGTGGGGGGAATCACTTTTAGGGGGGAATCATCTCATTAACAAAGGTGCCATTGTTAATGGATTAGTAGCCTGAATGGCTTATTAGTCATCTATTTCTGGGGGGAATCATCTTTAGGGGGGCCATTTCCAACCCCAACTCCTGGAGCCCTTTGCCATGCCATGTTTTGAGGCAGCACCATAGCTTCACATCAAGCACGGCTGATAGGCAGAATAAGTGGCTGAAGAACAGCAAACTTTGGTCACCCTCTGGTAAACTAACCTGGAAGCTACCATGGTTTTATGGTAAAATGGTGGATTTTCCCCACTTCTGGCTCAGTTTGTCAGCGTGTAACTGAAGGAGCTTCTCTTAGCATGGGCAGGTGCCCCGAAGTCACCAACCCAGTGTTGCATTGCCACGATCCAAGGTACAACACGGAAGTCTTCCTGACTCATGTGACCCGTGTCCATCCAAAGCCACCCCCTGGCTGGGGTTGAACTTGGGCACCGTCTCCCGAGAGTCAGAAATCTGTGCGAAGCTGCTAGGGCGTTGGCTTGGAAATTCTTGTGTCAGAACTGAATTGTTTCCGAAAATCGTAGGAAGCTGTCATCAAAAGCTGGTGAATACATGGCTCTGTGGTGAATAGCTGGTTCATGATAGTTGGCAGATGCCATTAGCTGGCACATGGTGGTTAATAGCTGCTTAATCTCTCAAAGTCATGCGCATTGGATTCGCACTGACGCCACGAAAGCTTTGCTGGGCACGTTGAGCTGTTGCGCGGACTTGGGGGTGTAGGATCTCCAGGATGCGCAGGTACTTTGGGCTGGTCCACATGCTATTACCATGGGGCCCCGCAGCTGAAAACCATAGACTATTCAGATCTAATCAGGCTGTTTTGATGTTTGTGGGTGATTTTTTGGACCCATCCACTTTTGTCATACTTTCGCTGCATTGAGCAGCGTCCCTCCCCGACCCGCTTTCCATTTTTTGCTTGACCACCTCAGCTTCAGAATGTGTTGGTTAAATCAGATGCTTGTGGCGGTTAGGGTTCGCTTCCCCTCGGTTGGCCTCCACTGCTTAAGGCTGGCCCTGTGGGCGGTGGAAAGGTCGGTCAGGGCGGCAAGGCGGGGGTGCGAAGCTGTGAAGCAGAAGTGCGACCGGTTTCAGCCTGAGAAGTTGGCTATGGGTCAATATTCATCAACCAATACTTTGGGATAAGAACCAGCAATAATAGGGAAACAAAGGTTAATGATAGGGGAACCAGGGGGGCTAAGGGTTTTGACCCACTGCCAAATGCCCTCAGGAATCAATCGTTGTTAGCACCACGAGTTTACTTTGCTGGGAATGAATTTTTGTGAGGGTTGAGAAAGCTCCAGTTTTCGGGATCATGGCGACGCTATGCGCACCAACTTCAATGTAGTTTGCTAGTTGCTTCCCATTTGAAGTTAAACAGTCAGATCTTTTGGTTGATCAGGGGCTAGGAAGTGTCATAGCGTGATTTGCATGAAGAATTATCTTTGTTCACCATGGTTTTCATCATGGAATTGACTATGTTTTCAATCAACCAGTCAACTAAAGAAATGTCAACACCATGGATTCTATGGAATACCTTGTGTTGTTGGCGATTGTTAGTATTGAATAACATACCATCAATGCATGGATCAGCTGAGAAAGTGGATGCCATGGGCTACCTGTGTTCCAAGTGCTGCCTAACAAAACTGGGCTCTCAAACCGGGGTGAAGCTAACCTGCAGTACATGTCTGGCCTCGTTGGTTGCTGGCCTTGTTGATTACCTCCGGCTTCATGCATTGCGACATATTGACACTTTAACTGAACGCTTCATTGTCGTGGTGGAAGACTTTAACTGAACGCTCATTTCAACCTCATTCAATTGCCCTGGGTCAACCCAAAAGAGTTCTTGGGAATTCCATGGCATCATGTGGAATCCCTGCAGCAATTTGCAAGTCCGAAGAGATTCGCAAAAGGCTAAAGAAGCCCTTGGCCCCCCCCCTCTTCTATACAAGTTTTTCTTTTTTGAATTGGTGCTATTTCCCGAAGTGCTTCTACAGCGAGCTGGTTTCAACAGTCAGGTTCCTGATGGAAAAAAGTACTGACTCGAGTCATTGCGGACTTGAGGCCGAGCTTAATCTTAAGGTGCTTGGAAACTTCTGGGGAACCAGTCAGAATGAATCAGAAAATTGGTATCACTACTACCTTCAAATGGATAGAAAGAGTATGCCTTGCAGGTTGCCAAGGGGCTACTCCACAAACTGCCACCAGTCTGCCAGGGATTCTGGAAAGAGAGGAAGGTACCCGACCGCCACCGCGGGATGCAACCATTGATAGTGGGATGGTCTCGGGCTGAAAAGGTGAGAAAATCATTAGGAATATCCATAGCTTTCGAGTTGATGAAGCCACATGTGAGTCGGTTTGTTCCTCCAAGTTTGAATTATACAATCATGATTATTTGTTGTCAAAAAAGGATCCCCCCAAATCCAGTTTATTCATTAGTCAATTCCAGTAGCCAACCAACCATAACTTGGGGCTTCCGTATGGCTTGAGAAACCACCATATTTGAGATTAGTCATGTATAAAAGCGAACGGTCCCCCTCCGGATGGAGAGGAAGGTTCCTCCAAAGGAACTTGATTGTTAATGACTAAGAGTTAAGAGTGGTTAACGAGAACGCATCATCACAGTTCATTTCCCGTTGTCAAATCGGCATCAGCATCCATTTGGCAGGCCAGTTATTTGACAGTTGATTTGATCATGATCATACAATTTGCCTGGTCAATCATATGTTTTTCCTGGTGAATGATCCTCATTATTGCCAATGTTCAAACCAGCTCAGTCAATTTGCCTGCCTGATCAGGTGGTTTCTTATCATTTGAGCACTATGTTTAATCCCCAGCTGCCTGATCATCGTTAATTTGACAAGCATTTGCCATAATTAACTAATCATCATTGGCCAGCAGTATCGGTGGGCGGTTTTAAACATTTTTTAGTTTCAGTATTTAGAAGTGGTTGGTTGGTTGGCAAAGACTTTGGCTCCAGCACCTTCGCCCGGTAGTCTTGTCACTCACTGACTGAGTGCGAAGGGAGCCATGACATCTTCTACGATTGACAATGGCCGGCATCGATTGCTGCAACATTTTGACATCCAGGGTATGATTGGTGGGCATGCTTCCGTTGATTCTCGCAAGAATGTTTTGCTGGATGAAGTGTCAACATACCATGAAAACACACGTTTGATGATCAAGGGATTTATGCTGCAACCTGAAGGGGGTTCTTCGGAAGCCTTCATGCGTGGTATTTTCTCCTCCTTGCCGGATACCAACAAAGCCAAAGATTTCACGCTGGTTGCATGGGAGGGTGACTTTGTTCCAGTCACTTTTCCCAAGAAGCTCCTCCTGTGGCAGTTGCGTGATGAATTCCATTTGTGGAGACCTGACCAGGCTGATTATTGCTTTGACTCAAGTAGTTTCTTTCTTCCTTTTTACATGAATGAGCATGATGACCTCCATCTCTTTGAGACGTTTGGGGGAGGATACGGAGGGTGGTCCTATGCGAGCAGAGTAGTCCAGAAGCATGCGAAGGTACCCATGCAGACAGTGACATTGGATTCGGATTTCACTGCCATCAAGAATTTTGCGATGCAGCACAATTGTTCGGTGATTGATGGATCGGTTCGGCTTCCAATTGATGCACTAAATGCTTCCAAAGGTCATGTGGTGATTCATGCTCCCATCCAGTCATGTGAGTGGTGGGAGGCAGTGAGGTCATGGGGTGTGGACATCATGTCCATCTCCGCACCATGTCCGCCATGGAGCAATGCTTCGACCAAAGCAGGATTAGGATGTGCAGAAGGACTTCTCCTTCCTCATTGCCTCCTTCTTCTTAGGATCTTTCGACCTCGGGTGGTTGTCATTGAGCAAGTGAAAGGTTTTGGTTCTCACTCCCATAAGCAACAGGTGCTTGATTGCTTGAAACATGTGGGATACTCACTTCGATGGTGTCGTGTTCTTGATGCATCACAATTTGGTGGTTCGACCAGGTCACGTTGGTTAGGACTTGCCACTCGCATTCATGACACGGGCATTTCATTTGAACACATGCAGATGTGGCCAGCGGTTTCTCAGCTCACTCCACAGGGGCTTGGAGCCATTCTTTCACATGACATGTTGGACATGCATCAACTGCAGATCACTGAAGACATGAAGCAATGTGGGTCGGCTTTCTCCATGCTACCGGCCTTTGAAAAATCCAAAATGAGATGGGCTACTCCTTCACAGATTTGGGCTTCACGATGCAATCCACCCACTGTACTCGCCAAAACTTTCATGTCCCGATATGGCCAGCAACATCAGCTTGAGGTTCGCATGTTGGAGGACAAAGGATACCTTGGACACTTCCTTGCAGTGATTGATCATGAAGGGAGATGTGTTCAGAGACTTCATCACCCTCTTGAAATCATGATGATTCACCTTACGGTTGATTCTGGTTTCGTGGCAAAAGACTACAGAGAATCCTGGGTGCAAGTTGGGAACTGCATTTGTTTGCCTCATGCACTTTTGCTCCTGGCCAATGCTGTTTCGTGTTTCGATCAACATGATGTAGATGTTGCTGATCTTTTTAGGGTTTTGCAGCATGAACACCTCAGCTCTTCCAATCTTGTGGAGCTCCAGCATGACTTGGGTTCTCTCTTTGTGGACCCCCGGATGATTTCCATGACACAACAGACGGGATTGACGCATAAGCTGGACATGATGAAGCAACTCTGTGATGGTTTCTTCAATGGTGGCTTGCAGAGTGGCTGGGTCTGGACTCCCCAGCATGGGCTCATTAGTCATCAACAATGGACTGGTGAGTCTGATCATCCGCCTCAGGCATCACAGATCACTCAGGACGATGGTGACACGGTTGATGTGACGGCTACTGCAGCCTTCACACCGGTAGTCAAGGCTGAAATGCAACTCGCAGACCAACGTTTCTTTGTTTGGATCAATGGTGACATCAGCCAGGCTGCCCTGTGTGAACTGTTTCATCTTCCTTTGCAAGTGAACTCTGCACCGAACAATGACTTGGGTCTTTCCTTTGTTTTGGTGGCCTCCACTGCTGTCAATGTGATCAATGCCCCATGGTTGTCACGACAGGGTTACTCCTTTGGCTTGCTTCCTTTGGTGCAAAGAGATTCTCTGACCATTGTGCTGCTGGATCCTACCAAATCATGTGACGAGGCAGCGCAGGATTTGTTGGCAACCTTGGGTGATGGTGAATGGTTTGACCAGTTTGGGGATGTCACTGAGCATTGTAGGATCACACATGCCACTGCCTTTTTCCCAGAGCCATTGCAACATCTTGCCTTGCACACACTCCCGTGTTTTCTTCTAGCAGCGCAGCAACAGATTGAATCCTCAGCAGTGTGGAACATCACCAAGGCTTGTCTTGTTTTCCGATTCCAAGGAGAGGAGACTGCAGTCAAGGTCATCTCACAGCTATGGAGTGAAGCGCTTGTCGAGGACACGATGCAACTGCTGCAACAGCGATGCCAAACCACGGACATGCCAGGCCACGCATCCTTGACATTTGCAGCCGTAGGTGACTCCTTCCTACTTCCCAAAGATACCATGCAGGAATGTTTGCAAATTGCAGTGGTTCGTAGGATTTTCGATGCGGCTCATGTGCATGAAGGCATTCCTATCACTCTCAAATGGAACTCCAGGACTTTGTGGCACGGGCAATGTGACAGTCAGATGCCTGTTACGGTGATGCTGGCTCTGCTAGAACCGGTTTTTCAACCATTCCTTGGAGCAGATGCTGTTCGCCTTATCTGTAGAGGTAAGGTTTGGTATGAAGTGACCTTGGAGGAGTTGATGCGGCATTCCAACTCTTCCTCTTTGGTCTTTGCACTGCAATTCCGCACAGCTGGAGGTGCTGGTCCGGGCTCCAAGGAAACCTTGAGAACATATGTCAAGAACACAGTAGCAGCCACGCTGCTGGAGCAAGGTTACCCCTTTCAATGGACTGCTGAAACGGTTGATCGACTCATTGACCTGACTGGGATGAAATTCATGTCGCAAATCGTCTCCATGCCTCAAGGATATGCCAGGCTTGAACAGATCCTCCAAGCATGTCGGAACTCCTCGATTGTGGTTCCGGAAAGAGTAGCTACGGAAGCCATTCGTACCAACTCCAAAGGCACACAGCAAATGAAAGATCAGAAGAAAAGACAAGTGGTGCAGCCAGATCCCAAGCAATATCAGTTAGAGATGACATACTTGCAGAATGAAGATGGCACCACCCCGGTGCAGTTGGATGAAATCTCAGCGCAAAAAACAGGCCTGATTTTGGTCTCTCTCAATGAAGCAATGGAGTGGATCAAGGAGAACCGTCTGTTGACCAAAGATGAATTGACACTTGCCATCATTGGACACCATCGCCTTGATACCACCTTGACCACCCAGACCTGCAATTTACCGTGTCATGACAACAACGGAAGGGCGGTCATTCTGGCCACCACTTTATGTCATTTGGGTGAACGGCGCATCCAACCAACTGCGAATCCTCAGAAGATTGATGAACAGGTGTGTGCCACAGTTGCTCTCACGCTTTGGAGGGATGAATGGGCTGACAAAGACTGGACTTTTGCCCTTGACCACACCTATGCCTTTGTCAAGCAGGTCCTTGCTGAACATGCCATTGACTCCTTCGTTGAGAGTATGTGGGGCAGGTCAATTCGAGGAGAAAACAAGCAGCGGAGCACGTCGCTGCAAGCGATCTCCATTCAAGTTCACCTGGCTGTGCAACAGTCCAAGCTTGCTGATTTCTTGAAGGTCACCGGTTTCTGCAAACTATATGCTACCCCTAAGAGTGGTGATGGCAGGGTTTCAGCAGATTGGAGAGTCATTTGGACTGAGGGAGATCGTGCACATCTTCATGCACTTTCAACACAGACCACTGGATGTGCAGGCATGGTCAGAAATAAATCCACGAGGGGATTACGATACAGCGTTTCGGATTTTGCTGCAGCATGGAAGGTCATTCAAGGTGACAAGAAGATGCCTGATGACTTGCACATCCGACACCTTTATCGGATTGAGCCTCTGCCTTTTGGGTGCACGGCTGAGATGTTGGGATCCTGGTCAAAGATTTTGCCATGGCCATTCCGGGCTATCAAGGCTCTTGGCCCAAAGAGTTGGTTGGTGGGCAGTGCTGATCCCCCCCCTCAAGGAGTGCATTGTTTCAATTCGAATCCAGTGCTGATCAAACTCATCCAGCCCAAAGGAGTTCAAGAGCCAAGTCCAATCTTGGCTGGGCCGAAACCGTCCAAGCAGGCTGTGCAGACCAAAGAGCGTGAACAAGCTGTGGATCCACACTTTGACCCGTGGGCCAAATCCGCTCAACTTCGTAGAGATGCCACTCAGGCTGCTGCTTCTCAACCACGTGCTTTGCAAGGGCCAATCGAGGCTCGATTTACTGCTCAGGATGCCAAAATTTCCCAGATGGAAAAAGCACTGCATGACTTACACAACAATCAAGCTCAGTTGCGTGCTGAAACAGAAAAGGGCTTCGCAGCAGTGGAGCAACGTGAACAGCAGCTACACCATTCCATCCATCAGGTGCGAACCGATTTGGAACAGAGCTTCAAGGGAGCCATCACTGCTCAATCCACCCAGTTGAATGCCACGTTGGATGACTTGAAAAAGCTCCTGATCAAGTCAAAGCGAGGACTCAGCAAGGATGAGGGTGATATGTCTGATAGTTGACACTGGATGGAGTCTAGGGGATTGCGGTTAACTCTTCTTCAAGGAATGGATTGCAAAGGGAGTTTTTCTTCTTTTCCGAGGAGAGTTGCCTTGCCTGGGGCATATGCTAGCCTTGAGACATTGCTAGGTTTCAGGGAGTTCGCTGTCATTCGACATCGACAAATTCAATTTTGCGATTTCGCCTGTAGTTCTTGCACAGGTGAGCACATGCTTTTCATTTTTGAACAGCCATCCTTTTGTCCATGTATTGTTGTTATTTTTGCCATGCATTTCTCATTCGCTCAATGTCATCGATCCATAGCTTTGCGAGGAATCAGAATTGGTGAGGCTCAAAATCCAGGGCCACGTGAAGCAGTCACATTTTGTTTGGTCAATCCCACATCCTTGGCCAACAAGCAGCAACAATTTGAGCACTTGATCCGCAAGTACTCGATCAGCACTCTCTGCCTTTCAGAGACCTCGGCCACAGAGACGGTGCAAAACATGTTCACAGGTTTCCTGCGGAAGTTTTCGATGAGGTCAGTGTGGTCTTCCCCGGTCCCACCACGTAAATTTCGCCTTGACGATGTTGCCAGTTTAAGAGGGAAGTCCTGTGGAGTTTCTATGCATTCGGTTTTACCTTGCAGGGCCCCTTGGATCCGCCGTCAAGAGTTTGTTTCCAGCACCAGACTCTTGCATTCAGTGATTCGCATTGGCACTCTCTGGGCTCAGGTGGTGGTTATCTATGGTTTTGCATCGAACTGGCCACAGCACAAGCAGTGCACAGATGAGTTACTCCATGAGGCAGTCACTCTTACCAAGTTTTTGCCACTCCCTGCCATGTTTGTAGGTGACTTCAATCATCCTATTGAGTCGTTGCATGATTGGCCCAACCTTGCGGCCATGGGGTATGTCACATTGGATCAGCTACACATGCAACAGAAGGGCTGCGCCATGCCCTTTACATGTCGGGAGGCGACCACACCTGACAATGCGATTTTCCACCCGCAATTGGCTGCCATGGTTCATTCCATTCGGGTTGACAAGGAATATCTGGTTGATACCCCTGCACCAGGTCTCTTTGACATGAGGGTACCTTTGAAACTCATGACGGTACCAAAGTATCGCTATCCGGAATCCTGGTTGCAATATGGACTAGAAGCAGATGATCTTCAGCAGGCCTCCACCAGCTTGTTGACAGGTGCAGATCCTGCATCATTGCAAGAATGGGGTCAGCTTTGTGAACATATTGTTGATGTTGCCCTTCAGGCGGAACACCGGGCCAAACCTGCATTGCAACTGCCTACTAGTTTACCTCGCAAGTGCAGAGGGCGATGTCAGCCACCGCGGCTGACACAAAGACCCATTGTTCCTTTGGTCAAAGCTTCACGTCATGGGAACTACACACCAACCAATGAACCTTTGACGTTTCGGAGTCGTAAGCTGCTTTCCCAATATCGCAGAGTTGAATCTCTCTGCAATCGGTTGAAGCGATGCGATGATGTCCAACAATTGCCTGAGAGAAAACAACAACAACTGCAGCAAGAATGGAAAACCATTTGTAAGCATCGAATTCTTGGTCAGTCCATGGTCAATTGGACCCAACAGATTCCAGAACTTGGACCCTGTCCGAGTGCCTTGCCAAGTTGCCTTTGGTTGTTAGATCTTAAGCAACACCTTCGATACCATGTTGATTGCCAAACTGCCCTTGATGCACAGCACAGGGATGACATTCTCCGGATGAAACATAAGATTGACGTGGCAGATGGTCATTCTAAACATGCCTTTGCAACTCTCCGGGGACCGGGTAAACCTTCCTTTTCCACAACGGTGCAACCAATTGAGGAAACTGCGATTCTGACCTGGGAAGCCGATAATCGGTTGCGTCTCTACATGGATCATGCTGGTGACTTGACTCCCACCTCTCCGGTCTTTGTTGATGGACATCCATGTCAGCTGCTCTCTCATGACCTTTATTCTGCACTGGTTTTGCCTCTTGCTGTTGATGACACGGTGGTTTTTGCTGAGCAATGTCTGGTGTACCAAACGGTTTTTCATTGCGATAGTGCGGGTGTTGCCAAACAACTTACTGGTTACTGGGAACAATTCTGGCTTCGGGATGACGACCCACCGGACTTTGATGATACACAACTTTTGGAACAAGATCCAACGGGTCGAGTCTTGTGGGACGTTCTTCAGCGATTTGACTGGTCTAACTGGGTTGACCCGCATACTGTTGAGAACTGGCAGACAGCAATTCAACAGACTAAGACATACAGTGCTCCTGGCATTGATGGACTGACTTTTGGGGAGATGCGCCAATTACCTCCTCAGATGCTTGCTCACTTGATAAGGATCATTGGTGCTTCTCGTGCCTTTCCTCCATGGATGATGCTTGCAAGAACGGTACCGCTGGCAAAGAAGGATTCAGATTTGCAAGCGAGTGATTCGCGGCCAATCACGATACTGGCTTCAGTCTATCGGATTTGGTCGAAGGTGACCAGTGCTGCGTTAGTGCGACACTTTGCAGCTTTCATACCCAAAGAAGTCTCCGGACTTCTTCCGGGGCGTGGTGCATTCAAAGCGATTTACATGCAACAGTGGGCCCTTGAGCTGGCAAAATCCAAGTCTCAATCCCTGCAAGGAGTCACTCTCGACTTACGCAAGTGCTTCAACTTGCTGCGTAGGTCTCGTTTGCTGCAGATTTTTAGAGCACTGGGTTTTCCGGAAGACTTACTTCGCACCTGGTTTGAATCACTGCGCCACCTTAAGCGCTACTGGGATATTGGTGGGTTTTGTAGTGCTACAACTCATAGTACCACTGGCTGCCCGGAAGGAGATGCCTGGTCAGTCATTTCAATGGTGCTGGTTTGTCACACTTGGGTGACCCTGATGAAACACTATGATGCTGCGGTTTCGGCCTCAGCCTATGCCGATAACTGGTCCTTCTGGGGAGTGCAAGGCAGTCATGCTGCAGCTTTACGTGCTACTCAGGAGCTCTGTGACTTTTTGGGCCTTGAGGTTGATTGGTCCAAGACATGGCTCTGGACCACTGATGGTACTGGCTTGACAGCATTGCGTGATCTGCTTACTGCCACCACCGGGGTGACAGACATTGCTACCAAGGTTCGAGCCACTGATTTGGGTTGTCCGGTGACCTACAGTTCCCATGCATGTTTCGGTGACATGGTTGATCGCTTTACCAAAGCCAAGCAGCGTCTCTCAAGATTGCAAAAACAGCATTGGGCACATGAAGTGAAGCTTCACATGGTGCGTTCGTCCATCTACCCAGTTGCCTTTTATGGTGTTGAGCTTGTGCTTGCCCCCCAACCTCAACTTGATAGTTTACGGGCACAGGTGGCTCATGCCATTCTGGGCTCAGCCTCCCGGTGTGCCAACTCTGCGATTCTTCTGCATGTCATTGATGGCTTGGAGGACCCTGGCCTGTATGCCATTGTTCAAGCAGTGCGACAAGCTAAGTCCTTCTTAGCCTTTACCTCTGATGAAGAAAGGCAATCCTTTTTGCAGATTTTGACTTTGGCTTCCACCAACTCCAAGGTCTATGGCCCTGCTTCTGCATTGCGTGAGTATCTGGCACGACTCGGATTAAGCTGCGACCAACGGGGTAACCTTTTGGGTGGGGCCTTCGATGGACTGAACTTGGTAACATCTTCTTTTGCTGACCTGGTGCACTTGTTTCGGTATGAATGGGAACACACTTTGCTGCTTTACAACACTGAAAGGAAGGATATTGGGTACATGCTGCCGGTGGATGGTGTAGGCACCTCTCGTGTTCTTGCTGACTTCTCAAGCTCACAACGTTTGATTTTGCTGCGAGAGATTTGTGGAGGCTTTCAGACTTTTGAGCAAAAGGCCAAATGGGATTCCACGGTGTCAAGCACATGTCCTTGGTGTCATGCAGACATTGATGATCGGGGGCATAGAGTCTTTCATTGTCCTATCTTTCAACATGTGAGGGACTTGTTTGGTGACCTTGTTCCTGAGATTGCGGAGGATTTCCCACACCTTGGTGCATTGCCTACCATGAGGGTGACAGGTGACCGGTTTTTCGTTCAGCAACTGTTCTCCTCCTTTCCAGTGCCTTCCATAGATGCTTCCATGCGACAACAACTGTTGAATCTCTACGTGGACGGTGTGGTGCCTTTTTACACGGATGGTAGCTGTGCACACCCTAGTCAACCAGTGATTCGATATGCTAGCTACGGTGTTGTGGCTGACCTTGCGGTGACTGACACAAGACGTTCTGAAGAAGCGGATAGATTTCTGGCCACCGGGGCGCTGCCACGAACACTGGTTCCTGCTGCAGCGGCTCGGTTGAATGGGAGACAATGCATCCACAGGGCGGAACTGGTAGCAGTCCTTTGGGTTTTCGAACGTTTCTCTTCAGCAGTGGTTTTTACAGATAGTCAGGATACACATGACTGGGTTGGGAAACTTCAGAAGGATCCACAGTCTGCAATTGATCCTTTGCATCCGGATTGTGATCTTCTGGTGCGATTGCAGCAGACGTTGAAACCGACACATGCCACAATCAAGGTTCGTGCTCATCGTGATTGTTCACAGGTCCGACCATTGCTGGAATGCTATCATGCACTGGGTAACCGGGTTGCCGATGAGTTGGTTGGGGTCACTAACCGTAACCTTTTTCCTGCTATTGCGCTGCAGCTTTCCCAATTTGCAACTGAGTACCTTCAACAGTGTGCCAGATTGAAGCAATTTTATGAATACCTTTTGAAGCTGGCTGCCGAACGGGAGCGTGTTGTGGTTACAGGTGATGAGATTCAGACCATTGCTCAACCGCAGCCACATCGGCTGGTGGATCAGTTGCGTTTTTATGATGCAGGTGGAGACTGGACATGTCCTCGCGTTTGGTGCGAGGATTGGCTCTCCTACAGTGCTTGGGGACTTCAAACTCTTGCTGCCATGAAGGAGTGGTTGTTGGACTGCTCTTGGCCAGGCTCTGAACATTCCACACCGGGGCCTACACCCCTGGGGATTAGCTGGGTTGAAATTTGTCTGGCGGTGGTCTTGCATTTGGGGATGTGGTTACCTGTACTGCGTAAGCATGCGGATGGTTCTACGTATGTTGTTCAGGCCACTTCTCATCAACATGCTCTACAACTGGGTACTTGTATTGGTGAACAATGCTGGATCGTGTCACAATTGTTTACACACTTGCAGGCATTGATACCGGAGATACTCATGCCCACGGTACGTCGGGGTAAAGTTCAGGGTCTCACTGTCTTTGGCTTTAACCTGCGATTGGGTGGTCTCTCACTTCGGCCGTCATTTGCCAAACAAGGGGAAGTGATCACCATCTTGCAGCGATATGTCCCTGAAACGGTGTATGCGGAAGGGCTGAGTCGGAAGATTCCCGCTGGTCTCGGCGGTTTACCAAGCGATGTTGTTGACCCTCACTTTGCACAGTGGCCTGAAGATGTGCAAGCTTTTCGAACTGATTTTGATTCCAGGAAACGAGCTGCGACCAAGGCGACCACAGCTGTCTTGAGACGTAGGAAGAGACAATGAGCGAATGTTTTCGTTGATTAGGTAGTTTCGGCTGTTTATGGACATTGGCTATTCCCAATACGGGAAGGGCCCCCACGACACAGAGGACTCTCTTCGCCGCGGGCGTCGCGGCTGGGGGAGCCCTGTCCCTGAAGTGAGCAGGTTGGTTGGCAGATATTTTTCATAGGGGTGGCTCAACCACCAGCCAGGCATCATTTGCCTTTGCCACTTGGATGGCTCACGTTCCCACGGCGCTGTCTCCCAACAATGAAGGGATGGGCTGTCACCTTCGGCCTGGCTGCGGTTGTGCAACTGGGCCAGACTGACGAGTGGTTGGTGGTGCACTCTGCTGGACCCTGGTGGGCCATGGTGAACCATAGTTTTGATGTGGTTTCAGATTGAAATTATGATCGTTTTCCGTAGGTACAAAAGAAGCAACAATCACCAACAATCGCATGTTTTGGGCGAGTTCTAACCAACCAAGGTGGAATGAAAACCAAGGTGGGAATGGAGCCACCGACTAACCACCACCACTATTGTAAAAGTAATTGCGAGGGCCAGCCCGACTAAAAAGACCGTCTCGATGGAAGGCACACCCAGCATCAATTGTGTCCCAAAAATTGCAGTGGACAGCAGTCACCGATGATCTTTCGGTTGGAGGCATCAGCATGCCCAAATATTAATTAACCAGTTCAACCTATCATCCCAAACAAGTTTGATAAACACATGAACATAGTAATATGATTGATGATGCTGTAATCGTTAATGAACATATATAGTCATTATATTCCGCATCATGGTTTTTAATGCTACCGTAATGACTAATGACTCATGACGGTTAATGGTTATAGAGAGAGAGAGAGTGGTTCCTACGGCGGATGGACAGATAGAACATGAAAAGAGTTAACGTCACAGATAGAATATGGACAGGAACGTAAGGAACCGTTGCACATAGAATTTGGAAAATAAAAAAACACATTACAGTTGGAATATGGAACATGCCTGACTTTTGTACAACCAGATCCACGTTCTCTTTTCTTTTCATGAGAGATTATGGGCCACCATCATCCAGTTCCAGTCCCGCATTTTGCTCATAACATGTCATATATCCTGATCTCATATTCTATTTGCACCGGGACTTGAGCAGTCAGAATTCACCCGGGTGGGCTGAAAATCCTTTGCGTTAAAACGTAAGAAACATGTTAAATCCATAGCTGACTGTCAGGTACTGTGATGATAGAGCTTGGTGCTACTGCTGATTGAAGGTGAACCGTGGATCCCACCCCGTGGGATCCCCAACTTCGCGCCCAACTCTGCTGCCCGCCTCCAGGCACCAGGCGGCGGCGAGTGATGCTGCGCCACAACTGCCGCAGGTGCCGAAGGTCTTCAACGCAGGACATGCCGCGGGCTGGTGACCCTCCTGGAAACTGACAGCAGGACCCTACCAGAAGGGATCCCCACCTGGACATGGATCATCAATCTGGGTACATTTGGGTACTGTATCCTGAAAACTAGGATGATTAAGATGCCTTAGCGTCCCAAGTGTGGAAACTGATGATTGTTAAATGATGGTTGCTGGTGCTTCAACTGATGTTGGCGAATGGCTACTGTAGCGATGATCATTTGGGGCGGTCCAGGTGTCTATGTTATTTTCCAGGAGTATAGTGGTGCCTAAGAACAAACGATAACAGGGGCATAGCCAACAGTACAAGTTGGACGAACCAGCCAACAGTAGCTGGGCTGGCTGGTTTCGAATTTTCTTTAGTATACTGGTTTTCCAAGGTGGTTCCCGCACTTGCAATACGTGCTAGACTCACACGTGCAAAAGTATACAGTGTTTTTGTTCTGTCTCCCCTTCCTCACCTGGGGATTTCTCCACAGCGCAGAGGACCGGATGGGATGCCACAGCTGCCCGACATGGAACACTTGTTGAGGGACTTTCAGGAGCGGTCTAACTGCATGCTTCAGCGGCTGCTGGTTGGTGATACCTGGGTAAGATGAGTTGAACTTTGGTGCTGAAACTTCAACTAGTAGAAAGTTCATTGCTAGCGCGATGGACACTTTTGCTGACCGTGTCCAGGAAAATTGCAATTGAAATTTGCAAGTCGTTCAATCCTGTGTGAACATGTACTTTTGACAGGTCGCTCAGAAGCATAGCCTTTTGTCCCTCCTCAGTGGCATGCCAGGCGGCAAGGCGGTCCTATTGGTTAGCCATCAATTCGTGGCTTTTTCTTCCAGGTGATTCCCCCAGATCCTCTCCCCAGGTAATCCTATAGGTGACCTGCTGGTGGTCAACAGCTGCCAGGATGACCCCCAAGTGATCCTCCCCAAGTGATCCTGCCCAGGTGATCCTCCCGTTATGCCAGGCCTCCCGTTGCCCCAGGATGTGAAGCAGCACCTGGACTCAGACGCCAACAGCTTGGAGCAACAGCTGCAACAAGTGGAGGCTCAAGGCTTCAACGGCATAGCGCAGCAGAAGGCCTGGGACGAAGCTTGGCAGAGAAATCGTGATGTGCAGAGCTCGAGTTCCAATAGAGAACTAGATGGAGCTAGAGTGGAGCTAGAGTTCACTTGGAGCTAGAGTGGAAGACCTATTGGATGAAAATTGCTTCCCGTGGTCCGTCTTGATAGTTTCTGTTCCCATTTCAAGCATTTCTAAAATGGCATTTGCATTCGAAAGTTTCGACGTCCGAATGATCCGACCTTTACCGGTACTGTCTCTGACTCTAGTGCATCCCGAGGACCAAAAGCTACAGGATCAAGAGAAAGAGCCGCTGACCTTGCAATCGGCCATGGGATAGAAGTTGGTGCCAGGGTCATGTGACGGCGCACGAGGTAGCTGCAGGAGGGGGTTCTTTGACTGTTAGGGCTCAATGATTGCCGCGTAATGTGCAGGTGCTGATGCAAATCGAGAGAACTATCGATGTTTGCTGGTGCCACCATGTGCCACCCCAATCCCATAAGCCAGCTGGACAGCCAGCCCCAGTTCCAGCTGGCGCCTCAGGAACCAAGCCCTGGTCCACGGCAACTCTCACTTGGCCAAGGAAATCATCACTGCGCGGCAGCAAAACGCCAAGATGAAGAAGGAACTGGAGCACAAGGATGGGTGACGACTGACCATTGATTGTTTTGCCCATCAAGTAACGAATCGCAACGAGGGTTATGAGGCGTTGTACGTTATGCGTTATGTTATGCCATGCACTTCATTGGTGCCAATTCTGATCAATTCATTAAAACGATCTATAATTTTGCAACCTGGATACCTAACTGCTTGAAAAACTTGTGATTTTCCTATGCCCTTCGCAAGCCATTCCTGTTCTAGAGATTGTTCTTGGAGCTTACAACTTATAAATGTAAAAATGTGAAAAAAATCAAAGTATTAAAAAGACATGGCAAAATCGAAATTCATAGATTTATAACTTATCAATCCAAAAATCAATCAACATATATCTTATGGAATCAAAAATGCTTGGCAACCTATGGTTATCTTATACATGAAAAAACTTTGCTTGTTATAAATCTAAAAGCTTATCTTATAACTTATAACTATAAAGACTATCAATCAAAATATCAAAAATCTAAAAACTCAGCTCTGCTTGGGCCCAGGGGTAGGAGCCCCATCGCGCCCAGGAGAAGTTGATGACCTTCCGGCACGGCCAGGTGAAGGCGCTGGAGCAACAGCTGGTCAGCGCCTTGCCGAAGCAGCTTCCACCGTTGGAGCTGGGCGGCCCATGACCTTTGCGAGACTCAACCAGGTGGTTAACTATAGCTATTAACGGTTATTAAATAGTAACCAAACTAGTTAATTAATGGTTATTAACTACAGCTAGTTAAAAATAAGTTAATTAATAGTTTTTAATAGCTAATAATTAATGGTTATTAACCATAGTCAATAATGGTTAATAGGTCATAATGGTTAATAAATTATAATGGTTCATAGTGGTTGGAGATGGCGCTGGAGAGAGAATAGTGGTTAATAATAAGGGATATTCACCAACAATGGTTATATGGCAATGGGTCAAGCAGTTAACCATCAATATTGAGCAACAATAACAAGGAAAACAGCCTGGTTGATGATGGGAACCAGGGGGACAAAGGGTGAACTGACCCACTGCCACATTACCTTTGCCTGGGAACGTGATTTAACGGGGGGGCAGTGAGAGTAAAACATATTGAACATGCGGAAATATAGGAAGCCCTGAGTTATGCGAACATATGCGGAATCATTTTTTGAGCCCGGAAAACCCATCCGCAAGAAGGTGCTTTCCACATCTATGTTTTGCCCCAGGGTATGGATGTGATATGAATCCAGGTGATGGAGCCTACCGTGGCTTCTGCCCCAGGGTTCGTGCCAGGCAGTGAAAAGTTCTTCCAGCATGTGGTGGACAGCACAAGCTTTGCAGAAGGCCCAAGCTGCTTCAACTCCCCAGGGTTCACCCCAGGTGCAAACCATACTACATGGTAAGTCCTGTGAGTTCAGGATCCTCATGTTTAAACATGCAACCATCCAGACATGTCCAGACCATCCCTCTATGTTTTGGATGTGCCATTTTAATGATGAAGTGAAGCAGTGAAATGTATTGAAACTGAAACTATGTAATGTACTGACAAACAAGAATACTTGATTGTGTAAGCAGGCGTGGTTTGCCCCGTTCTGATCTTTGACTCTGAGGCAGTCGCCAGAACCATCCAAGCTCAACAAACAAGAAGGGACGGTTGGATAGACTAGTTCCTGTCAGCCAAATTGATGTTGTTGTGTTTTTTGTTCACACGGTTTTTCATTGAACCGACTGTTCTTCCCTAAATACCCTCAATACCGTATAAATCTTTGTGCACAGAGGTCAGAGGGCAACCACCAAGAAATTGCTTTTTTGGCGCTCACTCAAAGGGTCTTGAATTGATGGCGCTGAAAAAAGAACAAGCAGAACGCATATACCTGAGGCCTTTGGTGCTTTCTGGCATTTTTTTTGCAGTCGTTGCGTGTTTTTGATCATGTTGTTGGTTTGTTAAAGGCTTTGATGCAGAACATCCTAGAATTGTGGTCATGAACCAGATTGGACCAGAATCTTTGCACTAGAGCACCCTGCAGTTGCTCATCAGCTCTCATGTTTTGTTCATTCATCTGTGACATTCAGCCGCCCTTGTCGAACGTGGTTATTGATTGATATATGAATGCACACGTATAGATACATTGTTCATACATGTTTGATATATCTATGGATGTGTGTCTGTGTGTGTGTCTACATGTACTCTTACACATCTAATCTACATGCACTTTGAAATTTGGTGTTTTAACATGTGTGTTAGTGTTAGGACATGTTTGCATTTTTGTATTTAGAAATACCGTTAAAAGATATGCAGATACATATTTGCACATACCAGCCTCCATGCAAATACATGCAAACGTTCATAGTTAAACAAAATCATACATCTTGATCTTTTGAAGTTTGTACACTCATGTATCTGATGCATGTGCATATATGGATATCTCTATGCACCCGTAAAGATATACATGGTGACATTGAAAAGACGATACATCGTCTACATAAATGCACATATCAATATATTCAATGTACCTGTCGGAGGTGTGGTACATGACGTGAACTGGATCGAGAGCAGACATGCCTGGCGGCTGTCCATCTATCTACTTAGAATCTACTTGTTTCTCTCCATCTGAATTTCTTCCCATCTACCCTGCATCTATTTTGGTATGCGTGTTGATGTGTTTCCATCAATGCGCATTTAGACCAATGATGATGCATGCGCTCTCCTCCTGGTCTCACGTGCAGCGGATGTGATGCAGCACATCGCTAGGCGCATTTGCCAGTACGTTGAGCAGCATGGAGGATGCTGATGAAGCTGCACTGGAGGAGGATGCGGTGTCCTTTCTGGAAGTGTCCCGGAAACGATCCTGGGATCTGAAATGGGAAGGAGTTCTGCTGTGGTTTTGGTTGCAGAAGCATGGGATGTTCAAACATGGAACCTGAGTGGGATGGAGGGGACTGCGTTTGAATCAATAAATGCATATTACATAGAGTGTTACCTGCAATTATGCACCTTTGTGTCCTGATTTAGTTTGACGCATGGCTCGTTTTGGCTGGACAATTTGTTCGCCTTCAGCCTTTGCTGGCTTTTCGGGATGCCGATGGATAAACAAATGAATATAGGTTAAATCAGGCACGTTCCAATCTTAGCAATCATTGATGCCCCCAAATCATCCAATATGGATCATTTTCAGCAACAAACGTTCAAGTTTTTGGGGTTCCCAATTTTAAGAAACCTCCATTTGAGTTGGAACTACACGTGATTGCTGATAGTGCTGCCAAACTTTGCGAAGCGAATGGCGGATGAGCGCTTCCTACTAGGAAAGCGAAGTCCGAATGCCAAGAAGTCCTTGCGGACACCGCTGCTTGAGCCTGCAGAGCCTTCGGCTTTTGTGCTGGAAGCGACCCATCAAATGGCACCTCAACAGTGAAAGCTTCCCTTGTGAATCGGTGCCATGAAGAATGCTTTGTACTGCCTGTGTTTAGGAATACCTCCTTTGACAACCTACCCTTGGAAATAGCCTATACTCAACCAACTAGTTTGGCATCCATGTTTGGTATCCCGGGTTGCACTACCTCTAGTAATTGTGTTTGGGAAGCTCGAAGTCAAGAATCCCTATGTTTATAGGTCAAGCTGAACCATGAAAAATGGTGGAGTTTCCACTTCCAGGTAAATTTGCCAAGAGTGCAACTACCTGGGCAGACTAAGAAATCCAACCCTTCCTAGCCGATTACCTATGTTGGATGTTCCGCCAGGTTGAACCATTTAAGCGTACGAACCATCAGAAACCATGGCAGAGCAACCGCTACCAACCACCACTCACCGCTGAACGACCACCTGCGGGCGATGCCCGAGGCCAATTTGACCCAGGAAACCGGAGAAAGCTCCGACATCGAAGGTCAGAGCATCACTTTGCTCACGGAAGACCTGCTCAAATTGCGTCAGGTGCTGTGCTGGGGATGGTTCCTTAGGATTTGAGTCATGATTAGCATTGTTAATGATCATAAATCAATTCATGATTAGTATTTGTTAATGATCATGATTCTTCAATTCATGATTAGTATTGACAATGATCATGATTCCAAATCTATATTAATCTGTATATCCCATGGCAAGGAACGATCCCATGGCAAGGAACAATCCCAATGATGATTGCAAAACTGCTATGGGATTGTTATTTGCCATGGGATTGGCAGCTGCGTTTGTTTCTTTGAGTGCAGCGATTTGAGTCAAGCAACACAGCCTCGAAACAAATCCCGGGAGCCAATCAGCCCGCTGCAGGGCAGATCCGGCTTCCCGTCAGATGTCAGAGCTGCCAGCTGTCATGGTTCGGTGGATGCTGGCCCATCCAAGTACGAGCATGGTGTTGGTTGAGATTGCTTTCCATGGTTGGTGACAATGGTTCACATATGCTTCTTATTGCGCTTATGGTTGCTCTCATCGTTCTCACTGTCCTTTGGGTTGAAGCTTTGATTGCTGTCATTGTCGTTGTTGTTGTTGCTGGTGTTATTTTTGCGTTTATGATTTTGTGTTGGATTTAGTGCCCGTGGTTTGCTGTGCCGCTGCTTCGCTTTGTGTTGGCAGACCTTGGGACGACTCCTGGGCGACAATAGCTGTGCGCGCAGCTAATGCTCTCGAAATTACACCATTGCTCACAATTGTGCACCATCATATCCCTTCGCAGGCAGAAGTGCAAGGCAGAAGCCTTCTGAAGAAAAGTTTTCAGCAAAGCTTCGAGGCTGGAAAGAAGCGACAGGAGGCTCTTCGAAAGCAGGTGCACCTTGCTGTCAGGGAAGTTGGGAAATTGGCAATTAATATCATGTAGTACCCATGCGTGATAGGCACCCGCCATGAATGATCTCGTTCCTTTTGTTGATCGGTTCTTTTCGTCGTTGCTAACGTGAAACAATTTGTGTATTGGCCGGGGCTGACTCGTCAAATTTCAGAAGTTGTGTCTTGGAAATCAGCTGTTCCCCAACAGATGCGCAGCCGGCAGCTTCTGAGTCATAACGTGTTGACCTTTGAGCAGGTGCTTTGTTGGCTCCCAGTGGTTCCACGACTTCACCATTCTCAAAAACATGGAACCACCATGAACCACCGCGCTACGAAGATGGAAACACCACAATTTATGGATCGCTGATGGACAGCTTATAGCCAGGGCTCATCGCAAACGATCCAGTAGCAACTCAGCTGACTTCAGCTGGAAACCTGGAGCCTTTGCGCCAGGAGTCCGTCCTGACCCAAGAGTTGAAACAGACCCAGACTGCAGGGAAACAGCTGAAGGCTCCGCAGGGACTCGATTCGCAGTGGCCGGGGCAGACATAGGATACTAATATACTAATCATAGCCATGGTCAGCTTAGTTAACCATGACTATGGTTGAGCCATAGTTCTACTTCCTTGTATGAGTGATAGCCATAGCCCTGGTTCTGATTGGCTGATGGTTCATGAGTGAACTACCATTTGGCGGCTGTTTTTGTGGTGCACCGTTTTTGTGGTGACGTTTGCCTAGAACCAGTTGTGGTGCTGCCCGGTCGAAACTCCGCGAGCCTTCCAGCTGCCCCAGATGTGAACCAGGCAAAAATTGCAAAAGTGCAGAAGGCCCTTGACCAGATGCAACAGAACCTGAGGACGGAACTTACGCAATGGGCACATGCTATGGATATCCATGAAGCCTCATGGGTGCGAGCTTGCCCTCCGGATGGTGTTGGCCTCATGGCTTTGCAGATCTTGATTTTGGATTTTGGGTGGTTGGCCTCAAGTTGGTGCTTGAGCATTTTTTAAAAGTGGGCCAGTGGGAGGTTTAGGGAAGGGACCGCGGTAGGTTTTCCTTTATCCATCAGTCAAAAGGGAGGAAACGGCAGCGGGCATACTGAAAATCCTGGGATGTTCCAATAGTGCCAGGTGTACACCCACAGGCTTGGAAGCAATCATACCTTGTACTACAGCTGCCCTGAAGATCACTTTACCCCTGCTTTACCAAAGATGAAAACTTGTTTGGTCTGGGGCCGTTCCTGTGTTCCTAGGGCTGGTAGCTGTTAAGGGTCGTAACATTTGGCTTATCAACTCGGAAGGTCTGGAACACGCGGCTTTGCTGCCATAAAATCTTCAAGATCCGCTAAAGGGTTGCCCCCCTGAAAATCCAACCCATGACTCTTGGCGCTAGATATTCAACACTCTATCTTGCAAACATCCATCAGGTTTCTTCACGGTTGATCTAGCTGTCATTGTTGGTTGATTTCCGATGATTTTGACAAACCTGAAGTGCTACAAAAGTCAAGCGTTTGGTCAGGATATACAGGTTGTTAGTACATCCGTTTCGGGATGGACGTTTTAGGGTACTAAATGTGATTCGGCCAGGAAAGGTGGAAGCCTGTTTGGCCAACTGCAAAAAGCAGCTGTGGCGCCGGTGTCGTGGCTGCACTTTCCCAGAGGGAAACTGGTTTGATGCCCTGCAATTGCAAGGGTTGTTTCTTGTTTTAGAACCGTAATCCATTCCAACCAATCCGATTTTGCCAGTTCCGTTCGGCAAAGGGAACCCAATCAATCCGGAGATTAGCGGATTAGCAATTTTGACCACTAGAACCCCATCGATCATTCAAAAGTTCCTTAGATCCCAATTCAGCATGCTGTTCGTTTGTATGAAATGCTGCATTTGGATCGTGTCGAGGTCAGTCCTTGAAGGCGATACCTTCGGTGCTGAAGAAAAGGGGCAGCTCGCAACGTGGACGCTGGCCAGTGGCACCGGTTGATTCGGAAACCATCGATGTGATCAGCTATGTGGCAATGTGTCCAGCTGGCTGATGATTAATTCGGAAGCTTTTGACGCATCATCATTGTTTTTTTATAATTGAGGCATCATGTTTGATGTGTAGCTGTTGCATGTGAATGGCAGTGAGTTACAACCCAATAACCAACCAGAGCTAGCAACCAGAATGGCTTGGTACACAAGCATGTTGACTGAGCACCATCAAAGCTGGTAGCGTTTCTCTGCCCATGAGCTGATATGACATGACTGGTTGGCCAAGATTCTTGGGATGGCAACCGCCAACAGATCAGGCCAGGAGGGTCCTAAGGCCCTGTAGGTTGGTGAGCCACCGGTGGTCCCCGCGCGCAGGGTGAGTCCAACGAGGAGAAGGGCGGGAAAGGCGACGACGGGAAGTTGGGTGTCACCTGAGGGCCCTGGCAACCGTGGATTTGTGGAGCTTGAGGTGGCAATGCTTGCTTTTAAGGGTTGCCATTTCAGGAATCTAAAGTCATTTACTCATATTTATTTCCCCACTTATTTTTTGCAGTCGATTCTTAGGGAGGATTGGAAGTTCCAATGGTTTCGGTTGGAATTGTTCCTTAGGGTCACCAAAAAAAACAAACTCATAAATCGGCGCAGGCGCGAAGCAAATCTGTTTTTTTAGTTTCGCTATGCTTTCTGCAGCTACAGCGGGATTGTGTGACCATTGATTTGTGAATGTCCGATTTGTTTTGCGCTGGCATCAGTGAGCAGCGTTACAAAAAAGTCGTTGGTTGCATGCTGTAGGAAACTGTTGTGCAATGTTTTTGCACAATAAGATGCAGCTCCCCTGACCAGTAGCAGCATTCAGCATCACTTAGATGATCTTTGGCAGGCTTCTTAAGGGTCTTTTTGTTTGCCATGGGACCCCGGATGCTGACTGTGTGCTCAGGCAAGGGCAAGAAAGGCGGCAAGGTGCGGGGCTGAGTAGCAGTTGTTGGGTCCAGCTTAATGGACCGATGTTGGGCATGGATGGTACCGAAACATGCCAGCAGAGCAGGTAGATGAACCTCCCAACAAAGACTAGCAGCACCTTGGAGCGACTTGTCCAGGATCCCATTCCAGTGCCACCGCCATTGGATACGCCAGAGGTGGGGGAAACTGGCGGAGGGCGAGGGTGGATGCCTTGATGCTGTGCCCCAGCTGGGACCAGAAACGTGCAAATCAGAGGTGGCACACTTGTGAAGAGAAGCTAAGTCCTAAGGTCGTTAGACACAAGTTATCTTGGCTTTGTCAGAATCAGCAGATTGAAATCTCTCAGCGATGTTTTCACAATTGTGTTTGTTGGCCATTTCTGAATCACTGTGAAGAGTTGGGTTGTTAGCTTCCTGCCTCAAGAGCTGCCGGAGGCTGAGTCTTCTTTTTCTCTCAAAAAGAAAGCCCCAAAATCATCTCTTTGTCCCGCTTCAATCCAAGTAGCACATCATGTTGCTTCACGTTGGTTCAACATGTCATTGACACCATCCAAATCAGCCCTTCGAAATCTGTTAGTAGGGTAGGCAACATGCTCCTCCGGCAATGTTTAGCATTCCGCCTTGAAGTCTGGAACCAGGAATGCAATTGGAATTTCTATTGTCAACTTCGATTCCGGCTGGCCTGTTCCTATTCTTTCTGCTAGTGACGACTTGGCAGCTGCATTGGGCATGGACGCTCTTGGGTGCCATCCTGCTTGATCAGGCTTGCCTTGCCTTGAAACAGCTGATCAAAGAACCTCGACCCGCAGAACCAGCTTTTGTGCTCGAAAGTGAGGGGCTTTATGGCATGCCTTCGGAGCACGCTGCCTTCGTGGCGTATTTGCTGGCGCACCTTGGTATGCGACTGTGGATGGACCCGCTGTGTTTTCATTGGAGCCTCTTCCTGAAGTCATTGGCATCTGTGGCACTCTTGATTTGGGGTTCCACACTGGTGATCCTACGATTTGCTTATGGAGCGCATTCGTTGCCTCAGCTACTCCTTGGAGGATGCATTGGTTTTACCGCTGGCCTATGCTGGTCCCGCTTGGAAGCGGCCTTGCATGGCCCACTTCAAGACTGGCAGAGATTTATCGATTCATCCAGGCTTTGCGTCCAAAGCCTTTACGGAATCGGTTCGAACCAACATGCGGACTGACAACATGAGCTTGGATCTACAGCTACCAGCATCGCAGAGTGCCAGAAAGGTCAAGCAACAGCACCTGCCGGTACCTCTGAAATGCTGCCAAGTACATTCTGAGGCAACCAGAGGGCATCACCTTTCGAAGGAAGAAATTTTGGAGACAACAGGTTTGTAGGTGCTTCCCACGGACAGGGTGCTTAGATGGATGCACGAGGAGCAGGTCCAAAGCTTTGAGGAAAATACGGCTGCATATGCCCTTGTCCGCATCAACATGGAATGATTAGGGTTGCTATTGTCAAATTATGTTTTAGAATCCAGGATTAGCAAACCCTAGGTTTATCAATTTGGGGGGGATACCATTTTAATGGGAAACCAAGGCTTTGGGGATTTTTAGGAATACCCACTATTAATCGACCAAATCCGTGGTTGGCATATACACGTGCGCCTCTCATCTCGTTGCATCTGCTTTCGGCTCAAAGATGTTGCGGCAGGGCGGGGTCTAGCGTGGACGTCCTCTAAGAGAGGCGACGCATCGCTGGGTACTTAGGACATCTCAGTTTCCTCAAAAGTTTAGATATGATATGCTTCCTGGGTTGTCCGCTTCAAAGATCCGACCGCCTCCTCAAATCATCGTCTCCGGCATGGGCCTGCTAGATGCTAACAGGTGCCAACAGATGCTAGCTGATGATGATGATGATGATGATGATGATGACGATGACGATGACGATGACGATGACGATGACGATGACGATGGTTCAGCCTTGTTAAACAAAATGAAGGTCAGTGTGGCAAGGAGACAGTGATTGATGCATCGGACCTTTCTAAGATTTCTGGCTGGTTGGGACCACTCTGTTTGAGGATGCCATGACATGTCGCGACTGACCCTCTTCACATCTTTGAGCTCAAATGGGCCATTGGCCTTCTCAAAGCAATTCCTATCAGTGGAGATTCCAGCAGTTGTGTGTAAAGAAATCGGAGTAAAAGCGATTGACTACTCGTGAATCTGCATTGGATCAAGATGGTTGCAGATGAGATTACGTAAGTGTAATTAAGCATGTACAGTGTACATATTTTTAGATATTCAGAAACGTGCACCTTCAAGATTCTACATTCTATGATACCATGGCTGGTTGCTAACCCCCTATCATTCAGGTGAATGAGTTTGTTTGCAATGCTTTTTGCTCGCCAACAGGCAACCAACAAACACCAAAGCCTCGATGGGTCTCGGGGGTTTTGTTCCGCGTGGTTGGCAGCACATGGGAATGGCATAGGCATAGATGATAATAGGCGATAGTACCTGGTATAATAGCATGACAATACTATAGGGGTTAATGGCCAACAGTGGGTTCTAGTACCTCGTTAGCCATGCTTAACCATGGTGGATGATAGGGGCACACGGCCAGCACCAACAGCATGGGGGTTATGATTGTTCCTTTTTTCATGGGTCGAAATCTATTTGGTTTCGAGGGTACCCGTCATAACACCGCACCTTGTGGGTGAGATCGGCATCCAGGTTGCATGCGCTTACTTGTGGCATGGGATGGCAGCGAGCGGATGCCTCAGAGTGTGCCGCTGTGTGCCGAAGAGCAAAGGTCACGACCAGGAGATACATGGCGAGCTGGGTCAATAGTAACCAACCAAGTAACCAATAGTTAATGGTTATTATTAAACTAGCAACTATAGGGGATTTACCAGCTATATATCGCTATGGGTCAAGATTATCCAGCCAACTGGGGGATGATAAACAATAAACATAGGGAAAACAATGATTAATGATACGGGAACCACGGGTACAGGGTTTTGACCCACTGCCACATCACACTGAACTACCACCCATGCTTGGATGCCAATCACCAGAGATTTGTGGCAAAGGTGGTTGCTTGTGATGGGATCATTGTCAGCCATTGACAGTGGCCTTTGGAACACTGGAGTTGGGTAGGAGCGGAGTGATATATCCAAAACGGGTTCCCACCTATTGTTTCACCCCAACAAGCTCGACATGATGAAGCAAGACAAGATGGATCGAAAGACAAGGTGAAAGACGGGGTGCAAGGAATCCTTGCTTGTGAGTATCCCAACTTCTTTCCGGATGGGAAGCCAGGGTGCCTGGAAGACCTTGACGCCCGCATCATCCGTAGCCGTGGGCCAGACAGAGACAAGATAAATACAGGTTACAATAAGGAGTTGTCAAAGTGCTTAAAGGCTTAAAGGGTTTCAGTTTCCAGGTTTTTCATGCTTGGCCTTTCAGTTCAACACTCATGTTTCATGATTTTGCTGTACGTACAGTAGTTGCGTATGATTTCTGATTTCCAACCTCCTGGTTTGTTCAATGCCAACGGCAATGGTTGGCTACCCCACGTGCAAAGCATATTGATTTTGTAGTGGTTCTTGGTTTGAGGATGTTTGAGGGACATGGACATGTTTCAAAACCATTCACCGACGTACAGTAACCTTTAAATTTACAGTCTTCATTTGACCAAAAGCCTGTTGTTGACCACACCCCTCTACCTGCAAACGCAGGGTGGCAGCGTTTGTTTGAGCAACGGGCTGTGGTCAACCCCCTCTCCCTTTCCACCGTTATCGATTGGTAACCAGGTTTGTCCGGCCAGATTCTTCCAAACGCTTCCTTGCAACAATTATTTACCATCATCATTTTGCTGTTGGTGGTGGTTGGGCAGTGGGTATTATCCCGTGTTGTTGCTGTTGTTGTTGTTGCTGCTGTTGTTGTTGTTGTTGTTGTTGTTGCTGTTGTTGTTGTCGTGGTTGTCGTCGTCGTTGTTGTTGCTGCTGCCGGCGGTAGTTCTTACATGTTATCACTCTCCCTTCGAGTTATTCACTAATCACAGCCATGGCTTGGGCACCTGCCCCCAGGCACCTGCCATCCCAGGCTCAGCACCCTTGCCCTGCGGTGTACCATCCACGTCCTGTCGCGCCCCGGGGATCAACTGCCCGGGCACCTGTGTTGTCACCTGTGGGCCCTTCGCCTGGGCTGTTGATAGGTTGCGGTGTTGAATTTGCATGGAGGACGTTGGGATGGAGCCACGATCAATCTATGCCCTTGAAAGCGTGGTGATCTAGATCATCTTGCCATAACTTACCAGTTTTACCTCAAACTCTGCCCGCCACGCAACGCAAGATCAGCCATGGGAACGTACCTAGCCATCCCCTATCAAAGGCCAGGTCCAGGTTTGCCCATGACCAAGGCTGGTGTACCACGTTCGCAATCCCGGCAGGCGCGGAACCTGGTAACTTGGGAGAACATGTTGAAATCATGCCTGATAGCATGATCGATACCATCATTGATGCCGGATGTCAATGATGCTATTGACTAGCTGTGTACCATGGTGTACCTATAACTGCACATTTTAAGAACAAACGTGTTACATACAGGCCATCAACAAGTACTATACTGTAAACTGGATAAATGCTGAAACTATACTGATGGCCTCAAATCTGTTGATGAATCATTAAGGCCATTTGCATGATGAATGACTTAGTAATGATTCAACCACAAAATGAGCCCCATAGGCCCCTAGTTGTCACTTGGTCTATAAGGCCATTTAACTAATAGTTACATCAAGTTATATCTACCATCACTGGTAGTTGCCCTGGTCATGACCCAACGGCTATGGCTGGCGCAACGGGGCCCAGGGTCCCAGCCGTCGAACGGGGTCCGGTCCCTCAACGCTCCAGGTATGGCGCCTCGGACGAGTTTGAGTTCGACCAGCTGCAGTCGAGACTTGCGGAGGTCGCGGGCGCCTGCGGGGTGGTCATGGCTGGTGATGGACGTAGATCCAGCAGGTAAGGGCATGCCCTATGTGGTGAGTCACCAGTTAGTTGGATAGCTAGTATTAATAACTGCTGGAAACTGCTGGAAAGCATTACTAATTGGATAAGTAATATATTAACTAATAATATCCAGATGGTGTTGAATCTGCTGCACTGTGGGTACTGGATAACTAATTATGAACACCAATTGGATAACTAATAAATATTTGATTCGGAAAAGTACCGAGAATGGTGGTGTAGTGCTCGTCCCAACCACATAAGTACTGGTTGCGTGTTTGTTTGATCGAAACCGGCCTTTTTATCCTGCAGTGTCGTGCCCCATACTGTTTGGTTGCCGTCGGTTTGTAAATGCAGTGGTAGTAGATATCTCATCAAGTAGTTAGTGGAAGTCCAAGTGATGGATTACCCTTCAGGGGCTACTTCTGATGTTTTCAGGCTTGGCAATCACGTGTCTTTACCTGTGGCTATGCGGTACCCCCACCATGGATGATTGGCTTCAAAACAAGGAAACATTTGCTGGCCTCGCAGGCGCCTGTGGTCCCCTACCAGGGAATCCTAGAGACATGTTTCGCATTTCTTGTTGGATGTTGATGCTTCCATCCCTTTTGTAGAAAAAGGTATTTTGAGAAAATCGCACAGCAAAGTGTTTCATCCTAACATGCAACATGTTTGATGCATTAGCCAAGCGCATATGGAACCCATGGGTCACATGTGGAAACCACCATGGGGCCAGGGGGCAACCACCGTGGGCCGCTGGAGCACATGGCCAGCTCCAGGAGCTTCGAAGCAGTAAAGGGCTCCACATTCTGCGGCAACGCAACAGTGGCGAGATGGACGAGGCAGGTGCTGGCGGCTGGAGCTATGGCCGCTCCCAGGAAGTACCCGAAGCTGGTGGTGAAAGATGGCGTATGAGTTGGTGATGCGGGGTCAGGGAAACCTGTGAGTGGTGATGGTCTCTTACCCATAGGGTACCTTTGAGTAGCTTCAAAACTGTTTGTTTCCCTACATGACCGTAGTTGGTGAACGTTGGTGATGAGGGGGGGGCTACCATCATGGCTATGCACGCACACCCATATTTCCTTGAAGTAGTTGCTGCTGCTTTGATTCAGCTTGTGATGCTTCAGTTTTGAAACTGCATCAGTTGCCTTGCCCTGCAGCCTTGCTTCAAGCCATCCCTCGTGAAGTTTGCTCAGGGAGCATGCACGCTTAAGGGTCAATAAGTTGCCAATGTGTTGATGGGCATTTCTAAAACTAGCAAGAGGCATTGCCGTGCAGCAACCTCAGGCAAGGCAATGTGGTGCACCATAAATGATGGTTCAAAAGCAAGATGGCCAAAGCGTTGAATCATGATCGAGGACGTGCGATCGCCATTGTATTACACTGTGTTGGAAATGACTAGTTATATATGTATGTTTTGTGGTTTATTTGCAGCAATGGGAATGAGGAAGAGAGAGCAAGATACAAGCTGCAAGCTATACTGAGGCGCCATTTTGCATGCTGGCCGGACCATCAATCAACCATTAATCAGTCGTTACTGATCCACTCATGAAGCATCCATCGACTTTACTCATGAATCAGCCATTTGCCCACCATCAATCGCCAATCATCCAGTGGTCAACCATCATGAAACCAATCAATTATCATAAACTAACCTAGCTGATGGTTTCAAACATTTTTTATTTTCCCTAGTAATCATTCACAACTGGTTGGTTGACTAATATCTTTCATAGGGGTTGAAACTACCAACCAGACTAAATAACAACCAGTACATCACCGCTTGCCATTGTAGCGCTGCACCCATGGGCTCTGGATGCTCTGGCGCCAGCCGTGATGGCGCAGATGCCAGCGATGTTCCAAGGTGCCTCACCAATGGTTTTAACTCAGGGGCTGCTGATGGCTGATGGCTCCTTAGTGGCTAGATCATTGATGATTCATGGTCTACATAGTTGATCAGCTACAGATTCATCGGATCAATGGCCGATTTAATTTTACACATTTTTACTTTTCATGGTTCAGGGTCAACTGGTTATCAATGAATGGTGAGTTCATGATTGCTTGATGCTTCATTGGTGGTTAGTTTGCTGGCTTCATGCTTAAGTGTTAACGTTGGTTCATAGCGTTGAACAATGCCCCATCAATGCTTCATGCATGGATCGCTGGTGAACTGATTGTAGATTGATGGTTGGGAATTCCTGACTCATTGAAATTGGATGATTAATAGATGGTTCATCAATGGCTTAGAGCCTGGCCAAATCCAGTGGAAGCAGGCTATGGCGTGGCTGCTGGCTCCGGGTGGTGTTACACTGATGGTTCCATCCAAAAAAGGTTGCCGCTGCAAATGATCAGGGACGGTAGGGACGGTTTTGCTTTCGCGCAACTATTGAACGATCAGCGAAACTATAGACGCTAGCAGTGTTACTTCACATGAGCTGAGCTAACCCAACTGGTGACTGTTGGCCTGCCATTTGGTCCGGTCGCCGATGTTCGTAACCCAAGGTGCTTGCTGCAGATTTTCGACGCATGCGATTTAGATTCCACGGGTTCCCTCGCTGGCGAGGACGGGATGCCTGTGGACCTGGGGCCCATCAGGGGGTAAACTCAAGGCTGTTTCCAAGACAATCCAGTTCCATGGCCATGTTTCCATGTGTATCTCTTCCAACTGATATGGTGGTTCAAGGTCATTCCCGCGTTTAGGCCTTGTTTGTGTCATAAATAAATGGCAATCCATATGCACAACGTACTATCATCAGTGTAAGTTCGAACCATCATTTTAACTAGCAGTGGTGGCCATCCAGCGCATTAGTAAACAAACTGCACGCCAGAATTAATCATTGTATGAACTTATGAACTCTTACTGTAACCACTTTTAATCTTTGAGCCATGATGGCCTATCTCATGGAGATGGCGATGGAGAGAGACGGTCTATAGCCATCTACAACCATCAGTCATGTCTAAACTGCTACATTGGGAGCAGCAAAAAACTTCAAGTGTCGCTTGGATCGCCCAGGATCTGAAGATGGCCCTGGCAGGTGCAGGGTCATAGCGGTTAAAACAAGGGTTTCCAACGTAGGTTTTCCTATCGGCCAACCCAGTCATGATGGTTGGTGGCCGACTCTGATGCAAAGATACAGAATCAGGACCCCAAAAAAGAGTGCCAAGATCCGGCAAGTTCAATATTTCAAAAATGACTGGGTCTCCTTTAAGATGTTTTAATGGTTACTCATCATTTGCTTTCCTTGCAAACATTGCCTGAGTTGCTCGAAGACTTGTTCATCACCTGAAGCATCCGCTGCAGATGGTATCAAAGCCTTTCCCAGTCGGAATGTTTTGCCATGGACGGAGAAAGAAACTTCAAAAGTTTATGGTACGACCGCCACTTCAGAGTATGAGACTGAGATGGCTGAGGAGACCTTGTCAGAGAGAGAGAGAGATAGAGAAATCAAACACCAGAAACGTGTCGTTTTGTGAAGATTTCGGCAGGGATGCCTTGATGATGGGCGTGTGAGGATTGTTCTTCAAGAGCCACAACATGAACTTCCATTCGCCAGCCTGCCTGATGAAATGGAGAATCCACAGGGTCGCAAAATATTTTACGAAAGTCAAACGCGTGGAATGCCATACTTCTTTTTTCAAATACAGTAGGAGAAGTAGGAGGTCCAGGTCCTCATGTCGGATTTGTTCATTTTGGTGGCCATTTGATTGGGTAGCAAAGCAAGAGCGAGAGAGATTGAGACGGAGACAGTTGAAAGGAAAGTGTATTTTGCGTTCTTTTTTCACATTTCAGAGGTCAAGAAAGGCGAAGAGTGATGGAGTTTGCAACCATGGTTGACTAACGTCCTACATTATTTCAGTTCATCATCATCATCATCATCATCATCATCATCATCATCATCATCATCATCATCATGGTGAGCATGAAAATCAAGCGACACATGCAGCTACCATGGCACCATACTGTTCATTGAAATTATGCATGCAGACTAGGATGATAAGCCGATATAAGCGATGATTCCACTTCTCAACCCTAGGTGCCCAAGACTGGTTCAAAAGGGAGAAGCTCATAAAAGAAACCCCTGGTCGCAATCTTTTTTGACGGGGTTCTTATCTTCATAGCTCAAGATGACGGAAATGAATCATTTCATTCGGAGATGCATGGAACAGCGGGTGGAACACCAGTGGTTCGGTGGCGACCTCCATGGGTCCGGAAGTCACCGCGTCCAGGTGCTGCGGCCCTGGAGGCTCCAGCGAGTTCCACGGTGGACTTGGCCGCTTTCTGCGAGCTGGCCAAGGAGGTGGACGGCCGGATCCCTGATGCGTTCAGTGGGAATCTGACGATGGATAGTTGAACTATAGTTGTTACATTTAATGGTTAACACCAACCAGATAAACTATGGTGACATTTGGCTATGGGTCAAGGCTTGAACCGACCAATAACCAATCAATGGCTACTAGATTATAGTTGGCTGTTTGGTGGTTTTAAACATCTTTCTGCCTGATATTGACAAATGGTTGACTGGTTGATGATTTTTTTCAGAGGGGTTGTAACCACCAACCAGATAAACTATCGTGACATTCGGGTATGGGTCAATACCAACCAGCCAACTTTCATGGGGGATAATGACCAACAATAATAGGGAAAACCATGGCTAATGAAAGGGGAACCAGGGGTGCAGGGTTTTGACACACTGCCGTTTATCACTTTTAGTTGAACTATAGTTGTTAGCTGTCAGATCCCTCAAGTTACAAGTTGTCAGATACAAACTGGAGGGACTAACAATTATAATTTATAAGTGATGAACTGACAACACAGTCTAGAAAAAAAAAAAATTGGGCCTATACTGAAGAGATGCTGAACAGTTGCCACCATCAACTGATGTTGAACAGATGCCACCATCAACTGTCCGGAACGATAGATTTGTGAACTGCTCCTCGTTCCCGCGGGGTCCATGGTTGAAATTGTTGGACTTCCAAAAAGATCGTCATCACATTTGGATCTCCTGAAAGGTTTGGGCTTGAGGCACTAAGCAGCAGCCTTGCCGGTGAAAGCTGAGCATGGAGCCCTTTACGGCATTTTCCGCTTTGGCCAGCACAAGTTTTGCGACATCATCGTATTCCTCAATATCCTTCAACAATGTTTGCATGCGGATCATGGACCCTCTCACTTTTGCTAAACTTACCATTAAATTAGGCAGCTTAATTTGCAACCCTGATTCATCACTATGATGTGTATGCATCCCAATATTGAGCATCAGAACATCGGTGAGTCGTCCTGGTCATGTGGGCGTTTCCCTGCCAGGTTACATCGCCACCGGAACGTGATGCCTTTGTCGTTCCCTTTGCGCTTCGAGGAATGAGGCTGGTTCCGAACGCGGGATGCTGGGCGGTGTATCAAGATTGGTTCAGTTCGACTCCAGGTTGGCGGTAGTGCTCACAAAAAAGGTAGGATTTGAAGATGATCAATCTGGATTATCATAACTGCCTGGCTGTAGCTAGTGTTGGAACAAAAATATCATAACTGCCTGGTAGTTTCAAATTGTTTCAACCAGTACCAATACTGCTTGAAATGAGGAGCCTATCTTTGAGGCCTAGGCCATGTTAGGCCCCAGTTTTACGTTGGTCTCAGCGTCGAAGTATTTTTCTACCGTGGCATCCGGTATCCCAGGTGTGAGCAGGAATCGAAGTGAAGATTGCCCCTGGCAACATCAGGCTTCAAGAAATCTATGCGCAAGCTTAGCAGTGCATAGATGATAAAGAGATACCTCCAAAATGGCTGGTTTAGCACTATAAACGGCTATCAAGGGATGATTTTTGGGGCATCCTTTTTCTTGGTCCTGCCATGAATGTATTTGCGCACTCCAAGGTCCAACTGCAGTAACAAGTGCCAACTGATGAATCGTTTGGCGCGGCAGGTTCCAGCAACTGCAGCAGATCTGCGAAGTTTGTGGCTGCGGTCAGGTGACCTGGCGCTAACAGTGGGTCAGCCCCTATGATCTGCAGTTGGGGTTGGCTATAACTGGGGTGCATAGTAAGTAACCCTAAAAGGTAGGTTATAACGACTATAATTTGTAGCTTAGCTACATTTTATGACGGCGATGGGAAAAAACACCATAATCATTGTTTGCAACAGTTTTTGAAGTCAGGATGCACACCCAAGACTACGGTGCAAAGTCCATGCTAATACTTGATGATGCGCCACAACTCATGGCAGTGCATAATTGCCCTTTGCTGCTGTTACAAAGGTGACACACCGTGGCAGGGTGGACACCCCACTGCCATGTAATAAAACATGCAAATTCTCGAATTGACCCTAAATGGTTATTTCGCTGTTCACACATGATGTTCACGCAACATTTGTCACGACACCCGGCACACATCCTCGTTTGCGACGAAAAGCACGCATCATTTTTCGTGACGATAAGATATGTAGATTGAATTCGCTCACTCTGCAACAAGGTAGAACAAGCATGGTCAAAGAGTGAGGCCCCACCGGGCCACCAGTTCCATCCAATTCCACGAAGTGCTGTATTGTCTATGGAAACCGTTAGAGTAACCATTTATACAATTAATGTCATGCATGAATTTGGATCACTTTTCATATCCTTGTTGGCATGTCAATGGCCCCCATCAGCACGCTACCCACCGACATCCCCAACGCTGCAGGATGGATGGCTGATGGCTCAGTGTCGGGAGGAGGAAGGCTCGGTTGCTTTACCTCCCATGCTAACGCCTGGTGGAGTCATGTTTAGGAGTAATAGTCTAATGATGGTTGATATTGGGTAAAATGGTTGTTAATACAGCTTAGCAATGGCTTTATCATGTTATATCTTCAGGTATTTGGCGAGTTAGCAGATTCTGGGACCTTTCTGAAAAATCGTTGTGGGGCACGCCAACTTATGTGATTTAGTTATCTAGCCATCTGCCTTAGCTGGGCCTCATAGAAATAACATATCCTGTTCTGAGCCAACTTCGCCATGTTGGGGGCACCACTGCATCCTGAAAATCCGCTGCCAGGATGTCTCAAGGAGGACCTCTACAGCCTCAATCGGTTCCTGGTTCGGCCAGCAACTGCCGGCTTGGAAGATGTGACTCGCTTGCATGTCATGCGTGCGTGGCAAATGTGGCTTCATGAAATGTATGCCTTGAAATGGATACAAGGCATACATTTTGTACAATCTTGTATACATGAAATGTATGCCTTGCATTTAGGTTTTCGGCATGTCTTTCAGCATGCCTTTCAGCATGGTTTTTCCATTTTTTGTTCGTTTCAGGTAATACCTGGCCGTTCTTCCGGCATGATTACCCAGTGGTGTGTTTTCACCATGCTCGTTGGCAGAGGGTCAGGAGATGTCAGGAGATTTGCCCCCAACCACGCCCAAGGATCCAACAATGATGATGTTTATCCAAGAGGAACACTATTGGGGTCAATCCTCGTGGCTCTGTGCCTGCACATTTGGCTGACTTGGCTCGGGAGGGTCAACCTAGTGACGATCAATGTTTAATACGTAAGAGCAAATGACTAGCTGATGATGATCATTGAAAACAATGCTTTAAACAAAATATCCAACTATACACTAATAACCTTGAATCCATCATCATCCATGAAAACCATTGAAAAGTAACTGAAAAACCTATGAACAAATCTGAGCAAACATTTAAAACAATCATTGAACAACTCCTGAAAATTAGACAACCATGATTGAAATAATCATCAAATCATGAACGGTAATGAAACAACCATGGTTTACAGCCTATGCTTACGCCATGGCTCATATCTTCCTATGCTCCCAAGGCACAGCGTGGGCGCATGGCTTTGCCTTTGGACCTCCCCGTGCCACAGCGCAGCTGCAGTTTCTCGCAGCTTCTGAACCTTTGGCCGGGGCTGCCTTGCGAAGCTCGACGGAGCGGCGCTCGTAGTGAAGCTGGGTGGTCCCAAGGTGGTTGGCTGCTGGTTGGTGATCAAGCTGCCGGGGGTGTTCTGACCAAATGGCAGTGATGAGGGTTTGAAGATACTTCGGGCGGTATTTTGAAAGAGACAGGCATAGGGAAATCAGCGATAAAGGGGCCGCTGCTGCTGTTGCTGATGATGATGATGATGATGATGATGATGATGATGATGATGATGATGATGATGATGCTGGTGGTGGTGGTGGTGGTGGTGGTGGTGGTGGTGATGACGATGGTTCCCGAAGACTGATTTCATTTGCAACATTCATTTTTCCAGCTCACCCTGGTGTAGCCCCAAGTCGCTGTTGTGGTTTCCCTATGACTAACCGTGATGACCAGCTGCCCGGTGGGTAGGTAGCACCATGGACATGGACCAGCTTAGCCAGGCCAGGCTGCCATGGTGGGGCCCACCAAGGACTACTTTGTGAGCCACAGCTGGGCGCACCTCTTCGCTGGGACCGTGGCCACCCTGGCAACCTTCCTGAAGGGCAGCGAGCACGAGCAGGACACCACGGTGTTTTGGTGTCCTGGTGGAAGTGGTGCTGCTGGTGGCACTGGTGGGCCCGGTGGGTTGTTTCACAGCCGTTGGAGTCTCCCACGGAACCGTTCATGGTTGAAATGGGTTAAACTGATATTTGCCTCCCCACCTGTGGCCTGGGCATGTACTTAGCGTGCGAAGCTGCCCGCAATGTGCGTTGGCCAAACTGATGATAGTTTCTTATTTGATGTGGACCTAAAAAGCTAATGATTCTTGATCAAGTAATGTGGATGTGGATCTATGATTTATTTGTGGCTACGATTCAGGCCAGCACCCGTTGCCATTTGATTCCTGTTGGTGGCCTTCTGACCACCACAGCCCTGAAGCCAGTGGGTTCCCCGAGCTTTATGAGCGTGTTGTTTGGGTGACCATGCTATTGTAGTGTCGGTGGTTGCTACAATTGATAGATGCCCTCAACTGCTTAGGTCACTGAAAATCCTGTCCCAGGTAGGTGAAGGGTCCCAGGTAGGTGAAGGTATACTGATAGTAAAGAAGGGTTTTCTTTTTTGCATCAGTTGATGGTTTCACCTACCATGATCAAAAATCAGGAATAGCCAACTACTATAGGTAAACATCAGTACCTTTGACATGTGCCCAAGCACATGTTGTTGTAGAAGTTTCGTTTCTACCCCAACGGTGGCGTAGCTGGATGAAGCAGCTAGCGAACCAGCTAGTGTGCTGATGGGTTGGGCCACCTGATCGCCCTCAGCTGTAGCTGAACTCTTGGAGATGGCGGTAGAGAGAGAGAGAGAGAGAGTACCTTTAACATTGGTCGTCTTGTTCAGCGCAGCTTGAGCCTGGCTGCGAAATCCAAGGATTTGTCTCTTCGCATTGAACCAGCACCGGCTTGCAGATGAGCTTGGAAGCTTGGCGTGACGCCTTTCATCGTGTAATAAAATGCAGTTACTCCTTGGGTTATAGGGAAACCATGGGATTTTCAAAGGTTTCTAGTGGTTGGTAATAGGGGTACTGTTTGGAAGTCCCTAGCATGGCAATGAAAACGCAGATGTTCGTTTAGCAAACCGTGTGCAACCAGCTGTAGATGGTGGAGTTTCCATTGCCAGGTCAGTTTACCAGAGGGTATTGCAGTTATTCATGTGCACATGACTTTTATCTTTACATTCCATCTTTTCCCTATGGTTTGCATGCGTGTAGGTGTGTGCGTGTGTATGTGTGTGTGCTTTGTTTTTGCTACTTTTGTTGAACCTGTGGATAATTACCTTTGCAAATGTGATCACGTGTGTATAGGATCCAGGGTGTGGTTTTTTGATCGCTGAAAATTTGGATGCCAAAATGTTTCCAACATACTGTATTTTGTTGGCCAATGCATAGATAAGATTTTTTTATTCGCAGACCACTTTGCACCTGATACAGTAATCAAGAGCTTTTCATTGGCTCCGCGATTCTGTGGCCTAGTTGCCGGGGCAATAGCCTTTTGGGGTTTGCATGCCCGTTTTGAAGTGTTGGACACAATGCCCTTCAAGTGTGCGCACATGTACTTACACATTTTGGAGATCATAGTCAAAGTGTTTAAGTTTGAGTCATGTCAACCTACTGCAAGATGATGCTCGTCCAGCATCATCAGGATTAAGGGTTTTCTTTTCCGCTGAATATGGTGTTCTCGTTTTCATCGACGCTTCGCATTGTCACTGCAAAAGTGATGAAGATTCTAGGATTGAATGGGTGGTAAATAGGTGGAGATAGCTATTTATGTACATAATAGCTAGCAATCCCACTGGAAGCCCAAGCAGCAAAAACTCACATGCATGTCACTGTCTTATTAGTTCATTGAAATTGATGTTTCCAAACATTCTGTTCAGTTTAGCATATGCATTTATGCTGTGCACGTGCACCATGCCACCGGGAATTCCAACGCCGTGAGCTACGCCGCTAAGTACACTCAGGAACTTGTCCAGACATGCACCGGATGCCATTCGCCTATGGCCTGGCGAAGGCCTCCAGAGGCGTGCTGATGATTTTGGAGCCTCGCCTTGGGGAACACAAGGCCTATGACTCCGTATTTGTTCAAAGTCATTAATGGTAGATTTGTATTAATAAACGCCAGCTATTTGATCTACCATTAATGACTTTATAGCACCATTAGCTGGTAGATTTGTATTAATAAGTGTATTAGATGGTAAATCTCTAGCGGTAAACCGGAGGTTGTTGATGAGTAAGATCAGAAATCAGCGTCAAACATCATTAGCTAATATTAAGCATGGCTGGATAAACGAGAGAAGAATAGAGAACCGACACCAACGCATCATCAAGCATATCAAATAATCAATTAATGTCAATCATTGTAAGCATAGTGACCATTGCACAACTATACTAATCATCGTTTATCAACCTTCATCATCACTAGCTGCACCCTTCACCGATGCACTGGTAGCTTGGCACAGTCGGCCAGTCTTCCACTCATCCCTTTGAAATCGGAGGCCTCGCTGGCAATCCGGTGGATTGCGTATTGGCTGTCTAAAAATGCGGGCATATGATCTAAATACGCAAAATTTTACGTATACCAATGATCAGGTAGACATGACGAGACCCATGATATTTGATGATCAGAAAATTGTGTGACGACTCCGGACTGTCAGCAACCTCAGCATGATATTTTCCGTTGGCCAACTCCGTGACAATTCCGAGCTAAGGTTGCAAACACATTGTGAATGACTATGAGGCCGAATAGACAGCCATAGCTTTATCAACTTATCATAGTTGAACCTTTTCTCGCCGTCAAGATCATCACCGCTGTTGACTTTCTGGTCCTGCTGCGTAATTACAGCCATGTATGTCCAATTGCGTTCTGCACCCATAGGATCCCACAGGTTGGCAGGCTCAATCAGCTTGAAATGTATCTTGTGATGGTCCACCAACACAACCTTTCCCCCACGGGCGAATGACGTGGATTATGGAATGTCCCTGATGAATAATGTAGGTTGCCATGGGCAATGCCCATTAGCTCCTACGATTTGCCGGTAGTCACTATCTGCACCCAGCAGTAGATTCCCAGCACATCGTAGTTGGAACCATTCAATCATCATTATCATCATCATCACCAGCATCATCAGCATTATCATCATCATCATCATCATCGCCAACGATCAGACATGCATTAGATACATACCCACCACATGGCTTATGATTTGTTATAGCTACCCGGTTGTGGCGCCTGCTGCTGTATCCCCAAGGGGCGCTTGCCCCAGGACCAACGCGTGGAGCCCTTCCGTCGCCTGTGGTGCCTTTACGAAGCCCAGCGTGCCTGGCAGCTGCGGCGACCCATGCAGCTGCTATTGGACGAGGGAGAAGGCGCCCACCATGGAGCCATGGCGGGGTCCATTCATCATGGGTAACAGATCTGTAGGTACACCATATAGGTTCATATTAATGGGTGATTGACCATGGGTAGTAGACACCATTAAGGAGTCAATTATAGGAACCAACTACCCATTAATCACCCCACCATAAATATAGGAAGCTATAAATCATATGGGGCTGGTTCCTATATATGAATCATTATGAATCTATATAAATGTAGGAACCAAGTACCCATTAGGAACCGTGGGTTGATTATAGAGGATAATTGACCAAGTATATGGTTCATTCAAGCAAAAGTATGTGAACCAACATTGATTTGTGAAATGGCGCCAGAAAGGGCAAATAATTATGCCATCAAGTGACAGGGTAATCAATGAACCAACCGCTTGTCAGTGGTTTCATGTCTATGTTCAACTCTACCAGGCCAGTATTTTGTCCGCATTGTTCTAGTTGACGCATCCTTTTAGGATGGGTTGAAACTGGTAAACCACCAACCAGAACATGCTGGAAGGTAGAACAGGAACCATGAAGATGCTGAAAATGACAGTGGTTTACTCTTGGGTTTGGTGCTGAGAATGGGGAGTCTCAGATGATTGAGAGGCTACTTATCACTTGCAAACGGCCACTGATCATGATTCATGATGTGTCACGCCAACCCCAGATTGATCAGCGTTCCACCCGCAAAAAGCCAGACTTTGATCACATCCTCAGAATTCATTCGGATAGCTTATGACTACCCTATGTGCCTATGTGTGTTTTACTGTTGGCAAGTAGGTTACCAGCCGGTTGCTAATCAGGCTTTCTCCATCGGAATTTTGCAGTCGGTTCACGTAGCAGATCCGATCGAAACGTGTAAATTTCGGATCAGGGCTGCCTTCAGCCACCATGACCAATATGGAGGTCCCAGTCGTTTGGGAATGATTTGATTCATAACGGGAATCAAGCAAACAGAATTCAAGCCTTATCCCAGGGTATGACAGGGGAACCACAGGACCTCACCGAGAGGTTGATCAGTCCAGCATGTGCATGACAGTGACATCAGTGGTGTTTTGTGTTGGCCGATGAGAGGAATCCAATGTTCGGGAGGACGGCTGGATGGTCGGTCGAAGTGATCGTACAACGTTTGGTGTGGGGCTGACGCTTCGCCACAGCGCTAGGCTCCTGCGGATCATCTTTGGAACTCTTGGTGGCTGAAGCTCTGCAAAAGGTCTCGGCCTACAGCGCCTCTGCCAGCCACTCGGAGAGCTTGATAGCGGGGGCTGCCGAAGCCCGCAGGCTCCCCATGTTTTTTTTCTCCTTTATAAGCAAAAACCCTGCGGAGGTTTTAGGAGATGAGGAAACCCTTTCCGTTTGGGAAACCTCATTGTGTTTTTTTTTGTGTTTCTTTTCTTGCCAGAAAACCCCGCAAAACCCGTCCCAAACGCATGATGAGGTTTTAGGGGACCAGGTGAGTCACAGAATGTCACCTAGATTTTTTGTCATTGATGATGCCGATCACATTTGGTCACTGGCTGGGGATGACATGGTGCTATCCATGACCTTGGTCCTGTCCTGGTCCTGTCCTTTGCCTCGGGAGGTGTTCTGGGGGACAAGATCAAGATCTGGCATCAAATTATCAACCACTCCGTGCCCTGGTAGCGGCTGACAGCTTCATAAACGCGGGGGAAAGCCTGCTATGGTGGTGCATCCATTGATGAAGGGTGCTCTGAACATCCCCTGAACCATCACCTCCGCATGACATTCTTAATACTGGGTAAACCTTAAAACATCCCCAAGGCCCCAACTGGTCATTTTTTCAGAAGGATCACTTGAGGGGTACACAGATGTATGGAAGCACCCAGCCAAATATTTGCAAGAATTATCCAGTTGTTCTTGTCGAACATAGTGATGCTCTTAAATGCTCTGGCTTTTGGCATGACCATGATCGTTTCTTTAAGACATCCAGGATTGCAAACTGTAAGTCCAAACCATAAGTTTCTGGGCACCATATTTTCAACGCTGTCAAAGTGAAGCCTTTGTGTTTGTGCACAGTCAATTGACTGCACCCGTGGTCCTTTTTTATTTTTGCCGCATTTCGAAACATGTAAGATGACCGCTCGAGGGTCCAAGTCTTTGCTGGCCCACCAGCCTATACCACAGAGATGGACAAAGTCAGACTTGCTAAGAACATCAAAGAACTGTGTTCAGTGTTCTCGAGATAAGTTAATGGTTTGGTGTCGCTGGCACCCTGCGGCTTGATCCATGTTGAACTCCATAGGTGCAGCGAGCCTTTCCCATCGAGTCCTTCGAAGCTCAATTTGACGGAAGTCTTTGCTGCATCCGCGGTTTCGGGCCATCGTGGTTCACGTGGCAGCAGCCAGTGCACTGGTGTATGCGGTGGTTGTTTTTAATCTTCACTTCCAAGGGTCGCAACTTCGGGGCAGGTTGACCAGCGAGTGGTGGATTTATCTAAGACTATGACTATGCTTCATCTAGAGCCAAGCTAGAGGCCAAAGTGGCAGTGGAGTGCACCCCTTCAGATGACAAGACTTGTAGGACTATGATTCTTGGAGCCAACAAAGATCACGAGCCCTTGCAATGTATGCGTTTCTCGATTGTTGCTGCTGAGGTTCACTCAATTTGATGCAAAGGTTTGCCAGCTGTTGGCCACACCCGTGTTTCGTTCCTGCTTGGCTGCAGGTGACTGGGGCATTTGAGCGTTCTGTTTGTTAGGGGAGGGGGTGGTGGCTTCATGTGTTTTCGTGGCATTTGATTGATTTTCATTTCCAAAGAATGTCAGATAGAAATCAAGCCACAGATAGTCATGAGAATTTCAATGCTATGGTTTCGGGATGATTTCAGGTGGTTCAAGGCAATTCCAAAATGTATATACTTCTCAGGTAGGTAAGTTCCTATTCCCAGGCAGACCTAGATTAAAACTACGTTTTTGCTTGCAGTCTCTAAGATTCTATAAGAACAAAAAATCGGGGTGATTGACGGTGGACATAATCATGCGAAAAACATCTCTGCATTTCCTATCTACATATAGCTATACACGTGTAAATATTAACTTTTGGCTTTACATATCTAAATATAAATAAATCTATCTATTTATTTATTCATTTATTTACCTATTTGATTATTTATTTATATTTATTTAATTATTGTTGTTTACTTATTTATTTAAATGTGTGAATTCCATATGTATTCAAAGGTAGCTAGCTTTAGCCGGCTATAGCTATCCACTTCAGCACCTCTCAACGGAACTGGTCACCCGCGCTGTCGCGCGAACACAGGCGATGCCGAGCAGATGCTTCGATACCTGGCGTTGGGCGCGGAGACATCCGTGAAAGACCTGGGCTGCTGTCAGAAGCTGCTGGAGGGACCCCTGCACGAGGCATGGCACTGGCGCTGCCAAGTTGTGAAGCCGATGAGGGCACCCCAAGCGTTGAGGGGCTGCCATTGGTTGGCTAAGCTGGTGTATAACTGGAGTTGAATGGGGTAAGTGTCAGTTGTAGTTGATGACTGGTTGGTTGTTTTATTGACACGTTTCAATAATTCCTGTTGTCTTGGATCGTTGCTTGGTTTGCCAATCTCTTTGGGATGGGTTACTTAGAACCAACCTGTATATTATGTATCTATCGGCTGTATTTATGTGTTTTCATTTTTTCGATTTTGAATTTGTTTTGTGTACCTTATGTACATATGTGTTTTTTACATGTGTTTCTACATTCATGAATATATGCATTTAGATTTTTCGATACATATAGAAACAGCTACATCTATTCATATGCGCTGTGTGTCTCGCCTTCAGCTTTGCTGAACCCCTTGAGAAGGCGATGGAACAAAATACATATCGATATCTTGAAAAAACTGTATAACCATCAGTTCATCATAGAGAAACCATAAATTTCCATCATAAATGGCCATGACTTGGGGCCAAACATGGCCAAGTATATCAATGATCACCCGCCGGGGTAGACCAGCCATGCCCGCCATGCAACCACGATGGCGCCATCCCCAGGCCTTGGTGCACAACCCTTCCTGTGGCGACTGCCAGCTGGTCCACGTCTTTGCGCACCTGGGCGATCTGCAGGGCTTGGACTTCCTGCTGTCGCAAAAGGCAGTGCCTCGGCCAGGGTGGTACCGGTGGTTTGGGGGTGGTTAGTGATGGCTAATGATGGTTAATGATTTTAGTTATTGATGCTGAAGAATGGTTAATGATTTTGGTCAATGATGGTTAATATATAATGGTTTATATGGTGAATAGAATGGTCAACAAACCATGTATAGTAGTGATTTTGATAGGTACCGAACACCTCCCATCCACGTTATGGCGAATTTTGTTGGAAACCACCAGTGGCTTGGGAGACGGGGGCACGACATCTTTGGACAACATACATCGTCAGACATCAATGGCGCCTGTGTGAGGAGACAGCCTCCGCGAGATACCTCAGCGTTTTGGGGTTCTATATGGTACTATGCTCAAGTGAACTTAACTGCCTGCATTCTGGTGATATTGGGCGGCCATGGTGGTCATGGAACGTTTGAAGGGGAAAGGATGGTGACTTGAGGCCGGCACAATGCACACAGTGTTGCCCGGGGCGTTGCTGCGCGTATTTCCAATCGGTATGAGCAAATAGCAGGGGTACCTGTTGGGTTCCCTTCGCGCGCAAAAGGATCAGAAGTTTGAGTCATAGTCAGTTTGCCTTGTCAATCCTATGCCGTCAACATTAGACAAAACAGACTGACTATGATCAATACAACAAAGGTGCGTTGGATCAGATCATAAAGAACAGTTTGGATCAACATCTATTTTGTTATAAAATCGATTACACCATAGCCATGCCACAGCCATGTGGCTTTGCCCGTGCAAAAGGTATCGTTTGATCTCACCAAAAAGGCGACCTCTTGTGTGTGCAAGCAAGGCAGGTTTGAGCTCCCCAAAATTTGTGACATTTCTGGCTCCCCAAAATCTCTGTAACATGTGAAATTTGTTACGAAATTTTGGTATCAAATTCTGGCTCCCCAAAATCTGCAACATGAAAATCATTCTGGTGTTCAGATTCAGCAGGGCGCCTGAACAAATTGAACATCACTACCATCACAATCAGATCTGATTAGATACCAACAATCGTTGCAACATGCTATTTATGTAAATAGATTTGATTTTTTGTAAATCTAGGCCGTAGGACTATTGTCACTTGATACTAAATAACCACCATTACTCACCATCAACCAATATAGGAGGCAGGCCAGATTTACCCCAGTGCTTCATCATCAGCGGCTCTGGTCTTGCTGCCCGGGGCGAGGATCCATTGCAGCGTGCGAAGGATCCCAAACACCGCGCAGCCTTGCACTTTGCGGCCAAAGCGGGCCATGTGCTTTGCCACTGGCCTACGATGGTTGGGACTGGTCGTTGGCAGGGAGCGAGGCCAGGACCGGCGGGTATCCTCATAGCCTTTTGAATCAGAACGATTTGAAGCTACCAGGAGGGGTCGAACCAAAGGCAGGATATTTAGAAGTGGAAAAAAATCTGCATGCTTGAGATGGGTGGATACTGCTATGTAGTTCAAGTTCAAGGGTTTGTAACCAACTCGACAGCATGATTTCTGAGAGGCTGGGGGCGGTGATGTTTGATGAAACTTGCGATTGATAATTTGGCTCGTCATGTTCACACTAGATGAGAAACATGGGAGATACATGGAAATACTATGATTTTGACATGTCATGTGATTGTGTGTGTGTTCGAAGATTTTGAATGGAATGGAATGGTTCACGCACATTCACAAACCCAAAACCGCATGCTGGCATTGAAACCATCTAAATTGTTCAGAACCAAATCAACCAAGCGTTGTTGAAATAGCTCTAAAATGCTCTCAACTGGGTTGTACTCTCTTAATTTGTGACATAGACTAATCAAAACATGAAACCGCTCTGAACCACTCCAATCAGCTCTGAACTCTTCAGGAGAGGATATTTGGAAATGAAATAGTACTAAACCGCTCTGAATGGTTCCGGGGTATTTCATGCAAAGGTATGAAATCAATATGCACCGTTCAGAGATGTTTAGAGCCATTTCATCGACAAGAGATATATCATGTAATTAGCATGTTGCTTTTCAAGACAGCCAGCAGCTGACATGATTTGATGTTTGTTTCCTACATGATGTGTACTTGTGGTAACCCTAATGTTTCCGCCAATCTGATTTTTAGTTAGACTGATCATGTTTTAGTCAAATGAAGTTCCAGCCGCAACATCTGTCAGCCACTACCAGTGCTAGCGACGGAGATTCAGACACGTTGACAGTTCAAGCCGGGGCTCTCTTGATATTGCTGGCTGCTGGCTTTTGGCAAGAGCACAAGCCTGTCATCATTGTCATTTGAGTTTGTTTCAAGTGAGAGCCACCCGTTTACCATGCCAAAAATACGATGGTTCAAAATGGTTCAAATGTCAGAGACATACAAGCTGAAAGTGATCAGCCTGGTTGTGTCAAACTTTTTCTGTTTCCCTATCATTTATTAAGAAATGGTTGTTGACAAGCATATTTTTCATAGGGGTTGAAAGCAGCAACCAGTGATTGAATGTGACATTGAATTTGGATGATATTTATGTGATAAATAAACATAATATGATATATACCAGAAATAGGCCATGATATAATGTGATTGACAGTCGTTGATATTGCACTACTGGCCATGCATTGAACATGGCCAGCTTGAAACTTCGTGCTACCCTCAGGTGCTGAGCGGCTGCTGGATGCCAAGGCCTTGCCCCACGACCTGGACGCTGGGGCTTGCAGGCCTACACCAATGGCTCGAGCATCATAGATTGGCCCATGGAATCTATGGTTAGTCATGGTTACTCTAAGGTTAATCTATGCATGGTTAGCCTATGGCTAACTAAACCATAGGTTCATTTCCGTGGTGAATTTTGGCCTGAAATCAACAATGGCCAATCAAACTAATCACAACATTTGGCAACGCCACGCGAGGGTGGTGAAAGAGATGCAGTTACAAGCCACTATGACAACAAGAGCCCTAATTTTTTCGTCCACATCATCCGTTATCGCCAGCACCGCTACAGCCCATCAAGGCTGCTATAGCCCTTAGTTCTGGCAGAGCTGACATGAATGAACTTGTGCAAGACGAGTGGTATCAAGGGCTGTTGATGGGTTGTTACAGCAATCCCGGTGGATGGTGGGCCCCATGAACGGAGGGCCCGCAGTCCCGAGGATCAGAACGGCGAAACACCCCTTCAGATCGCGGCCTATGGAGGCGTGGTAGCGCAGAGCCATGGGAAGGGAGCGTAGGTGCAGCTTCGATAAATGCATCCACATGCTTGGCAGGCCTTTGTTTATACAAAGTGCTATTCGGTTTTCGCTGGGCGGAGATTTTCACAAACAGGGGGGAGGAGGTGGAGATGACAATTCCACATGTATCGTATGTGTGTGTTCCCATCTGGAAGTTGGGTTTGAGCTCTAGGTTTTTGGCAACCCGGTGAACAATCATCATCCTTTCCAACTTCCAAAGGCTCCGCCCCCACAACATCCCACAACTAAACCATGGGTTCAAGCCTTTTGGTTCCAGATTCAAGCTATTTGGGTGTTTCTCAAATAGGGGTACCCCTAGATCATCCAATAGTAATCATCACTAGCAAGAAGCCTACCATTTTTTCGGCTCCCTATTCTCAGAAACCACCTTTTATTCACCATTTATTCACCATTGATCCACCATTTCACCATGCAATGCGCTCAGCCCCATGGCTACCCGATCTACCTGCTTGGCAGTTTCAGGTTTCACGGACCTGGCCCAGCTGCTGTTGAGCCGTGGCGCTCACCTGAACTCGGCCGACCGCGACGGTTGGACGCCGCTGATTTGTGCTGCACGGGGAGGGCACCAGCAGGTGGTGGAGTGCCTTGGAGCTGGTTGGGAGGGAGGCCAGGAGACGTGACGTGAAAGGGGTATCCTGCCCTAGCCCGTTGGGGAAGGGGGAGGGAGGCCAGGAATTACCACGGGTGGCCGTTGCCCAAATGCGAGACAAGCCGTGACTTCATATGATTTCTATTGATTTCTATTCTTCAATCCTTTCTCTTGGGCTTTGGGAGCCAAAGCGGGGATGCACATCCATGACATGCAGGGCCTGGTGCCCGAGGCTTTTGCTGCTCAGCAAAGCATCGCCACATGCGAGGGATTCGTTGGGTCGCACGGCCTTGCGGCATGCCAAGATGGCTGGATATCAGCTCAAAAGCCTCGAGGAATGCGAAGAACCTTGGAGCAAAGCAGTGTTGTCCATCAACGGGTACCCTTGGAACCCCGTAAAGATGGTGGATGTCCTATGATTTCCTGCTGAGCTGCGCCTTTCTGTTGAGCAAGAAATGGTGCGAACCCTGTTTGGGGATGTGGCGCAGACTGATGGACGATTGCACGTGTTCAGTGTTGCACATTCAGTAGAAATTAAGAGAGATTCACTGGAAATTCATGAGGAGAGACAGTATCAACATGCATCGACATGATGATCATGTTTACGGTTCGTGGGGAATTCACTTGATCACCGTTCAAGGAGGTGATTTTCAGGTTGGTGCGAATGGGTTGGCCCTGCAGAGACAGCGGATGTCGAGGGTTGAGATGCCGAGCTCAGGAACTTCCTGAACCTCCGCCGACGGGGTCCGTGACGAGCCCAGGGTACCTGACGAGGATCCAGAGACACGTGGGGCTGAGGTGATCAGCCCAGGTTCAGCGGCTCAGCCACGGCAGGAGCGTGATAGAAAAAGGAGCTGTTCGCTGCATGGATGGACCAGCTTTCTCACCGTTGAACTGGCGCTAGCCATGAGCGGTTGGCTCGTTTTACGGCCAAATTCAGTGGGAAAGAATCCAAAAACAAAGTGAATCCGGAAAAGAAAGGAAAAGAATTACTGTATCATAGGTCAAGATGTATACCTCAAGTTGTTCTCCCTTCTGTTTGGGATGCTCAGGGGATCGGATCCAGGAGCAATGCTGGGCTACCCATGAGCGATGTCCAAAACCTCTCTTTACATGTTTAGTCTTCCTTGTGTCATATCGATGCTGTGCGTAAGTAAAACCCTGGGTTGCGTAAGGCTGCGTAAGCCTTTTGGGGAATGGTGGTTTGTTTGAGCCGCGTAAGCTCGTCGCGTAAGCATCATCTCAAATGTTTCACCATTTCCAAGACAATCCAGTCATCCCCGCGTAAGCAAAAACTGTGCGGAAACAAACATTTTGCACCAAAACTCTGTCGCGTAAGCCTCGCGTAAGCTATACTCACAAAATGTCTCCCGCGTAAGCTGGCACTGTGGTGGCGTAAGCATTGCGTAAGTCAATGCGTAAGGAAAATGATACGACATGACAAGTTATTAGACCTTTTGGTCATGGCTCCCATGACCATGCAGCTACGGGATGGCCAAGTTAATGATGAAACCATAGTACTCGCCAAAGGAAAATCATTGATTCACAGAAGTCTAAAGGCGCGTTTTTGTTGGCAGAACATTACAGAACTATCTTTGTGAGTCTTTTCAGTACAAACTGGGTTTCTTCCACGTTGTGTTATTATATTCGATTTTGACTGTTGCTGATTGACCGCTCAACTAGTCAACAATCAACCATTCCATCAATCGACAATAGTCCTAATAGTTGAGTAGTCGAATCCTTCAACTTTTTGATGTTTACAAAAAATCAGAAACTGATACCCATTTTATACCTAATTATTCTTATACCTGTGTTTTACCCATTTCATGCCCATTGTCCGCATGTTCTACCCATTTTCTACCCACTTCATCCCAACATATACACCATCGCCACCACTAACAAGCATCGTCACATACTCATCGTTACATGGCGAAGGCCTGGCGAACGCTTCGCCAGGTGGATTGCCACAGCAAAGACCTGATGACAGTGCACCAAAAGGACGGATGCTGACCTGCCAAGTTCGGCATTGCTCGCCGTCAGCATGAATGCTGATCTCCTAATGGAGAGAGAGAAATAATTGTCACAAGAAATAGTTGATAATTGACAGTGGGAATGGTTCGTAGTGGTCAATCAGAATGGGGAATTGTCAGATCAATAGTTGTTAACAATGGTTTTATTAATAGTGGTCAATAATTGTCAATACTTGTCACAATCTTGTTGCTGATTGGGAGGGAGCGAAGGAGCTAGGGGTATCCCTATATCTTGAAAGGGGGAGCGAGCGAGCTACCAGGGGTGGCTCAACCAAACTGATCAAACTGTAGTAATAATACGGAATGGTTAGTAGTGGCTAGTAATGGATTCCATGGTTAGTAGTGGACTATTCACCAAGATGTTGGATTTTTTTTACCATGGTTAATAGTGGTTGATCATAGGGAATGATAAGCAACAATAATGCTTAGTAGTGGTTACTGATAGAGGAAAGGAACCAATAACGATCAAACAACTGCTCGTGGGTGGTTCAACCACCAAGCAGAAGACCATGTTGGGGGCACCCGGGCACATTCATGGGAGGTCATTTGCCACAGACTCCAGCCGGGTTGTTTGGGAAGGAGTTTTTTGAAAAGTCTATTTGTTTGGATCGCTGGTTCAACATACAAACTGTGAGTCGTTGCGAGATACCATGCCCAATTTTTTGGGTCCGCAAATCAAATGCTTCAGACTTTTGACAGGCAGGCAATGCAGTTCAGCAGTTGAACTGTTTGGTAGAATGATATCTGCAGATTGGATCAGTATGTCAGTGCCAAGGCTGGCCTTTCCTGGGCACTGCACGGCACTGCTGTTGCAGGAGAAGCAAGAGGCAGTAAAGATTTCCCGCTGCCTGACTTCAAGCAGGATTACCTTTGACCAGGTGGAACTTTCCAGAAATGGTTGATGAGACTTTTGTAATTGGTGGTGAAGACATGGGTTTCTGGCAGGATTTCCCACCAGCCAACCCAGTGAGAAATAGATTCTGCTGGTGATAGCGACCATGATGATGCTGTTTCTGATTGATGCTGGGCATTTTTGATGTTTTTGCCCGCTGGCCCGAGAGATACATATGAATTAGGCAGATTTGGTATGATTTGGTTCGCAAGCTGTGTAGTATGAAGCGTGAGTCATTTTGCTGCAGCCAGCAATGTAAGTCACATCCTGAAACACTCACAGTGCAAGCTTTTGCAGGCCTCCCACCAATGTGAAACACCATTGTGGTGATGAAGCATAGGTTGCAGCATCCCTTTGGCCTTAGGCATCCAAAAAATAGGGCAGGTGAATGCCCCAACAGCTGGACTAGTTTGGTCACCATGGGCTGTTCATCAGGGGTACAGGGAATTCACCAGCCATATATGAAGGGATCGCCACACTGACGACGCTGAGGCATGATCGTGAACTTTGCTGCTTGCAGCAATGCAGATGTTTTGGTGCCTTGGCTGTCACAGCTTTTGGTTCCTGGTGATCGCCCTTCCTGGTGTTGAAGCTGAGAACTGATGGATGTTTCCAGATGTGCCTTTTGCCCGCTGGAGAATGGGCATTTGATGGGGCAAGGTGTTTGGCTTACCGTGCCTGGCAGGTACCTTCCGAAGTTGTAAACCAGCTACTCATGAACCAGTTTATGTAGACAAGTATGCTTTCAAAAAAAGTCGTAGACCAAAAATCTTCACGGAGAACTTTTTTCGTGCACGAAAACGAAGTCCCTTTGCCAATTCGTCTTGGTTGACTCTCGTGATTTCCCTCCGCTCTCAGGTCATGGGAAGCACTGGTCTCAAGGAGCTTGGTGGGGGACGCGGCATGGACCTTGGACAAGAGATTCACGGCGCTCCTATGGATCGATCGATTGATCAATCGATTTTTATATGAAATATAGACTTATATAGCTATTTTTGATGATTTAGCTATGTTCGCAGTAAACGACTGTTTGCATATTTGTGTGCATTTGCATTTGGCATGTTCAAGCACATCATGCTTACTGATTTCTGGATTCATAAGTCATTCAATATTCTTGTGCGTGCACGTGTGTCTATGTGGATGTGTCCACTGGCTATGCCGGTCCTACTTTCTATTTTCCATTGCATGCCTCAAGCTGGAGGAATGGTAGCCATGGGGCATGAAGCGGATCAGGGATCCAATGGAGTCATCAAAAATGCGAGGGTACTGATATGTTAAGATAGCTGGGAGTGTGGTTATGTGATGTTATGTGATGTGTGATGATGTGTGAATACTAGACAAAATACCCAGCTACCACAGCTATGCCATGTTTTTAGATTCTTGTGTTTATTGAAGGTTTGTCGTGCCCAGCTGCCAACAATCAATAACAGTGAAGAAGTCAAGACAAATGACCCACAGAAAGCTTGAATTTGCAGAGCGTGATGTCGTACACGCATCGTATTGCCTCTACGTATGCATATTGATTTCGTTGTTTACACAAGGAAGTCACATATACATACACATAGCATAGGTATATATTACTATATATTTTAAGTTTCAACTTATAACTATCTATGTCCATGACCATTCTAGGTGACCCAAAGATATTTCTCCCACCATGGCTCCTGCCAGGAAGGCCGTTCGAACTGCTTCCAACGAACCACCTTGGGTCCGCTTCCCAACTGGGCATGGTGCGGCTGTTTGGTGTTTGGGAGGGACTTGGAGTCAGAGGTATCCCGTTCTGGCCCTTCAAAGGGGGAGGCCAGGAGCTACCAGCAGTGCTGTGACCAAATGATAGGTGGATATTTTTTTTTCAGGCAGTGCACCTCCATGTTAGGACCAACCTGTTCGGTCATAGCTGTGAGTTCGGATGGATTGGCAAATGGTGAATGACTCCATGTGCTTGGACAAAACCGCCATACTGGATGCAAGAACATCGATTGGCAGTCATTTGGAGGAATGTCAAATGATTTGAAGCCAAAGTACCTGTGGAAGACAGGAACAAAATGTCAAATGATTGTATTTCATGAGGTCAAGAAAATATATATGAAAATACTGTATCATGTACGAACACGTTCAATGCACAACCAAGCACTCACACGGTGTAGTCTACCTATGTACCTATCAAAGGTTGATACTTTGATAGACCTACGCACCCATCTATATCTAAAGGTATATCTATCTATATAACTAGATAGGTTGATTCATGTAACACGACCATGGCCGATGGGTCGCTGGCTAGGCTCGAGTGCCCATTTGGCAGCGCTGGAGGCGCTCCCGCGTTTAGCCCAGGTTTGGTGAAGCAGGAGTGGTGAGTAACACCCCTTTTATAGTCGTGTTTTTGTCAGCTCATAACCATTATTATGACCATGAGTATAGCCAATAATACATGATATTTATCCATTATAATAAAAATTGTTTTAACCATTATCAGAAACATTATTAGAAACATTATTACATGAAATTGTGCTTAAATACGCCCAAGGATTAATAAGCATCATTAATAGCTCATAAGCATCAATATAGCTGTAAAGCTTCAGCCAAATAAAGTAGAATCTGTTTTATGGTTTTTGAGCTTATCACCATTATCAATGGTTAAGCATAGGCAGGGATTAATAAGCATCAATACAGTGGTTGATTAAACCCCTAATGACTGGCCGGATGGAAGCTGGTGGAAGATGCTGGTTGATGCTCAATCACGAGGTAAGAACGGATGATGATGAAGAATAGCAGTTGAGGTCAATGATGGCTAGTACTGTGATAGTATTGTTCGTTGTCGTTGGCTAACAGTGGTGAATCAAGCCTGATACTGCATGGTAGTTTACCTACATCACAGCAATCACAGTTGAGGAGGATAATAGGTGATATGATTGACCAGTAGTAACAGGGGACAATCTACGACAATATAAGGGGACAAGATCCCACGACGGGAGAGACACAATACGCAACAACAGCAGGACATACTCAAAGACTCTAATAGAGGAAGGGGGGGACCATGCATAATGGATAGTAAGCAGCAATAGCACTGGATATCGAGCGACAATACATTTAACAGGGTAATTATTATCAGTATTATCGGCAATTATGAGGGATAGCAAGCAGAGATAATTGGTCATGAAATGCAATAATGGGGAATGATAACGAAGCAGAATACGGGGATACAGGAAAACAAACAAGAACAAGGACAAACCATTCTTCCCTTGGTGAGAGCGGTTGTTTTTCACTCGCCTATTAGCATAGCTAAACTCCTTGAGACGGCGATGGAGAGAGAAAGGACAAACCATTTCCTGAAGGGTACATGAGATGTTGCATTCACAAGTCCACCCAGCTACCCCGGAACAAGCCCGGATACAGAACCAGAGACTTCCAGCATTGTGCTGGAGGATGTTGCGGCTATCATTCGGGGACCCGTTCCGATCTTCTATTTTTATCTATTTTTGATGTTTATACTTGCATATGCTGTGCAGTAACATGTTAACATCAGTCCACGTTCTTCGGCTTTGATGGGTTTGATGATCCTTGTTATCCCAATTTTGTAAACGCCTGTGTGATCAACAACCTCATGAGTCACAATAACAGCAACCTACCGTCCTAGCACCGTGGTTGGCATTTCTGGTTCACCACCAATAGTGATCCGTTGTGGACCCCAGTACCAGCATGAAGCATCCATCCTCCCTGCGACGTCGTTGAGAGCTCCAGGCTCCCTGTTCAGTGGTGCTCATTCGCCCCGGATGCCGTGTGGACCCAAAGCTGGCCACGGTATTCATGGTGGTCACTTGGCCGCTAAAGGTTGGGATGCGCTGGAAAATGGGGGCACATTCCATTCATCCATTCATTGTCAGTGTGTTTTTTAATGAAAATATAGGGAAAATGGTGATCATGGCCAACAATACCTATAGGAAATATTGACGGTGATGAAGCATGGTAGAACTGATAGCCGAAGCTATAAGGATATCTCGATATATTTAGGATACATAATGGTTATTGATGGTTTGGATGGTTTCCTAGGATTATCATCCTGAATAATAAAGTAAAAAAATGGCTACGGCTCAAGCCATTTTGGCTCAAGTGCCATTTGGTTCGAGGGTACCAGGCCATAGGTCCTGAGAGTGTGAAATTGTCTAGACATCCGAATGGACCGACTTTGCGCCAACATTGCCTACTCACGTCGGGCTGCTCGCAAGTTGCAGATGCATGACATTGCCGACCAGCTTTCAGCTGTACTTTTTGCTTTAAAGATGATGCAAGAGAAGTCTGCCCGTGAGGAGCTGAAGATGGATGCAGTAGTTGCTGACCACACGATTTGTCAAACCGAAGACGCAGTTCCCTCACCAGCACAGGAAGGGACAAAGTGTGACACCAAGAATCGGAAGACAAGATTTGGACGTGATGCTTCCAGCACCTCTGGTGCACTACCCGCTCCCTTTTGCAAAGTCTCAGCCGCTCCCTTTTGCAAAGTCTCAGAAACCGTCAGCGTTGTCGTAGACAGCTCTGGTGCGATGACCCCAGAAAGCCAGATGAATTTTTCACAAGAGCTCCACTCGCCAGAGTATCGCCAAGATCGCTTGCGAGCTGAGATCCAACAAATCTTGCAGAAAGGAACTAGCAGATCAGAGCGAGTTGAAGCCTTGCAGATGCATTGCCAGAAAACCTTGACTCAGTTATGTGAATCTACTTCATTGCATTTGATGATCCAAGTCTTCCGTGCTAGACTGCATTTGGCGTTCCTGGAAGAGTTGGCCGAATTGGAAGTGAATGAACCAGTGCCCATCACAATGTCAAATTCGTAAGTCATAAACGTTTGCTTGCTTTTTTGCCTGGCGGCCATTACGCGACAAGCGCTGATGGCTTCAGGTGTCCCTCAGGATCATATCCCACGTGCTACATGTTGTCGGCCAAGCCGCGGGCATGAATATCGTGGTTGAGTAACCCCTACTTTCACTCGCGTGGATTTCTGCTTGAATCCCGCTGGAGGGCCAGCCCTTGGACGCCCCGGCAAAAAATAATAAAGTAAAAGAAGCCGACCATACGAGGGAATAGAATGGCCATTGGTGGTGATGAAGAACATCATATAACTGGCGGGTGGTTTGAAGATAATTTTGTTGGTTTTCAACCATGCCTGCGAATCATGGCTTGCAACTATATAACGGGCACATTTTGGGTGGATTACAATCCACCAGTAAAGAAGGAATTTTGGCCAATAAAACTCGATGGTCAACGGTGGTCAATGGTGCTGGCTAAGAATGACGCAGTGATGGTTGATCATAATCAATTGATGGTTCAATGATGAAGTGCCATAGGTTGGATCAACCCGGCTAGGAAAAACACCAGAGAGATCATAGATTTGGCCTATCTCCACGGGGAAAGTCCCAACTGTTGGCAGGCTGTTTTTGGCTCAATGACCAACAACATGCAACTCAGGTGCTTTGTTTCACATGTTTAGCCATCTATTTGTTGATCAAAAATGCTTCTCTGACTACGAACATGCCAGGAAGAGCGGCACCCTTCATCACTCCAAGATGCTAATGTTTCTACATATGCAGAGGATGGTCCCAAGCTTTGAGCTGTTGCTGGGTAGTTTCAATCATCCTTTACATTTTTTGGGCCCCCAAGTAGAGTTATGTTCAACCTCAGATGGCAGCGCTGAACGTTACTTCTCAAGTGTAAAGAATCATAGGATGTTCAATGCCAAAAGCTAGATGTGAATCGCTACCAGGAACAAAGTTTTTTACTTTGTCATGCGTGTTGTTCTTTTTTCTAATGTTTTCTCGTCGAAACTGAAAACCATGGTTCTACCTCATTTCTGATGAAACTACTGTGGATGGATATCCTTATTGTTGAATTCATTTCATGCCACTGCAATCTTTTCGTATTTCCTCAGCATGAGGCGGTGGACGGAAGCCTCCATTCCCAGTATGCACTCGAGATGGTGAGTGAATGGGCGCGGCCTGACAAGGCGTGGGCTGGGAGAGCTGTGAATCTCAACCTCCATGGGGGCATGACCAGCTGCTCGAAGTGGTGGTGGTTGATGGGCCTATGGATCTCAGTAGTTGCTGGGTGGCCTTCCGAGTTGCTGTTGGAGGGATGCACCGTAAAGGGCTAAGGCGCTAAGGTGCTTGGTCGGTGAAAAGAAACGAGTGTTTCTCAATGCTCAGAGAACAAGCATCAGCAAGCAACGCATGACATCAAGGGCCACGCCACTACTTGGATATGCATCCCCCACTTCGTAAGTATTTACCAGCCATGGTTCTAGGGACTATGACTATAACGTTATAACCCACATTTTAAGGAATTTACCACTGGTCTCCCAGTTTTGCCCCCAACTGCAGATCTATGTATGGCACTGCCATGCCGGGTCGCTCGGGTCGATCCACGCGACCACCAGAGCTCCGCAGGACGAAATCGTTTGTCGTGTCTTTGGGCCCGAGGACTTTACAGAGCCTGTGGAGAGGAGCGCAGTTGGAGGGAGCCGATCCTCCATGAGTTCCCCACGTGGATGGTTGGATGGTGACCTGGTGGCCCATCGTTACCGCCCAAGATTGGTGTTTTCACAGAAATTTCAGAAGTTGGAATGGTTGGGGTTGCACCCAGCTGCCATGGGAACTCACTCAGGCCAAGTTGGAACTAAAGTTGGATCATCCAATGATTCGTTGAGATGCAGGGCCCCCATCCTGCACAATGTAAGGCTGTATGGCTATGCTATTGACCTTCCTGTGGTAAAGTCAGCCCAGAAAGGCGGTAAAAACTCAGCTATTGATCATGCCTCTCCTGTTTGAAGGATATTTTTGTGGCTACCTTGGTGGTTGGCACATATGGCCTGGCATTTTCACAAAGCAGAATGAGCACCTTGCAATGCGAATGCAGCTGCATCCCAACGAAGTCGCAGCAATTTCTTCCTGTTGAGTCAGACTAGCGATCAATTTCTGGCTGACTTGTATCCCTTGCAGGGTCAGGCTAAACTGAACATTTATGGTTGAATGTCCCGCGGCTTGTGTTTGTGTTTACTCGGCTGATGTCGAAGCCATGCCTGTGACAGGATGTGTACAGATCAGCTTCAAGCGGTGATGAGAAGCAAGAAAGTTTCTTGGACACACCTGGGGGAATCTTGGGGATGGGGAATACGACAGAAATGAGTTGGTGCCCGTACCTGCTGCGAGGATCTGATGGCTGGTCTATCATGATGAGGTACCAAGGTGGATCGGCCAGTGGATGCCAACCACTTTGTGCCAAGTCTCAATTATTCTCAATTGAGACCCCTCCTTTGGGCCATCCCACAATGACAGCAGAAACTGTTTGAGTAGCCATCCTTTGCACCTCATCATTGCCCACCTGCCATATGACAGGTGTTTTAAACTCTTTTCCAGTGAAGAATTTGACAAGATCCACCGGAGATCAACCAGTCCTTCCTACCTGTATACTTAGTATATTTGTATGTGGATGTCATATGTCCACAGACCTTCCAAAAACACGTGAGACCTTCCAAAAACACGTGGGAATTTCAAGGATGGTCATTCTGTTTAGTCGCGACGTGTTCTGGAGATTGGCCCACCATCTGAGCTTAAGGGGTCACAGCTGCGCAGGTTGAATACGCGGTGATTCCCACCGAACTGGACGAAACTGCAGACGTACACGGGGACGACTTGAGCGATGCAGCCAAGCAATGCCGTTTTCGTCCCTGGTCGCCAGGGGGCATGAGGGACGCTTCCAAAGGATGAGTTTAAATGATTTGTTCGTATTAAACCAGGTGCCTTATTCGTGGTGGTTCGACTGTTGGCTCTTTACACATATCGATTTTCCACTGAAAAGGTATCAGGGGCCGTTTTGACATGGAGCGTAAACACATTGAATGCGCTGATGGGTTGCCTGCTATTTTGGCAACGGGAGATTGTTGATTGCCATGTGAGACTGCAATAGGGTAGCTACATGTAGCTGCTATCACCGATAAGCTTAAAACTAAAACCTCTAGTAAAGTTGTGTAAAGTCCAGGGAGCGACGGATCGGTCGGTTAGCCGTAGGTGGTGGCATGCAGTGGCAGTTTTGGGCTCCAACACTAATGATTTATGAACAGAACTTCCGCACAAAAAATACCTGAATAGGGTTAGCTCATGCATTTCAAAGTCAACTGAAGAAGTGCGCATGTTTTTTTGCTGAAATTCAATGCCACCAAGAATTTGACACAGGTACCAATTCATGCCAGAGCCAATCCTCTCGTCCTACTCCGAAATTAAACTGTGGTGGGGATAGGGGGCTGCCAACGGCGCAACGGCCTTAACCTGAACAGCCACAACCGAAACCAACACTGCTATCAATCAAGCAACATCAGCAAAGCCTATAAGATCAGTAAGAATCAAGCACCCATCGCTGAATATAGATGATTTGCCCTTGTGGCAGCGATTACAGGTGGTCGACTATTGTCTTGATCTCTCACTATCAACCATCACTGCCTATGATGAACCACCATCAGTAAGCATCATCATTGACCGTCAACATATTGCGTTCCGTATTGTTGGGATGATTCCCTATAGTTGGCCATTCATGAACCATCATTACCCATCTCTGACCATCATTTTAAAACTACACGCTCATGAATCATCATTGCTAGCCAAAATCAACCACAACTATCAATGTACATGAGCCATCATTTGCTATCATCAGCCATCAGCCATAATCAACCATTGTCAAGCTATGTCAGCCCATTGCCAAGCATCATGAACCATCAGGACGCACCCTTACAACCACCATCAACCACTTTCCTGGGGAAGAGCTCCGCAGCATCCGAGGTCAGCAAGCTTTCTTGGTTTTCGGTGCCCGTGGCAGGCACTACGAAACCTCAGGACGGCACCAGCTGGGAATTGTCGATTTGGATCAGGGGTTTGGACTGGTTAATGGTATTGTTTCATGGTGCTGGGCCATGCTTAACTTTTTTTTTGGTGATGGTAATTGTTCATCAAACAGCTGCGTGGACATCATCAGAGAACTTCAATGTTTCTATTGTTGAACAAATAGTTCATTCCCACAGTCTGTGCAAAGCCAAGCAGGTTGTTGATTCGGACATGCCCGGTGGAGGAACAAAGAATCACGCGGTTTATGCAAGTACGTCACCTCCAACATGTGCAACGTATTTGGTTCACATACTAGGCACATATTTTTTGTTGTTGAATCACATGCTAGGAGCAGAAAACCTGATCGTACATACAATGCACAAATACAACATGTCGCATACATCCACCTGTTTGGATTTTATCGGTTCTCATACGTGTGTCGCTGTTTCACCAATGGTCGACTTGGAACTGACCCTTGAAATAAACCGTCAGAATCAGCATGCTCAACTGTTAGCCAACCATTCGTTCACTATATGCGCAATTATGCGCCATCAGTCAAGCATACGTATGTATACATATGGAATGTGTGTCTTTAGGTTGCGACCTAGCATCGAAACTAATAGTGCATAGTAAGCCTAAGTTCACAGTGTGAATCATTTACATGAACCCATGCGGCCCTTGACCTTCATGGTATGGAATCTGTCCGGTCCTTCTTTGTGGAACAGTCGGGTCACTCTGGAACATTTCATTTTGGCTGTCTCTTGCACTCCCTGCACGATATTGATCTCAGCATGTTTTTGCACAGATTCCCAGCCTTTTCGGCTTCACTATTTTCTTGTCAAATTGCGTGCAAAATTTCCTTGCTTCCTCAAGGGTGGCTTCCCCCAGTGAAGAACTCCTCTTTATGTTGAGTTCCTG
>VSDK01016260.1:666543-688254 GCA_009767595.1 Symbiodinium kawagutii | reverse complement strand
GAGCAGGGGAGATGGCCTGGTAATGTCATATCCATGACCAAACATGACCAAACCATATCTTAAATCAAAGCTAGCCATTCCACCTGGTCATGTCGCTCCCACCTGGTCATGTCAACCTTCCCCATGCCTTCAACCCCCATGCCTTGAACCGTTCCACTGGCCACGTCGTTGCCAGGCGCCGTGCCCATGTCTCCCACGCTGTCGCCCAGCGCCTCCGAGAGCTCGCCCTCGGGCGGCGCGGGCGGTGGCGCGGAGCTGGGGGAGTGCGGCACCACGCTGGGCCACGTGGCGCGCTGGTGCATCAAGGAGGCGCAGCTGGGGGCGCTGGGGGCGCTGGGTGGTTGGACCAAGCTGGGGCACCTGGCTGGCGCAAGGAGTGGTGGAAGCGTATGAGAGGTGAAGGAAGGGCTGATGAATGGCTGGTGAATGGCTGATGAATGGTGAAGGGATGGTTGATGAATGGGATGGTTCAACCTATGTTGAAGGGATGGTTGCTGGAAGGGATGGTGATTTTGATGGTTAGTGGTGATATGGAAGGGCTCATGATGGTGTAGTGATGGCTACTTATTGGTTGAACGAAAGTTGGTAGGTAGTTATTGATACCCTTTGGTAGCGGTTTGAGAAGTGACAATGATAGTAGTTCCGTATATGGATGTACTTAGAATGTACCAATGAATATATATGTAGCTATGACGGTTGGTCATAGAAGCAAATGGTGTTTTTCGGTGTTGGTGTTTTTTAAAAGGGGACCCTCCAAATCGTCCCATACCAATCATTGTTTATTAATCAACCATCCATTTTTGGGGGTACCCCTATTTTGAGACACCATGTTGGTTGATGCTCAACTTATTTTTGATAGTGATGGATGGCATGACAATGGTGACTGGTGCGCACCAAGCGACAGGCGCAGTGCAGCTTGATCATCGCAAGACCCAAGATCTACCAATCCCCTGAAGGACCCGCTGCTGGAGGATTTGCCTGGTTTGCTAAGCCACAAGGAAGCATGCTACCCATAGAGAGGTATCTTGAAACAGATGGTCAACAGAAGTTGGAACAGAAAAACAATGAAATTCTTGTGGATGGTGGAACATGGTGGATCTTTTGTGGGATGAATTGAAGTGACAAATGGCGACCCGTTGAAGGGTACTGTACCACTTTGGGAATGTTGGAGATGCCAACATCTCTGGAGACACCCAGAAGTCAGCTCTTGTTGCGTGTCTTTTGCTTACAAGCCGAGCTGGTTTTGCTACAGCATCTTGCTGTAGAGAAGCAGTAGCCAGGACGCCTGAACGCTGGAGCATTGATTGACATATTCTTGTGGTTAATAAAAGCTTCCTTATTGGCATTCTTATTTCTGTAGTATATGAATAAACGCATAAAAAATGCATACATAGATAAATAAACAAATATTGATATATGCGGAAGATATTGTTGTGAAGAAACATTATCATTCTACATTTGGATACATATGCCTTTTTCATTTTAAGTATGTTTCCCTTCAGTTAACGATCATTATTCATTGTTGGCTAAAAAGCCTGGGGCAAAATACCTGATCAAGCATACTTTGAAGAAAATGTTGTGAATGGCGCTGGCTCATGAAGGAAATTCCTTCAACCCATTCACCACTGGTTCCAGCCCAGGCCCAAACTAGCTGTGAAGAATACATGCTTGATAGCTGGTTAATGATGGCTGATTAGTGCTAAGTTTTGGTTGGCTGGTGATGTTTAGATCATATTTGTTCAGTCCAACTGGCCAACAGGATTGATACCTTCTTGGCCTTTTGGCCATGATCAAGTGTACTTAGTATTAGTATCATGTTTTCTTTCGGATGCTTGGCTGATTAGCAAGCATGTTTTCCAAGGGGGTTGAAACCACCAACCATTTATCCTTCTCAACACTGTGCATGCAACGAAAGCCCCTCTAGAGTGGAAGTGGTAGGGTTGCTGGGCATTTTTTATATTGGCACTGCAGCTTGTAGAAGACACCCGCGACCACTGGACAGTGTGTCACCAGGCCTCGTTCTTCTACGCGCAGCTTCTCTCCCCTGAGACCCAGTTGATCTCATGGCTTGCGAAACTTGCGCGGTGGAAATGGCTTCAATGCAACTGCTGTGACCATGGTCATCATATTGAGGATGTAAGGATGGAACATGTTTGATGATGTTTGATGCTCAGAACTGGTTGGGGAGAAAACCAGCCTTGATCGGTTCCAGGGAAACAGCTCTACTGGCTGTGGCTACTGTAGCTGTATGTATTCTCTGGACTGCTTAGAGGCTTCGAGTGGTATGGAAAATGAGGAACTTGAAGTGACTCCGTACTTCCTTAGTCAAGCAGAGATGTTTGTCCCAAGGTAATCACGGCACTAGGCTGTTCACAACAATCACTTCGGAGTCTCAGGCAGATTCCTAGTGACCCGTCATAGTGACCCGTCATAGTGACCCGTCATAGTGACCCGTCATAGATCGAAGCTACGAGGGGTCCTGGTCCGAAGCCTATCCCCCACAAGGGCATTGGGGTGCCAGATCTTCCGACGGGCTCAGTACAAAGCTACTGCCGCACCGTGTGTACCATGCTGCAGCGATTTCTGGGCGAAGTGGAGATTTTGTTTTTGGCAGCTTCGACTTTAAAAGATTGACATGTGTGGTTCCTCAAATTCAGCTTTATTAATGAACAATGATATTGATAATATATTATGGATCCCCGTATTTTGAGAAACACCGTTTCCATTGGATCCCACCTATGAAGAATCATGATTAGTTGGTGATTCGTAATCATATAACCGGGGTAGTCTTGCTGGTGTGGGTAGCTGAATCTTGACAATGTGCAGACAGAACCTTTACTTGAAGCGTCATCGCCAGAGTCATGATCCAATAGTGCGCCATCAGCAGTTCATCGGTAAGTCCAAGTTATTGTCATACGCAAGTTCTAACAAGGAGTCCTTGTGAGAAAATCATATGAGCGTTCAGCAGGTACTCAGGTTGCCTACGCCTCCAGGGCCGTTCATCCGTGGATGTGCACGATCTTTCCCAGCACGAAATCTCCACAAGAACCGTGCACAGCCCGGAAGAGTACCATATTGCGACCAGCCGCATAGCGGAAAAAAGAACGCTGCAGAGTGTCTTGATTTCGGCCTTAAAAGTGCTGCAAAGGATCAAGGCGTGTTAGCTTTATTCCAGTTGTTGGGGGGTGTTCATGCCAAATAGGGATGATCAAACAGGGATGTTCATGTCAATAGTTCATGTCAATCCAAGTTGTTTGACTTGAGGATTTCCTTTTGCACCTCGCTGGATGATCAAGAACAGGTGTCAGTTGTTTGACTTGAGCAGGTATTTGACGACCTATTTTCTTGTGGATCTTGAGGATTTCCTTCAAAAACCTATTCGCTTTGATCGTCAACCACACTTTCTTACGGTAGCCGCCAGGTTCTGCCAGCAACGGTGGGTTCGGAGCAGGTGGCTTTTCAGGTGAACCAAGGCGCACCGGGGCTGGCCATGGCTGGAGTGAACCGCGGGCTAGCGACAGACATCGCCAGGTAAGGAAAGTGTAGGTTTGGTGTGGGTAGATTGATGAACTATGGCTCGGTTTTATCCATTTTATGAAGTCAATGAAGTATGTATAGCCATTTTAGATTTTGAATGGTAGAATCCATTAACTACCGCCCTTGGTTTACCTTCAATCGCTGGTGATTTACCATCAAGAAGGGCTCCATTCATACAGATCTGACATCACTTGGGGGGTGCTTTGGCCTGAGCCCAGGCACCTCCATGCCGCCCCTGCCTTGACCATAGCCATCACCGGCGGCGCAGGTACCCCCTGGCATCTCGTAGGTCCTGCGGGTGGCAGCTTCAGGCCGGGAGGGGATCCCGGATCGCCCATCTTTGCAGGGGGAAATCGCCAGTGATTCATCGTGAAATCCATTAAGAGTTTTATATATATATATATGAAACTGGCAATTTCACCACGATTTCAGGAAAAACCTTATATATATGAAACTGCCATGTGTCACTACACCATGGTGAATATTCTATTTCATATCAAATCCATGGTGAAAACTTACATTGAACTTATGTCAATGTTAAATTTGCTGTGATTGTGAAACCTGCTGTGATATTGGTGTACCATGTTGTGCCATTGCCCTCCATGAGCCGATAGCTTTTGGGTTTCCATGACGATGGCTTTAAGATTTTGCAAATGGTTTGACAAGGCAAGTCAGTAGAGAAGCATAGGTAAGCTCAGGTGGTTTTCTCAGACATTTTGCAAAGTGATTCCCGAGCAAACTTGGACGAAGGCACACATGTCCAGTACTCGGTATGGGAAGCCCCGAAACACTGTTCGGAAGATGAAGATGGCGATTCTAGCCCAGTTTAGCCAGATCTTAGAAGTAGTCGTTTGATTCCAAGAAATCATTTTGGCAAAGGTTTTTAAGCATGGTAAAACTTGCGGGCATTCATGGGCTGAATGATTGCCGCCTGTCAAACTGCTTGGTCAGCTTGTGCATGCTGTGTGAGAGCTGAAGGCTCATGACGGTGACCGATGTTAAATGATTCACCCGTTGACCATTTGGATCTGGTCCATGATGATGCTTCAGCGTACTAGTGGTTTGCGATGATGAACTGACGGCTGGATGCTTCGTTAATACCATTTGCTGGGTACTGAAGAGCGGCTGACACTGGTGGTGAATCATGGCAAGCCCTGGAAAATCTGATCACCCACAGAAATCGTCCCCAGCCACGGCAAGGAGATGAATAGTTCACTCATTACCTCAGCAAATACCCCAACACCTGGTTAGATCATTGCCACTAGGAGGCCGACGCACCACTAGCACATAGTTTTCCAGTTCTGTTCACCAGCGACAGCAGGATCAATCCACTATACAATGTCTCGTGCTGTTGGCAGTTGTCTCTTCTCATCAGACATTGTTGACCATTGGTTAAGTGCCATTCTCAACCAAAACCAGCTACTGGTGATCGATATCATGAACCATTTCCTGTACTGCCTGCTACTGTTGCTTGTCAGCGAGTGTTGTTGGCAATAGTTGGCAAAACATTTGGCAATGGCTGTACCCTTGTTTCCAGCTATAGCTGGTTGTCAACATGATTGTACTGTTTGTGTTCCTGTGCATGCAAGGTTTTGGCTATTGCTTTTTCCTATTTTGCAAGTACAGTATGGGTCATTAATTCAGCAGACACTCTATTGAACCAATGTTCGTATATATATATATATACATTTATTTATTTATTTATTTATTTATTTATTTATTTATTTATTTTCTTTTGTGAATATTAATAAGTGTTCTTAATAAACGTATTTCGATGGAAAAAAAATAAACGTATTTACATATTACAAAGCATCGCTTGTAACACACCAGAACGTAACCAGTTTATAAATGTATGTGTGTGAGAGGGTCTTGACCTGATCACACCAGTATCAACTTACTACTCATTAGTGAACCCTGTGTGCTAACCACGAGCCAGGCATTGATGTGCCTTCCCCAACCATTTGCTATTGACATACCAGTTTATTTCATATAGTTCACCCCCAATTAACCACTGCTTAAGCTTTACCCAACAATTTCTATCCATAAATTGACCCCATCAACTTGAAAACCATTATGAAACCAGTCATGAACCCACGCTACTGTAGCCATTTTGGACCAACTAATTCATGGTTAATCAGCCCAAGCTAACCTTCATATAACTAATCTGCTAAGATGGGCAATCAGTCAAGCTTGTTAACTTCATACAACCAACGGGTTGATAATCTTCACCTCAGCATGAATCAGTCCGAACAAGGATCAAATGCGACCATCAGTTAAACAGTCTCTAAACAAACTGATTGACCAACTAATTTGACAAACTAATGAACTGCACAACTCATTTGACCAACTAATTTGACCCAAGCTATTAGCAAACTAATTGACTTAGAGATCAACGAACTGCTTCAGCATGTCTAAACGCCATCGGATCCACCCAGTGCTGCAGGTGGGAGCTGGCGGATCGCGACGCGGTGCCCGAGGCGGAGAAGAGGCGCTTGGGCAACGGAACTTCGATGCGGTGGTGGATCCGGGGGTCGCAGCTGTTGGGATGCCATGGCCGAGGAATTTGGGAGTTGTGGTTGGTGATTAATAAGCCATTAGAGGTGATTAATAATAACCAATAACCAACTGGCCGTGGTTGGTGATTAATAAGCCATTAGAGGTTAGTAACTAACAATAGCCAGTTGATTAATAATAAGCAATAATTGTTTGGGGTTGGTTAATCATCAAGGTTAGCAACTAACAACTAACAATAGTGGTTAAACAACTGCTGGCTGGTGGTTTCAAACATTTTTTAATTTTCCCTAGAAGTTATTAGATGTTATTAGCAATTGGTTGGTTGACGAATATTTTTCAGAGGGGTTTAAACCACCAACCAGGAATGGATTGAAACCGGTGGATCAATGGATCATTTTGTAGGGGCAATGCTATGATTTTTTGTTTTTTGAATAGATTGTTGAACAGATGGTTAATAGATGGTTAATAGTGAACAGTCGATTGAAACCATTTGAGTGCATAGATGGTTAATTAGAAATAGTTTTGGGTGAAACCCATTAAGCCAATTGTTCCAATTGGATTTGTTGGGATGCCTGTTGATCAATGGGTGGATAGATGGTTAACTGAGAATTGGATGGTTGAGGAATGCTAATAGTAAGTAGATCAATGGTTAACCGAATGCTAACATCCGTCATCTTATACTGGCGATGCCGACAAAAAGTGAATAGATGGCAGGTCCTGGTAAGTGAATGGTTGATGAATGATGACGTGAATGGTTGACTACTGCCAACAATGGCTTTTGCAATGATTATCAATCAACAATGGTTGATGAATGATTCGTTGTCATCAAAGATGGTTCATGAAGGGTTGATGGGTGATCCTGGTGGTGGCAAACAATGGTGAACGGGTTGGTCCCCGGGTTGGTTATGGGTGAACAATCGGTCAACAAGGGGTGAATTCTGGTCAGTAAGTGGTAATAATGGGTCATAGTGGCTAGGAGCCGTTCACAATGGATGAGGTTTACCAACGGTTCGTCAGTGATGGCGGGCAATCCTGGAATATACATGAATATACGCCATGCGTAGTACTGATGGTTTACAGTCATGTCATTTTGCTGGTTTGAACTGTGAAAGCTGACCAATTATGGTATTGCAAAGGCGGTTGTTGTAGTTAAAATGATTGATGGGCTGCTTGATTGGTGGATGGACGGCTTGAGTGCCCAGTGTTCGGCGAAAGCGTCATCTCCCATGGTCATGTTCACCTCAGCTTGCTTGGATCAGCTACCAGGCCCCAGATCTGGCTGTTCAAAGTCAACAGGGCAGCGTCCCATGCCACCAGGAGCCAAAAGATCCCTATGTCAAGATGCCCAAGATGGCTTTCCCCAAAGTGAAGGGTATTCCCTATTTCAGTGTTCAGAATTGGAATTTGGGGATCTTTGGCCGATGTCAGAATTAGCTTCAAATTCTCAGGGCTACCACGCTTTCCTGCAAACATGCCCAGCATGAGGCAATGAGTTAGGTTTTGAGGGCTCCCAGAAGGCCTCAAGAAAGACTACAACCAATCCTTGCTCCTTCACCATGAATGTTTTTATCCATGAACATGGTTTGTATCCATGAACATGGTTTTGTCCGCAACTCCAATGTTGTGTTCAGATGTGTTCAGAATCACGGCTCCTCCAATGTGAATCCCGGTTCCCAAAGTCGAGAAATTCCATCCAACTGAACCAACTCAACCAACCAATCCAACCAAACCAATCAAACCAAACCAATCAAACCAATCAAACCACCTCAACCAACCAAAAGCTAAACCAACCCAAACCAACCTCAACCAACCTCAACCCCAACCCCAACCCACCCCCACCCACACCCCTTGGAGCTTCCCCAGAACCTCTCGCCATGTCGCCATGGCCTTGCGCGGCTTCCGCCGCTCCCTGCGTGATGGCACGTGCTCGCGCGTGGGCGCACGCGTGGCTCAGCATTTGGCCGACGCCCTGCGCGTCACAGCCGCGGAGGAGTCGGAGTTCCAACTGGTGGAGGCGGATGCTTTGGCCATGGAGCCATGACTGGTGGGTGGTTTTATCCAATTTTTGGTGGTTTCGGTTTCAGCTTATGTGAAAGGTTAGCTCATTCAAGAAGGGAATGATTAAATCATAAGCAATAGTATAATAGGGTATGGATGATGCTGACGATGATGATGGTGATGATGATGATGATGATGATGATGATGATCATGATGATGATGATGATCATGATGATCATGATGATGATGATGATGATGATGATGATGATGATGATGATGATGATGATGATGATGATGATGATGATGATGATGATGATATGCTTGGTTGGCTGGTGGTTTGTAAAATGGCAGTTCCCAAGCGTAATCACCCAACCTGGTGGAATTCAAAAGCTATTGGTCATGGAAGTTATAAAGTGAAAATTGGTTCGTAATTGTGCATTTCCCTGTGCCATTTACCGTGCGGGGTCGGCAGTGAGGGCTCGAAGAACCAAACACCAGTGGAAAAAGGTGTGCAGGTGTACTGAATCAACGCCTCAATCAACTGGACATGATTTGCTGATCAAGCATTTGAGTAGTGAGATCTAGCAATCAACCTGCTCTAAACGAATGGTCGCAGGGAGGGAAGCTGCCCCAACATGGGGAGGGTCACCAATCTGGCAGCTCTGCCGCTGCTGGGTCAGCTGTGAGGCGAGTTTGTGCGTCAACGAGTTGGCAAAGAAGAAGTCTGCCATTGACTTCAAGGCGCCTGAAGTCAGATGTGAAGATAGATTTCAATAATGATGGGGTGAAATTGTTACAGTTGAATGGTAGATTTCAATAAATGATGGAGTTGCTTTTTGCAGTAGCAACAGCAATAAACCCTTTTTTGTCATAGTTGAATGGTAGACTTCGACGGTGAATCATTGCGAAATAACAGAGAGAGAATAGCAATAATGGTGAAGAATCACGGTGACTTAAAATGGCCATGATTTATCGCATTTTAACGTTACATGTCTGACAACGCTAAGATAAAGACCTGCACATTATCGGGAAAAGTGACGTGTTTTCCAATCGTAGTTGAGCTTTGATTTCAGCCGCGGAAATGTGAAGCAAAGCAGCAGGATTTACGAGAACATCATTTTCACTCCCGTCAGAGACTTTTCCAATGCAGGCTCAGTCCTTCGTCAACCACTGTTTGCCACTACTAATCACCATCATCAAGGATATAGATTTACATGTCTTTAAACATTCGTTTACATATTTACCACCATTGATTGCAAAACCACTACTTAGAACCACCATTAAGCACAGATTAAGCACCATTGGCCAACAGAACGGTGGTCCTTCCATGGCTACCGCTGAGAAGTACTGCTGCCAGGAGGTCCCATGGAGCACCTGGCAGCAGATCATGCAGTCCTCTGTGCAGATCATGCCAAGGATGGGGTCGGTTGGGGCAGGGTTGGGGTGACCCCGCAGTTGTTCCCATGAGGAGATTGGGGCCATGTGCCATGAGTGTGAGAGCTGCCACTGGGCACGTGGAGTTGGAGTTGACATATGTAGCTAGTAACCAAAACATGGAGAGTTTATGTCATATGTACAAGTATATTGGCATATGTGTGTGTGCACCATGAAGTTTGAAGGTGACTTTGGCTTTGATTGCAAATCTCGAAGAGGAACTTTTCATCGTCAAAGAAAAAAGAAGGATGTCGCCGTTTTAGAGCACGATAGGGAAAGCGGAAAGAATTAGGAAAACACAATTTTATCAAAATTTGTTGTTCGGTTCTCGATCTCTTCAAAAAGGACCCTAGCTGAAAGTTGGCTCCTGGCCCAAAGATGCTAAATACTTTTGATGTTTGCATTAAAACGAAAATGTTCCACACTTTTCATTGCATTACAGGTATACGTCTGTCTTTTCTGGCCTAACTTTGGCAAACTGGGGCAGGCCATCCAGGCCAACAGAAAAGGATGATGTTTCCACACTGACGTGATGTTTCATCATCTTGTCAGCAGCTGTCAGACATCTTGTTCCCACTTCTCCGAAAGGCTTCCAGCCCGGAATCTCACGCTTATGGTGAACGCGTTGGCGCATTTGGTGGGCAAACACGCCCGAGATCACTGGGAGGATGCCGCAGTCAAAAGCTTGCTGAAGGTACCGGTCACTCGGCGGAAGATTATGGGAATGTAATCAATGTGTTGGAACCACCGGTGAAGATAGAAACACGTCGTCTTTGGGTCGCGCTTGCCACCTGGTTCATTGGTTTCTGAATGTCCAGCGTGCACCCGTGATATGTGGTGATGCTTGACACCATCCACCTCCACCAGTTGGGCAGCAAGTAAGACTCACCAGTCATCATGCTGATGGCATCGGATGGGATGATATGTTTCCTGCTGGAGACCAGTGATGCTTTGGCACATGCCATTGTTCACTACTGGCTCACAAGTGTGGCTTCAGCAGTGCCAACATGCGCATGATGGTAAGCTTCCGAAACAGATTCGTGCAACCAATGGTCAATGGCCGTATGTCGAAACATCCTTGGTGTACCATGATGATCATTAGCTGTACCCATGGTGTGGATTCCAATTTTGACCCACCGCCATCAATCCATGGGCAGCTCAACCCAGGTGGGAGGATTTTCAGCGCAGGATTTGCGTCTTGGCAAAACGTGGAGTGGGTAGATTGCATGTGGCCTCCGTCACCATCCGTCCGCCGTCTGGAAATTTTATCAAGCTGCCGGCAGCCACCTCACAGCAGCAACGTTGTTGCCAACTACCATGGCGACCGGCAAGATGATGGATATCAACTAGTTGGAACTTGGAACCATTATCAACCATTGTTGGCCAACTACTAACCACTGTTGGTCCGTTGGTTAGATGCTGTTGCGACATGAGCCTTCAGCACTGGCAGCAGCTCAGGTGTCTAAGTCTCAGTGCTTTGGTTCGCATCTCCTGCGTTCACGATGGGCTGCTGAGCCGCTTGCTGCATGAGGATTGCCCACCATTGCTGAGAGACTTGGAAGTGGCTGGGCGTATCACAGTGGCAGGGCGGTTGATGACGATGGTTGATTTTGCATAGTTGGTTATCATTAACCATTGGTTATTAACGTTTGAAAGATCCCATGGTTAATAACCAATGGAAATGATAACCATTTTTGATGACGGTGGTTGTCATTTCCATTGGTTATTAAGCATGGGATCTTTCAAACGTGAAGATACCTTTGAGAGGAACATAGTCGCAACCACTGTTGATGGTTGCTCATGTATTACATACCACCATATTTTTTTGATATGTTTTCAGCAAATGAGCAGTAGCCATTGGGATGTTACGCAGGATGCCCTTGCCGTTGCAACAATTTAAGCAATGGGCATGAGGGGAGTGGCCCGGTGGAAGTGCAATGATGTGCAATGATGTGCAATGAAGATGGTGATGTATTATACATATATTATATATATTTTTGGTAGGCTGCCACAATTGAGCAGGGGAACGGTTTGGTAGAAGTGCAGTGCAGGTGGTGATTGCCATGTTTATTTGGCAACATGCCTAAGGTGTGGAGCAAAGACTGTGAAGCTACCTGGTGTGATGGAATCACATTCCTGCAAACTAACCTCGAAGTGGAAAATCCACCATTGCTGGCCAATTAACATATCAAAACTCGTCTTTTTTACTAGAGGGAATCAATGGCAAGGGCTTTCTGTCCATCATGAGATGGGTCACGATTTGTGTTTTTCAGCAGGTGCGCAGACAATGTCAATGGAATGCAGAGTGCAACATCACTCGACTCTGTCCTCTAGTAGAATACGCCGAGATCGTTTGTTGGAGCTGACTTGAGAAATCAATGGCTCACAATTTGAGCGCCAAAAGTCACAAATGCACCTGGTCATTTTGCTGCTGACGATTGTGATCACTCCAGCATCAGAAAGCACCAAAAATCCCCTGAGCACAATCATTAATTCCGGACCTGTCAGGAATTTCATTATCATTGGTTGACGTGTTGCAATGGGAGATCCGTATTGATATACCACCCTTAGTCTAATCATGAATAGCTGGTGATTTACCATCAACTGCTAGGTATCTAGAAGTTGTTGATAAAGAGCTGGATCTCAATGGATCTCCCACTATGTTCAAACCGCTTCATGTGTGTGTGGGCGCTTGCTGCTGCCAAACAGAAACCATCGGAAACCTGACCTTGAACACCACCCCGGGAAAGAAGAGCCAAACACCCAACTCTCCAAACATGGTTGTCATATAATTGCGACATCCCCATATTATCCTTACATCTTATACCAGTGATTCCATCCTATTCCATCCTGTTCCATCAGATCCACCAGATTCCAATCATGTTCCACATGCCATCTTAACCCATCCAAGCCATCCAAGCCACCCAACCCGGCCATCCAAGCCATCCCTCCAAGCCAGCCCACCAGGCCCGGGGCACTGCCGCCTTCGCGCACGCCGCCGCTCAGCTGCCCGCGGTGTATCTGCCGCAGGTGGCGCGGCTGCTGCAGGAGATCCGCCCCAAGATCCAGGGCTTTGCCGCCGAAGGTGCGGCCACACCAGCGATGGATGGGGGGATGGATGGGTTGATGGCTGGGAGATGGTAGGTTAGTTGGTTGATGTTGGTTGGTTGGGTTGATTACCTGGTTGATGGTTGATTACCTGGTTGATGGTTGATGGTTGATACCTGGTTGATGGTTGATGGTTGGTTGGGTTAATGAGCTATGAATAGTCATCAGGTTGGTTGGTTGGGAAATAAGCTATTGGAGATGGGGGATATGGCTATGGGTCAATATGGACCAACCAATTTTTTAGGGATAATGACCAACCAGAATAGGGAAAACAATGGTTAAGTACCTAATTTTGAACCACCAGAAGCATGCATATTTGTTGCTATTCGCTTGACTTGCACTTATCTTTTTTTGCTGCCCCCGGGTTTGTTGTTCTCGTTGCTGTTGTTTGCGGTTGTTGTTGTTCTTGTTCTTTTCCAGCTATCGCTATGTTTATTTTCATTTTTACGGCTTGTATAGCCAGCACCAGGCATTGCTGTTGAGAATGATGAATTCGATGATTCAGATGATAAAGTTGACACTTGACAATCCTGAACCATGATTAACCATTTATCTTTTGAAAATAAACATATGACCATTTTACATCATTGACCAACATGAAATTTCATAAGCATCAACCATGGTTTGCTGCCCTCCCTTCACTCACCATGGTCTCCACAGGTTTCTATCCCTTCGAAGTTGCCTTGACAGTGGATGCCCTGAGCCGCATGTGGACCGCTGCTCCCTGGGTGGACGACACGCTCACCGATCTGACGGCGGGGGCAGCAGTGATGGGTGATGGTGAGTTGGAAGATGATTTTGGATAATGATCAATGGCTATGGAGAGATCAATGGTTATATTATGGTTAATGACTAGCAGCTCGTGATTATTGGTTGGAAGATGATTTTGGCTAATGCGGTGGAGAGAGAATGATATAAAACCATATGGCGAATGATGAATGATGGTTAATGATGGTTGATGAGGAGTAGTGATGGTTAATGATGAGTAGTGATGGTTAATGAAGGTCAATGATCAATGGTTATATTGTGGTTAATGACTAGCAGCTCGTGGTTATTGGTTGGTGGCTAATGGCTAAATATTATTGGTTGATGCCAATTGGTTAACGATGAATAAGGAGGACTGATGATATTTGACGGTTATTGGTCATCAAGGACTATGAAGATACATGATGATCTAGATAGAACGTCAAAAAGAATGGAAGAGTGCCTAATGACCAATGGTCACTCACTAATGATTCATGATTGATGATGATATGCCTAGTGAGGATCCAGCTGACAACACGCCAACAGCTGGGCTCAAATCAACAGCCGTTCCTGGTAGTATTGAGGGTGTTGTAGATATGGATTTCGTGAGTAAGACTGTTTGACTAAAATTGTTGACAAGCACAGGTTAACAAGCTGTAAGCATGTGGCCCATGGCAAGAAAAATTACCAGCAACTGAGCAACAATTCAACTTGACAATGTGGTTGCCTTTAGCCCAAAGGGATGGAAAAAAATGTGGTTAGTAATCACTTAATGAATCAACGGCCAACAATTTGCAGCAACTATAGCTAGAAGGCACGTCAAAAATCCAGCAAACTGGTCATATGCGCCATCCGCCTGCGATGGCCTGGCATGCCTTTGCCGCAGGGTTCCAGTGGCACAAGCATTTCAAGATGTGAAAAACCACAGGTCGCGGTGACTACCTGACAATCGGAGCAGGTCAAAACCTCATGAGACAGGATCAGTACACTGAATCGCTTTGAGCATAAGGATGGCCCAGGAACCTTTGGTGTTCCTCTTGGGAATGAATTGAACAATTTCCAGCCATCATGCCAACGACTCTACTAATTACTAATCAATTTGAGGAATCCTCAGGGTAGCGATGTAGGGCCTTGTAGGGATAAGCTCCTTTCAACAATGTGTGTTTTCATATCCCCATGAGTGCAGCAGCCAAAGTGCTGTAGAGTCGGTATGGTTAAAGTTCGAACGGAGAATATGCCGCGATGCTGGCTGATGGGACAAGAAAGAGTTTCACAGAAACAATGCTAAACCATGCTTTTGCTGCCAGTGTGCACATGCAATGTATGTTACACAGGTCCCACTGTCACTCTGATACCGCCCATAGACTGCGGTAGATTACTGATAATGGCACATTTAGATTAACAGATATATATATATATGTGTGTGTGTGTGTTTATGTGCATCTCAGTAATAAGCATATACGTGTTCAATCTATTTAGATCTATTTAGCACTTTAACCAGTGTATATTTTCTTCAATTATTGTATATGTATGTATATATACACACACATATATGTGCCTATTGCCTATTGTTCGTTTATCTACTACACGCTTGTACCACTGTAGAGATGAATGCCACCAATCTCCGAATCTCCCCATGTCCATGACCCTCACTCCTTGCGGTGCGAAAGGAACATCTCGTACCTGTGCTTTCAAAGTTAAAGCCTGTGACTTGGACAGCAGCCCCAGCATGGTGGGGGGCGCCATGGGCACTGGTGTGACCGTATGTCGCCTGCAAACGGTTGGCGGGAAAGATAGATCCTTTTCCAGCAAAAGGTTCAATTTTGACGGGAAGCATGAAGATTTGAATAGAGACTTTATGAAATCCCTCCAATGCATTCCGCGATTCTACGTTTTTGTTTACGTCGGAACAACTCCCCGAAGAGCTTTTTTCCCAGCGAAATCCCAGCCTTCGCTCCAGCCCAACTGGCCACCGGATGTGGTTATTGACCTTGTGAGGAGGATACCTAAGTGGTCAACCACTTTTTTGGTTTCGCAGCCTGTGCTTACTCTTCGTTTCAATTGAGATCATGGATTTGTATGATTCTGTATGTGTTTTCTTTTTGTCCTAGTCGTTATCAACTTATGTGATGTATTCTTTGTTATTTGGTGATCACGTGCAGATTATTATGTCTTCTGTAAATACATATACCAGTGGGTTCATGCATTCAGACAATGCGCAGCATTATGAATCCGGTGGTGCGAAGCATAGCCATGAAAAGGTATGAATTTCAATGATGAGCCAGATGGAAAGGAATGGAAGCATTGGCAGAGATCCAACCCAATATGGATGGCTAGCCACATGACTTAAATTCAGACCTGTAGGTGTTCAAAGCAATGGCTTGCCTGCCAAGCTTGATATAACATAAGCTCATACTGTGTTGAAAACAGCAAAAAAGAAATCCCCGTATTCAAGGCCCCAAAGCACGGATGACATCATGGATGTGGGGCTCTCAGGTCGAGGTAGTCATGGTGACCAGCGCCTTATCTCGCTGTCGTTTCATGGAGTCGCCCAAGTTGGCCGCTGGACTGACCATGGCCATTGCCTGCAGCTTCCAAAAGTGCAGCTGGGCACAGAAATGCCATGCCGGGTTTGCCGTGGTGGAAATTAGGGAAGCCCCCGGGCCTGGCTACTGAGGAGATCAATCAGTTTATTCACCAGCTTCTTACCATCAACTGTGGCGGGTGATTTGTTCATCAGGCATTCTGCCATAGTTATTTGATTGTTTTTTGTGTGAAATTTAAAGGATGCAGAGAGGTACCCCAACAGGTGCGTTGCAACGATGATCCAAGCACTCATGGGGATACCTACAGCGAGCCGATGTGGTATTTGCCGCCTCGGCCCGCCACCAGAGCCCAGGTCCACCCGCGGAGATTTGCATCCTGCTGCATGCCATGGCCAGATTGGAGCTGCACGAGCACCAGTTGGTGCTGGCTATGTTGGAGCATTTGTGTCCTGAAAGGACGGACAGGTTGCACTTTGGTCTGTGTTTTGGAGACTTTTTTGGGTTTGTTTTTTTTCAGGGTAGGGCAATTGATATGTGACAATGCATAGAGAGACTTCTAGGCACATCAATTTGCAGACAGGTGTGTGATTGTATTTGAATATGAGTCTATGTATATTGTGTCAGTGTGTTTCCGCTTTTACGCACCCTCGCCTAGAAATGCAAGCCTAGGCTTTTTGAGACATAGGTGAGAGGCTACCAGACTTGATCACTTCTGACATATTCTCATGACTTTGACTGGAAAAGACTGTTCCTCGCGCTGCCATATAGTAGCTGTTTGACCCTAAGTGTGTTTGTTGTTATTTCCTAGGAATCCCTACTATTCACCATTGGAATCCACATAAGCTGCTAACCTTTGTACGACATGGACCCTTTCCCCGTCCCACTGCAGCTACCCAGGAAGTCCTGTTCATTGGACCATGTGATTCTATTTCTCCACGCCTTAGCGAAGCTGCTGCTGCTTCCTCCCAGAGCATATTGGGTCCACTTGGAACACCGATTGGAAAACAAGGAGGCCAGACATGGCCGGACAAATTGCAAAGATCCGGTGGTTGGATCTGGCTGGTGGTTTGATTGACATGTTCGATTTTCTTCTATGCTTGGGCTGTTTGATTGGTTTACTCTTATATCTTTCATAGGGGTTACAGCCGTCAAAAAATCTGACCCAGATATGCCGGCTGCAAATTTGCAAAATGTTCTGAAGTATCCTCTTTTGGGTTTTGGGATTGACTTTTGAGCAGATTTCGACTGACCACAGTACAGCAAGTGGACAAGAAAATCTATTATGTATGCCGTTGATCTTGGCGCAAGCAACAGGCGTTTGCCTCATTTTGACATTTTCCAGCTTCATTTTGTCAGGTTGTTTTCACTGCAACACTGGATTTGAATATGCCGTAGCTTGAGCCAAAACCCAAAACAGATGATAGCATGAAATGATTGTTTCTTTTGCTTTTGATTGGTTATGCCAGTGCTAGCGATACCCTTGTTGGATACTGCTTGGCTCACCCATATCGATTTGTTTGCACTACAAATATCTCCAATTAATTCTTGATCAAAATAGAAAAGAAACGTTCTTGTCCAGACAATGTCTTGTCCAGAGATGATACTAGTAGTGTAAAAAGCTAAATTTGAACATGTTCAACAACTATACATTCAAAGGCACCTCCATGATGTAGGGACCGGGGTATCCCTATACCCTTTTAATGGGGGAGCCAAGCCAGGAGCTACCAGTAGTGGCCTGCCAGATGTCCCAGCCAGGAGTTCGAGCGTGAAAATGCGGTGCGTCTCTCTTTGGCGGCATCGAAGTTGGATTTCAAGTCACATTGCATCAGACTCTTCGTGGCAGGGAAGTGGTGCAGGAGCCATGGGAAGTTACAGGATGTGATCGGTTTTCAGGATGGTTGATGATGGCTCATGATGGTTCCTGATATAGGGATCAATCAGCAACAATTGAGTGGTCAAACAGCTACTGGCTGGTGGTTTTTGAACATGTTGATGTTTTTCCCCTAGCGTTTTAGATTCTTTGGGATGCTGAAACCACCAATCAGATAGTCGAAGATGGTAGGTGTGTCGAGCAGTTCAAGCTCTTGATGGGCACTGAGGGTGCTTTTGAAGATGTTGCGGGCCAACTGTGATGGCTTCATATTGAATTGTCCGCTATGTCAAGGCTTTGATATTGGATAGCTCATAATGGCTACCTATGGTACCAACGTGTGTTATCCATGATCAGTCACCCATCAGTGGCCACTAGGTCCTCCAATTATGCGCATTTTGGCACTTGGTTTGCACAAAGCTTAACTGACAATCCAAACCTCCGGTTTAGCAGCAACCATTCCAAAGTCAGCCAATATCCAAAACCGATCAACGCAAACTGCATTAAAGAACCTGAAAGTATCCGTGATGCCAAGCAGGAATATCTTTTGTCCTGGTTGATTATCGCGTGGAGGAATGCCCACTTCTGTTAGACTTGCATGATGCAAGGCTTGGATTATCAAGTAGTGGTGAAACATGGGTAACACTCGCATTAGTGGAATCACATGGAATCTATCCATTATTTACTTGTATTGTATAAAGTACAAATTAATCTACCTCCGGGATGGCGATGGAAAAAAATATAGATTAATAGTACTGATGAGTACTGATGCTAACGGTTCGCACTGGTAATTGTTCATCAACCGACTAACCAACCAGAAGCAATTGTAAACAGTCAACTTATTGCGATGGCGGTTGAGAGAGAGAGGGAGAGAGTCATTAGCCATCATCAGACAACTATCCAGCAACAAGCAGCAGTAGCATCAATAGCCATGATAATGGGTTCAGCAATCAGACTGTAACCATCAACCGACAATAAATCAAAATCAGTATCCATTCGTCAACTATTCATCAACCAGTGCTTCATCATCATCAACCATTGATCTACCATGAATTGACCGTTGATTAGAGCATTAAGTAGCCAAACAACATTGCTGTTGAATGCCATTCACGGCAAACCGGTTGGACGCGCAAAAAAGGCTATTCACCATTCTGGTGATTCTGGGAGCGATGGGAACAAAACTCTGGTGATTCTGCTGCGAATCTTGTAAGGGGACCATTTGGGTTTGTCCGAAAATGGGGCACCCCCAAAACTAATGGTTTCAACGTTCATCTTGGAATTTGAATGGTGGTATAGTAGGTGACAAGGACAAACCAGTAATGATCAGTGTTAACCATTCTCATACCCACTTTAATCACTCCTAAACCACTGGTTGGACCCTCCATTTATGGACACAAACGCGTGATTATGATTGCTGGTAGTTATTATCCCTAATTGTGTTGCATGATTAGTAACCATTATACCACCATGGTTATGGGCAAACCATTGCTGGGTGGATTGCAGCTACTACTTTAGCTTTTCAGGCTTTTTGGGAAATGATTGATTTTCCATATGGCCACTAAAAGTTAGACTTTTAGCAACGGATCTAGACCAGCCACCCGGATTGGTTGGAACCATGCAAGGTGGGCCGCCTTAGTTAGCTCAGTTGGTTCATAACTAGGGTAACTGCTAGTTATGGTAGACATAACCATAGTTAAGTGGCTTATTAACCAACTTAACTATGGCCACCAACTAGGGGGACCCACCTTAATAACCATAGTTAAATGGCTAGGGGGGCCCACCTTGTGGTCATGGAGCCATTCAAACCTGCGACTCGAGAGAGAGAATTCTTTGCACATGGCGCCAGCCGAAGATGGCGACATAGAAGGACAACTATCCACCACCAAGAACTGCATCTGCTCCCTTGAGGAATTGCATGTGCAGTTCGAGGTCACCTGTAACCAACGGCCAAGCGAATCGACGTTTCAAGACATCTTCTGGTGGCTTTTGACCTACTCCACACTCCCAAATGTGGTTCCAGCAAGGATCCGGTGCTCTGCATTTGTGGCAAAACTGTCTGATCTTACCGTGGTTCGATTTGCGTTTCCCTGAAACAACTGCTCCAGAGAGAACTGCCAAGGAGCGTCCCGAAGCCGCAGCCATCTTCCTGACTACATCCATTCGGTGCAAGTCAAAAGGTGGTATGATGTCTTCAGCCAATTCATACCTGCCGCATGTACTCAAACCGGTGTATGCCAGCCAACGACAACTTTGCCTGAGTGCATGAGCAGCTTTTTGCCATGTCGATTTATTGGATATGTCTGTGGCCTCAAAGGTGTAGTCCAAGATCTCATGATGAAACGTGGATCCATCAATATACCAACCAAACCTCTGCAGAAGATCAAGATATGCATAGTCCAACCCAGTAGATACCAAGGGCAGCTGTAGTTGTTCCAACCATCTATCTCTTCTCAATTTCAGTCTGACTATATTGATGAAGTGTGCAGGCTCGAGTTCAATGAAGGTGCCAAAGATGGTGCGAAGGGGACGTAAGGATTGAAGGAATCTACCAACGGATTTCCAAGCAGAGATATTGAATCTGTCATACATGCTATCCGGAGGACTTCTTTCAACCCAACCATAGGATGCCATGCCTCGAGTGAAGATGGCAGTCGTTCTCATTTTGTCTCCCACTGTCAAGGGGAGGAAATGGATGCGGAGATTGAGTCTTCGGGCTTCTTCGATTTTCTTCCTATGCTTTGGATGTCTGGCAAATTCCTCTTTGGAAATACAACCAACTATGCACCCAAGCACTTCCAGGTAACCAGGCATACCACTGCTTTCGTATATGCAAGCTCTTTGGGTTTTGCACGGATTCTCTTTCAGACCATGTCTTTCTGCAAAGGAGCTCCACAGAGCAATGGCACTTTCCAGAGCAACTGGATCATCGCATAGGAGGGTTCTATCATCCATGTATATAGCTTGTAGTAAACGAGCAGAAGAGGTCACTGAGCTCTCCACCACCGAGGAACCATAGAGCAGAAGGAAGGATAGGAGAATTGGAGATGCCGGATCTCCTTGGGGTAGTCCAAGGCCTTTGACCAAGCGCTGAGGACGGCAGGTTTTTGACCAAGCGCTTTCCAGCGCGCCGCTGAGCCAGCTGTGGGGGCCCCTGGGCGGTGCCCTCATGGGATTTGGCGTTGGAGGAATGCTGGTTGGTGGTTGGTTGAGATTTTTCATAGGGAATGGTAGGTCGAGGTGAGTGATAAGGATGAATCAGCAAGAATAGTGGTTGAACAACTACTGGTTGGTGGTTGGATTGATATGTTTTTTGTTTTCCCAAGTGTGTTACCAAATGGTTGGTTGGTTGGTTGGCAAGCATATTTTTCATAGTGGTAGTTCAACCACCAGCCAGAATGGCAATTTTGGCGTTTCATTCCCTGGAATGGTTGGAAACCGCCATAGACTTTGTAGACGTTTCCCAATGCATGAAAGGTGCTGTACCCACTAAATTGGCTTGTTTGCCAGAAGCATGCAAGAATCACCATGTCAGTAGTGGTTGACCATATGGCACCAACAAGCGCGCAGGTGTTTTTCAACAGCAGGAGCGTATATACGTGTGCCTGTCAATGTGTGTTTGTGCCTGCCGGTGCTAGAACCATCGGCTGTCATTAGCATTGTTTTTCCCATGAATAGTTTACCAAATTGTCGTCATGCCAGAATGAGTGATTAGACCTCATAATTGAATGTTCATGGCGTGTCTACATCATCATCATCATCATCATCATCATCATCATCATCATCATCATCATCATCCCACGTATATTGGAGACAGTGTCCAAAGAATGGACCGCAAGTGCACCGCCTGAAGAACAAACATGGCATTATGACCCTGTGAACGAGAAGAATCACTATCCGTCACCAACAAGGCTTCCACCTTGGATCTTCGGTTGCTTCTGGGGGCGTAGATGATCTGGTCAG
>VSDK01016260.1:626993-666533 GCA_009767595.1 Symbiodinium kawagutii | reverse complement strand
ATGGTACCAGGCATAGCCATAGCTAATCACCAGATCATCATCTTTTGATGTGCCAATCCATTGCTGCAATTGGTCATCAACCATCATCAACCCATATTGGTCCATATTGTTAAAAGCCGTCAAATGCATATCAGCTGATTACATGATTAACCACAGCTATTGACATTATTAACCATAGTTATTAATCATAGTTGATAGTTATTGACCATCCGCACCTGTTGGTCACCAGTGCCTTCCACGCACAGAAGGTCCGACGAGGCGTTTGCATCGATGATTTGGGCTTTGCTCCATGCATTTTACTTCAACCGAAGCTTGCTCCGAAGGCTCATGCAGCGTGGGGGCTCCTGGTGACCTCAACATCCCTCAATTCCCAATGTTTTTCTCCAGCAAAATGCAACCAAACCAATTGTTCACTGGCACAGGGTAAATCGAACTAGCACTCCTGGGAGCAGACTGAGGGACTTGATCCTGGAAAAGCAGATTGGCAAAATGTTACGAATCTCGGGGATGATGCGTCTCATGATGCCGTTGTTTGGTTGTTTCTTCTGAGAGTTCCATATTGAAGTTCGATGTTGTTTTTTGTTCAATCTTTGTCTCTAAATGTTTATCCAATGTACTTTGTATTAGAATTTGCGTGTAATTATTCATCATCTCCGTGCGGGTGTCATGGCAAAAGTAGAAGAAGAATCCCAAACCAACTATTTCCCACAGCGAGCCTCGGTCCCCGAACTCATTATGGTTCTTTCCTTTGCAGATTACACGGAAGTTTAGCCTGTTGACTAGGCTTCTTCATTGCTAATTTGGCCATTGAAGCATCAATCACGGGCACCTGAATGGGCACTGCTGTTAGCTCCCTGGCTCCCCTTTAAAGGTCTATAAGGAGACCCCTGGCGCCTTAGCTTCCGACCAACAGCCAGCTTAGCCATCACCTCCCTGGAGGCTCCTCCTGCATTCTGCTGAGCGGCCCGTGACTTCTCATAGTTTCGCTTTGCAGATGAGGACGCTTAAGCGGCATGGTATGCCACTTGGGTGATGACGTTGGATGCCCCAGCGCTGTAAACATACCGTTTGTTGAGCATGTTAATGAGTAGTTGTGGTCAACGAGCCTGGATATCCCGAGAAAAAGGTTAATTCTTTGCAAGTTCAAGTTCTGTTTTGAAAATCCAATTGCAATGTGAACAAGGGAATGCCTGGAAGGACACTTGAACACGCCATTTGCAGCTGACATAGGACGTGCATTTACAATTTTGGAGAGTTCAAGGCTGAACCACCTCTGGTTTACATTTTTCCACTCACTTAGATTTGCAGAGATCTTGGCATCGGATGGACTTACCATCTATCCACATCCCTTCATCTCAAAGTTGGCTCGTTCTATGTCCGTTCCTTCGTGCTTTCAAGGGCTTGCGCCCAACACCCAGCCGCTCCAGGATGGGTTTGATCGCCTTCCTCTTCCTCCCCGGCGGTCCCACGCGGTGGCTCTCGCGATGCGACGCCCAGGGGCTGTTGCAGTTGGAGTCTACCACGGCGGAGCGCCATTGGATCAGCGCCCTGAACACGCGACCCAGTTCCTCGCAGCGCCTTGGTGCAGCGGCAGATCCGGTGGGTCATCACCAGGTCCGGGTGTAAACAGCTGGTGATTTAGATGGTTGACATTCATTGAACCATCAGATATGGTTGGTTTCTGAGTGGTTTGCCGTTACTTGTCTAAGTTTTCTTCCTGTTCACGTGATTGCGGGTGTTACCTTGTTGATCCTTGTTGATTGTCATTGCGCTGTATTCATGTGTATTCCATTCTGTTGAGATAAGGCTGTGACAGGGGCTTAGGACTTGAACATTTTTGTGAGTTGTTGTTTTTTTCAATTCTTACACCTGCAATGCTGCATTTCTCTCAGTGTAGAATGAATTGAATGTTACTATATAATGTTCGACATGTTGAATGTTGAAATTGGCATTTTCTTGTAGACAAGTTTGGAAAATGATGTTTGCGCGTTATTGGGATCCATACTTATTCACATAGACACTTCTGTGCATATTGATGCACATGCAAATGCATAGGTTTTCGGAAATGCATTGAAATTGTGCGCATAATGTGTATGTGCATTTGTATTTATTACGCTTTCTTATTTACATTAATTTACATTTAATATAAAGGCTTACATTTCCTTCACGCTTGTGAAAGGGTGCATTGCATTCCTGTCCAGCTGTGCAACCTGAGGTGCGTTGTGCACACTTGCGCCGCGCTTCAAAATCCAGCCGCCAAGCTGAAATCCGAAGTTCTCCACTGGCCCTTCTCAATCGATGCTCTCCTGTTGCCGCCGAAAAAGGGGCGTGCCCTTTGGGCCAGGATGGACGCATAGTATCATGACTTTGAATTTTTGTGTGGGGAGACTGTGATGGCTTCTATATTGTGCTACTTTTTTTCAGGAATTGAACGATATAAATGCCAGTCTCAGATCTTCTCGGAAGATGCCATATCTGTAGCCTCTATCCCAAACTTTTCAGCAAAGAACCTGTAGCAACCAGGAGCAAAAAAATGCTGAGAGAATTAAGACAAGTAGTATTTGGTATTCAGTTCAAGGATCGCGGAAGTTACAACCTATCGCGGCCAGGGGACTGGCGCGTTGAAGTTTACGAATCATGAAGAGCATCAAGAGCATCAGGGATTTTTCATCAGCACCATCAACACACGCAAACCGGAAACTGGTGTGTGGTTTGATTGACATGTTTTGTTTTCCCTCCTGTCAAACGTTGTGCATGGTTTGTTGGTTCGCTGGTTGACAAGCATATTTTTCATAGCTAGGGTTGGTTCAGCCACAAAACAGTAGAGAGATGTAAAACTCGCAACCATTTTTGTCCTGAAAAATCAGCCGGTTTGCCACCACAGCACCAACAGAAGCAGTTGCACAGGCATGCATATATCATACGGACTCTACCATGTAACAAGGTGCATGTTTGTTTATTTCAAAATCGTTGTGATCACCCATGCTTATAGACAAGCGGCCGATTGCGGCAGATCTTGGGTCCATGGACCTCCCGTAAGTCAGCGGACAGCACCAGGGAGATTCGACAGATCTTGGGCCAATATGCCGAGCAGTGGGGGATCCCAGCGGTGTGGCTTGTAGCAACATGCAGCAACCCTGAACCCCAGAAATGGGAGCAGCCCTTGGCTGTATGGCCTCCTGGCTTGCGTGCAGAAACGCCCTTCAAACCAGCAACTGATTGTTTTCCCTTGCGTCTTCACCAACGTACTGGCGACACCACAATCTGAATGTTGACGGTTTTTCAAGGGCTTCGTGGTTCCTTCAAAAGTGCTCACGTAGCGTCAAGAAATGGACATAGCATCTTCCCTCCCCAGTTTATTGCGCTCTTTATGGCACATTTGAAGGGTTGGATAAATTGAGACAAAAGAAGGACAAATTGTGAAGCATACGTGCAGTTGACGCGCGTGCCTGTCGCTTGCTATGTCTATAAAGTGATTGGGTCATATTGGATCCAAGACTTACTTTGTGGCTATGCTTTTGCTTCCAAGTTCTTGTTGCATTGCACTGCGTAATTTTGGCTCAAAGCTCCAAGTGCACAGGTTCCATTAACATATATTTGGTTGGTTCTTGCTTGAGCGGCCGGGATAGCGAAGACAGCTAACCCCCATGTCGGCACCGCGGCCGAACGCGGATGATATCAGCGCCATCGGAGAAGAGGAGAGCACTGGAGCACCGAAGCCAGCGAGGGCTGCCTTCTTAGAGGGCGATGAGCCGCTACCGGCTTCATCGCCACCACCTCAGGCGCTAGCAATGTGCTGGCTGCTCTGGCTTGACAATCATTTGGAATAGCAAATATTGGCTATTACTGATGGGTAACCAATTCTTGATTGGTGGTTGTGAACCAACTTCGACTTTTAAATGTTGATGGCTGATAACCGGCCCTCGTGGGTACTGCTAGCAGATGTAAAGCCACCGATGGCTCATGGTGAAGGGGAGCAGTCTGCAAGTGCCAGCATGTTGCTAGCCATGGGATCCAAGCTCTCCTGCCAGCATATCAAACTTCCAACCAAGAATGGCCACACATCGACCTCTGAATCAGAATCAGCTACTGCCAATAAGCCTTTGTCAGCCGTTATTGTCATCACTACATTCGCCGGTATGTCAATGACTAAATCTTCCACTGTATGAGCCATTGCTATTGACGGTTGTTGGTTGCGGAAAGGGACCACCAGCAGCGACCGTCACGTGCCAGGAAAAACGTAAGAGCTGCATGGCCCGTTGTGGCGATGCATTGGAGCGCTGTTGCTGGGCCGCGATACGCTATAGACAGCAGGGCTAAACTCCTTGGTTGGTGGTGATTAATGATGGCAATGATGGTTAATGATGGTACTCATGGCTAGTCATGGTCAATAAACCGTGGTGAATGATGTGTTTCTTGATGGTTAAGCTATGGTTAGCATTGGTTCGTACTCAATTGCTCATAGTGAATGACCTGCAGTGATTGATTTGTGATGAAGTCGGTAGCCGCTGGCGACGCAACGCTAAAGACTAAAGAGTAGTGGTAATAGTTTTAATTGGTTAATGAGGATTGATGATGCTTAATAGTGGCCAGTTCATCAGTACTTGATGGCTCAATGATGGCCGGCAAATGATGGCTGACAGGGCCAAACAATAGTCAAATTTAAGATAATTGAGAGTAAGAGGGGGCCAAGGAATGGTGAATGGTGAAGAGTTTTTTCATTTCAATAGCCCAGCTGACCCTTCGGGTGAAGAGTTTTTGATTTCCATAAATCATGGGGATATCAGATGCAGTATATAGATGTAGCACTGGTGGATAACAGTTCATATTTCTACAGAAGAATGTGGGTGTTTAGAAGCTGTTTTTCACCTGTGGCACGGCTTTTGTGTGATTTGTCATGGTTATTTGACGGCTTTAAACATTAACGAGGAATGCCCATCCTAAGTGATTCAGAGGGTAGGCAGTAGATGAAGAAAAGGCCCATAGTAGTAGGTGATTGGTCCCTCATGATGCATGAGTACGGGGGTTCGACCATGTTGATTTCCAGTTGATTTCGTGCATCAACATATCAACCCTGATAGATGAAAGCTATCGCCACCTGACTTTTTCATCTTTGTTTCACTAAACAACTGCGGAAAAATGTTTGGAAGCAGGGAGTTATGCAATTTTTGTTCATGCTATGCTTCGCTTGTGAGGTTTGGACAAGATTCCCTTTCCGCAGATCCGGCCTTGCAAATGCCTGCAGCGGCCGGGCATCATGAATCGATGCTGCGAGTCAAACCGCTGCTGTCGCTGCTGCGGCGGCCGGGGCTGTCGGGTCTTTGGGAACTTGCGGAAGGCACGGGGATGGTGTTCCAAGGTTTGGGATGGATGGGATCCAGATTGTTTGGGAAGGTTTGGCCATGGATCAATGTCAACATAGTCAGAAAAGAAGAACCAGAGAGAAATGGGAACACAGCATGCTGGTGCACTGCCCTCCAGCCTTTTCGGCCTCACTATCTTCTCACAAGTTTTTGCGTGCAAAGTTTGAGCTCAAGGGTGGCTTCCCCAAGTGAAGTGTGAGCTCCTCATGCTGAGCTCCTGACATAGGAGACTGTTTATTTCGTGTCCCCTCAATCTGAGGGTCTTGGATGGACTGCGCTGGCAAGAGTAGGGAATACAATGGTTCATGATAGTACGTGAGGGGTACGACAGCCATGTGCGCCGAGCCGACGACTTCAAAAAACGTAAGCATAGGTTGGAAGAAACCATAAACAAAACGTCGCATTCTTTTCCTAGATGTGCATGTGCTTTCAAACCTTTTTTTCAAAAAAAATGAACCCTGTAGGAAATCATTAAGTCTACAGCATTCTAAACATGCACTAGATAAAAATAGATAAACTATTGAACCATCTACTGCCGCAGTGCGCGCACACCTAATCATTTCCAAGCATTGAGGCTGGTCAGAATCAGAGGTTGATATACAGTATAACCAGAGGATGCGTTTCTTGCACAAGGGTTTTAGCCTGCAAATTCCGAAGGCTTGGCATTTGCTGCCACCTGATCCCTTGACATCCCAATGCCGAGTAACCAGCAGCCATGCAATGTTTGGTTTATCCTCCCAGTAGTTGCTTGTGGTTGCTGGTGAGGTGAAATCTCCCATTATTTGTTGTGCGAATATCACCATGAGCCACGACGAGCTTTTGTTTCTCAAGTCCTGTAGACCTCAAGCAGTCAAGCTCTTCATACCCCGCCAGCTGCCCGTCTACCAAAGGCACTATGGACAGTCAACAGATGTCAGCAGCTGGCTGCACATCCACATACATCCACCAAAAAAAACAGCTCGAGGATTGCTGGTACCGATGTTGCTACTATGACCATCCATGACCCCTTGGCATTCCTTCAAGGTGGTGTGCCCCCTGGTTATAAGTTGATTAACAAGCCATTTAACTATAGTTATACCCGAGTTATAAACCAACTTAGCTATCTTGGGGGCCCCACCTTTTTGGTTCAGGTGCTCCTGTTCATCTCGTTGTGTTTGACCATTGCAAGCATTTGTTTGCGTGCGATACCTGCTGCAGCTTTGTCCTCGGACATGGGCAATCTCAATGGCTTCCCCTGGGCCTATGGCAGTCACTTGGGCGCCAGTGGTGATTCGATGTTATGGGGTTATAACCGTGGTTATGAGCCTTACGAGGTAGCTTATAACCCCTAAAAACCATGGTTAGGGACAACTTAGTAAGGGGGTTAGCTGCTGATTCCAGTGATTCCGGTTGGTTGCTTTGTTTTCATTAACCAGCTAGTCCAGATTTCCAGGCTTTGTGCCTCCAGCTGATATTAGAAGCTTTTGTTCGAAATATCTCAGGTGCTATGAAAATACTCCAACGTTTTGGCTCACAGTTTCAGACCAACCAAGATGATCCATCCAGGATATGGTACTACTTATGTGTTGTGTTGTATATTGTTTTCTAGAGAAAGGGGCGCAACTATAAATCTATTTGTGAACATCCTTATCATGATGTACAGTTTAAGTACTTGTATAGCATATGAGCACCCATGTATTTCTGCACATCGCACAGCACTGCCTTGAATGTATCCCCTCCAGCTGTGAGGTTACGAATGCATCCAGTCGGAGCGCTGCGATGGATTAGAGGCCCAGGTCTTCATTGGATTGGAAGCTGTGCTGGTGGATAGTGAGAACTTCAACATTTACAAGGCCGAACCACCAGGGGATGCAAGTCAGAGGTTGGTCGGTCCCATCCAAGTGGGACAAAGTTGTGAAGGAAGGACCCCATCGCGAGGGAGAACGAGAACTTTCCAATGCATTGTGATGGATTGAGAGAATGAAAATGAGTGAAACAAGCGGTCTATGATGAGGATGTAGACATCTCAGAGTTGATGCATTGACCTCACATTATCATGTTGAAGCCATTGAGATGTGGGACCCTGGTGGGTAGGGTTCATGGAGAACCTCCACATGTGGTGGCAGATCGTTTCGGAGTGTGTGGTGGATATCAGAAACTGCTTCACCACCTCCGTTTGACTCCTGTTGTCTCAGGTCATCCAGTGGAAGGCCGAGGATTGCGTGGACAACCTCAGCTCCTTAGGAGCTGGCGCCTACTGCCGCATCTGCGACCTGGCGTCCAAAGCTTGCGCGGCCATGGCGTTCCTGTCCATTGCCACGGGCTTGGTGAATATTTGGACAGACATTCAGAGAATGAGAGCCAGAGACCTGGCATGACTTGACATGGCAGGGGGTTTCGATGTGGGATGAGGTGGGGTTGTCCATTGATGTAGCCTTATAGCTGCTGGGGTTCCCTATTGGTCATGATCAGCTATAGATCAGCTTATTGGTTGGTTAAGGATGTTTTCTTTTACTTGTCAACGTCGGTCATACAGTATACACTTTCAATCCCTGGGATACGCCGGGCCAAAGCACAATGGTTCTTGGAGTATCACACCCTCATGTGTTTGATGCTACTCCTGTTTGGTGACTGGGAGGGTGGACTAGTAGGCTTCAACCTAGACCTGGAGACGGATCATGTTCTGCCTTCACCTGGGCTTCTCCGGCCTACCCGCTGGTGGATCAATCCGTGGGAAGCCCCTTGGAACCAATCAGTGACCAACACGTGACCTGTAGATCCGCAGCCATCCCCAGCTCCCAGGAAACGATCACAACTGCATGAAATGCCTGGCCATTGGAGCCTTGCCGGCACAGCTTCTGACCCAAGGGGTGCCTGGAGCATCCTGAAGCTAAGTCAACCACGATGGGCGAAAGGTTCAAACTACTTGGGGGTTGTGGTTGCCAACCAGCCCCGACCATGAACCACCGACCATGGGGGTTCGCCAGCGATACCTCAACCCAGAACACCAAGGACCAGCTGGTAAGGGTTGATCAGCGTCAGCCCTAAGGAAGCAACATCTTCGGTGCCATCCAACTGTGTTTGGCTGTGAGCATCTTCCATGGCCTGTGCGTCGCAGAGTTTCCGCTAGAGGATGCGGAGAAGACTTTCAGGAAACTGGTGTCGACTTGATCATTGAAGACTTTTATGCGTATGTGGCAGGGTGATGGACGGTGTAGCTGTATGTCTTGTGCATGTTTACTAAGAGGAGAGATGTCGATGACAATCAACAACTGACCTGGTGCATATGTACCACGATTTGCCATCCATTGAAGAATCACCAGGTGAAGTTGGTTCGTGTTGGGGCGGTTTGTCTTCGCTATGATTTTTGAACTGAAATCGCGGAGAAGGGTGAACACTATGCCTAATAGATCCCAATAGCCTTTGTTTTGTCATGTTAGAGGATTGTAGTTTTGGACAGAACGTAGATGCGTTGTTCTGGAGGCCAAGCCGGTTGGGGGTTAGCCAACACAAACCCGCATCTTTGCTTATGAAATTCGTTGTTTGGACCTTGGTGCATGATATGTACGTTCTTTGTGCATGTAACCCACTGTCAAAATCCACCACGAAACAACATCGAGAGACAAACAGATGGATCCTTTGGGTGAGCAATTAGTTTCATCCCAAAGCTGAGCTCACTTTTCGGATGATAAATGCTAAAGATCAATGGCATGTTCTGCGGGAAACATGGGCAACATGGACCAAGTAGAAGGTTTGTGTGCCAAATATCTTCATGAAGCTTCTGCAAAACAAGAGACCTCATGGGATAGACAAACCTGTTTCGGATGGTATGATGTTAGAGGGGTTCTTGGGGATAGGCCAACCAACCGCCCAATCCAGGGTACCAAAGCCGCCAATCAGGATTGATCTTGCCTTGGGCACGGGTGGGGTTCTGGTCGCGAGTGCTTCGGGGATCAACTTCTGCAATATCGTCATCCATTGGTTAGTCCCAGTACCGCAAGCACGGTGGAAGACGAAGGGAAAGATCGATGAAGACCCTGCTCCAAATCAGTGCCTGAATGCACATTGTGGGACGTTTTGCTCAGCAGACTGGGGTATTTGTAGTTATTTTTGTTGTAATTTCAAGAATATGTCAAGATCTTGTTTGACCCCTCAATCATTGACCATAAATGGAATTTCATGGAATTCCACCAGCATTAAATCAATGGTTGATCCGTTATGGTTAATGAAACCCCGTAGTTGAAATATGATACCCTATTGGTGCTCCCCGCTTCGAGCTGGGTGCTTGAGCACCTTTCTTCTTGGTAAAATATGTTTCTTATCTGTCAGGTTGGAGCCGGGAAATTTATCTTGTTGGCTGAGGCCATTTGAACAAACGTGTGTTGAAATATGTTGGATTTCCAGGGCACAGTCATCAACCATTCACATGCACGACCCACCCACCAAGGTGGGCCTCCGTGCGCGGAAACAGCGCCACAGTCGAAGACGTTTCGTGTGTGATGCCCTTTGATGCCAGCGGAGGCTCCAAACTCGCAGGGGCACCTCCATAGTGAGCTGCCAGAAATCGGGCTGTCCAGCCCCTTCCATGGTGATACCCCATCCCCAGGTGAACTCATGTTTTTTCGAGATGCAAAACCACCAGTTGAAGAAGAGATGTTTGGGGACCACCATGTATACCCGAAGTGGAATTCGCAGAGCCCGTGATCAGAAGAGCTTGTCTTCTGGTTTTCCAAGGTTTGCAAGCTGCAATGTATCTTACAAAGACCTAACCGCAGAAGCGGCGGGCCTGAAAATGTGCGTGGGGGTGCCTCGATAGGTGTTGATGTTTATTTTCGGCAAAGTTTGTGGCTGACTGTGCCTAGTGTTTGAGCCAGTTATGTGTCATTTAACATGTATTCTGACTTTCCAGTGACGGCGATAGACACAAGAAAACATGACAGACATGCCATTCATATGGTAACGAACTAGCTAACTAACTAACCAACCAACTAGATATGGATAACTGAACAATTCCAACTGTTGTGTTTTTCACACCTACATCATTACTTTTCGACATCACGCTTCCTGCGCTCAGGCATGGGATACCGTTGAGGCCGCAGATCGCGCTGCAAACGGAATGCTCGAAGGGAAGTATGATTGACAAACGCACCCCAGTCATTACCCCTTTGATTTATAAAAGTTGGGCATTTGTCAAGCCATAGGGAACCCGAAAGCTATGGTCGCTTAATCAATTATAAACATATTGTTTTAACAGGCAATATACAATTTGATTTGAGGGCACCCCCCACTATTAAGAAACCATCATATAGGACATTAGGATGACATGCACCCTCGTCATTTGTGATCAGTTGTTGACACTGGCATAATCGTGGAGTGTCTCTTGTACACTGCGGTCACTAGGGCAGGAATTAGTTCGCGACTGGACCTTCGGGATGGCGGTAGAAGAAGAAGAAGAAGAAGAAGAAGAAGAAGAAGAAGAATGGTAGGAAAAAGAATGATTGCCAAATGTGTTTTTTTGATGGTGCAGCAAACAAGAGAACTGCTTTAGTGACATCTTCTTGAAGCAACGTGCTGTTGACACAGTGGAAGTCAGATACTGGGTCTGCATGCTTCTGCTGGTTCCGCTGTTGCCCCAGTGTTTTTGCAGATTCTGCATGGCTCATCTCCCCTTGCAGGAGTCCTGGAGTAAAGCTGGCCCTGAGGAGAGGACAATATTGGGTGTTGGCACCTCAGCATGGGGTGCTGGTGGCAGAGGAGTTGTGATGGATCGAACGCTGTCGTTTGGGAAGTCTGCTGAGGGATGTGTTGCTGGAGAAACTTGTTGGGTGGGCTTGCTCGTGAATTCATCCATCTTCAATCAGGCGAGTGATGACTCGGAACAATGGTCCCGGCATAGAGGCAGTGGCTGGAGCAAGAGATACCGACTCTAGCGCTGATGAGACCCCCAGTTTGGCATATTGGGAAAGGGGGTCGTTTTGGAACGCGTGATAAGGGTCGTTTTGGAACGCGCGGATAAGGGTCGTTTTGGAACACGGTTCCTACCTTTTTCCTCGTTTCTTGGTGTTTTTATATCTTTTTTTCTCGGTTGCCTGGTGTTCTGGATAACGGTTGTGTTTGAACGCGTTGCTTGCTTTCCTGTGGTTTCTAGGTATCCTGTTTTCTTGGTTTCCTTATTTCCTTGGTTTCCTTGGTTTCTTGGTTTCCTTGGTTTCCGGGTTTTTGTTGGTTTCTTGGTTTCCTGGTTTCCGAATTCCTTGGTTTCCTGGTTTCTTGGTTGCCTGGCTTTTGGGTTTGCTGGTTTCCTGGTTGCTTGGTTTCCTTCGTTTCCTTGGTTTTCTTGGTCTCTTGGTTTCCTGGTTTCTTGGTTTCCGGAGTTTTTGGTTTCTTGGTTTCCTGGTTTCTTGGTTTCCTGGTTTCTTGGCTTCTTGGTTTCACGGCTTCTCGGTTTCCTGGTTTCTTGGTCTCCGGGTTTCCGGGTTTTTGGTTTCTTGGTTTCATATTCAGACGGCAGAACCTTAAACAATTTCACCCGGACGGATCTTTATTCATGGACAAATCGCGATGCATTCAATGTTCCATGGGGGTGGCAGTTTTTGATCATGGCAAACATCAAATCTGTTTCCGAGGGAAGAAATCTCCAAATCCCCCAACCCACCCGGACGGATCTAAAACCATGGAAAAATCAGGATCCATGCAATGTTCCATGGGGGTGGCCATTTTTGATCAGGGGTTCGCATCGCATTTGTTTCAGAAGGAAGAGCCCTTGAAATCTCCCACCCGCACGGATCTATATTCATGGAAGAATCACGATGCGTGCAATGTTCCATGGGGGTGGCAGTTTTTGATCATGGCAAACATCAAATCTGTTTCCGAGGGAAGAAATCTCCAAATCCCCCAACCCACCCGGACGGATCTAAAACCATGGAAAAATCAGGATCCATGCAATGTTCCATGGGGGTGGCCATTTTTGATCAGGGGTTCGCATCGCATTTGTTTCAGAAGGAAGAGCCCTTGAAATCTCCCACCCGCACGGATCTATATTCATGGAAGAATCACGATGCGTGCAATGTTCCATGGGGGTGGCAATTTTCGATCATGAAAACATCAAATCTGCTTCAGAAGAAAGAAGCCTCCAAATCTCCCACCCGGACGGATCTATATTCATGGATAAGACGCGATGCATGCAATGTTCCATGGGGGTGGCAATTTTTGAACAGGGGATCACATCGGATTTGTTTCAGAAGGAAGAGCCCTTGAAATTCCCCACCCGCACGGATCTATACCCATGGAAGAATCACGATGCATGCAATGTTCCATGGGGGTGGCAAGATTTTGATCCTGGAAAACATCAATGCTATCCGATGCTATCCCGTGATCATAAATTGCCACCCCCACGAAACATTGAGCGCGTCGCGATTATTTCATGAGTATAGGTCCGTCCAGGTGAACCGCCAGAAATGATCGTCAGCCGCTTGCGAAAAAGAAAGGGTCGCGCAGAATTTCTGCGTGTTTGAAAATGACCTTTATCGGGCGTCTGTGAGTTCGAAAATGGCCCTTATCGGGCGTGTGTGTGTGTGTTCGAAAATGACCCTTATCGGGCTTCTGCGTGTTCCAAAATGACCCTTATCGGGTGTGTTCCAAAATGATTCTTATCCTGTGTGCCAAAATGACCCTGCTCCCGGCATATTGGGGATGGGGCCCCCTCGTTAGGCCTATTTGGTATCAACTGCAATTTTTGTACCTGCATAAACATGGGTAAACGCTGTGTTAGGTTGCCAGTAGTTATATACTTCTTGCTACGTTCGGTGCATTCCGAATATAGTGGATTGCAAATTAGTCTCGTTGCCTTATTTTCGCAGTTATTAATCTATTCCAGTCTGATTAGCCGTCCACGATCTGTACTATAGTCTACTCTATAACTACTATAATTGTTTAGAATAGTTGTAATAGATATGCAATATATGTGTTACCTATGGTCTATAGTTGTTTATTAGTTTGTGTAGTCTTTTTGTAAGTGTTTTTACAATCTTACCCTATAGGTTGGCCATATCACACAGCCATCCCACCTGCATGGTTGCCTCTTGCACCTTGAAGCGGCTTCACATCCGAGTGGTCCATTGGTGCCTGACATGTTAGGAAACCCAAGACGGCCTTTGCAGGTCATGTCATTGTTAGTGTTTAAGTCCAACTGCTACAACATATGTAACTAGCTAACCAACCAACTCACATTCCAAGTGTTATTGTTGCGTTTCTTCTTGCTGGTGGTATGTACCCCAACCAACCCAGCAACGACGGTCAGAGCTCATGACGCGCTATGACGATCAAGTCATGCCATGCCATGGTGGTGTGGTGGGCCGAGGTCATACGCCGGTGGCATCTCTTCAGTGTCTGCTGGAACTTAGCTTAGGACTGCAGGAATTTGTGCCAGGAAAAGTGGCATTTACCATCATTAGCCGGCAGTGATGAACTATCATTACTCAATGTATCTATCCTGGTTCTTTTTTGTCGGTGGCAAATGATGCACCCTATCATTCTTCGTTTCTCTTTGTTTCCTGGCATCGTTCCTGCAAACCTGAGCGGGCGATAGTAGCGATAGCGGTAGAAAAAGCTCCGATTACAAGGCCGGGGCAGGCGGTACTCGAACAGGGACGGAAGTACTGCAACTGCGATTAGTCTGCCAGGAAAGGAATGAAGAGAGTGGTAAATTTGGCTGGTTTTGGGTCAGCGGAAACTAGGTGTATATTATTTTGTCACTCCATCATTGGCTTGGTTTTGCTAAATATGACTTTGTCACTGACGTTGATTTTTTGGGTGGAGGAGGTTCATCCAACGTTGCTGGGGAAGGTTCTCAGCGAAAGTTGAGGATACCCCGTTTCGGCACCCGACTGCTTTCTGGCATAGAGCTGTTGCACATGTGGTGGCTTCAAAGTGTTGCAACCTGGTGGATCTGATGGTGAGAATCAGGTTACTTGCAACCATCAAAAATCTTTGCCATAGCATTGGGTACGAAACCACTAGCTGATAGTAGATATGATCCCGTCGCCCTCGCATAGTTTGTTCCCCATCAATCTAGCGATACCTAGACCTACGGCTGATGCTTGTGTTAAGAAATACGTATTTTTGGATTAGAGTCTAAAAAAATTCTTAATCCACACCCTGTGATTAAGAAATATGTGCCCCGAAATAGACTTTAATCTGGATTTCTTAATTCGGTGATTGGAATTAGTCGGGGGGTTTTGACGTTGTTTAACACAAACTGCCCTTGAATTTCCACCCCCATCCAACCATCCAACCATCACACCAACCACCACACTGCGTGATGCTCTACAGCAATTAAATCCTTGTTCGCACCCCCATCCAACCATCACACTGCGTGATGCTCTACAGCAACTGAATCCTTGTTCGCACCCCCATGCAATCATCACACTGCGTGATGCTCTACAGCAGCTAAATCCCTGTTCGCACCCCCATCCAACCATCACACTGCGTGATGCTCTACAGCAACTAAATCCCTGTTCGCACCCCCATCCAACCATCACACTGCGTGATGCTATGCAGCAACTAAATTCTTTTTCCCGTGAGTTTCAGACCTGTTTCAGACCTTCTTTTTGGGTCCTTGCTGGGAAGAGTGAACAGAACCAACATAAACCGGTGTCACAGTTTATTAATTTTTAATTGGCAACCACACTGTACTATATATTAAGGAATTCGGCGCGTAGATTCAACCAGCCTGAGGCTTTCGTACTGATGCATGTGGCATTTCCCGAAGCAATTTCATAGTCGTTGATCAGCAAGGAAAATAGATTTATGTAGCATTGATGAACGCAGTATATGTTACGATCGAAGTGGTTTATTATTTTGATGCTTGATCACATGAAATAAGAGAGAATGATACCGCATGATACAGGCCATTACTGGTCACCGGGTTCATGTTACAATAGTCCTGAAACACAAGTGGCGTGTTATCCCTGAGCATCAACCATGGTCATTAGGAACCATGAATCAGCCTGGACCTTGGAAGTCAATTAGTCATGTCCATGTCTCTAGTCCTTATTTGAGGATTCCTTGTACTTTCAGACTTTTTCAGAGCAGTTTCAGACCTCTTTAAGATTAAGGTTCAAGTTTGCCCTTTGGATGTGTAGGACATCTATGTCTTTCAGACACACTCGGCACGTCCCCGTTGGAAGCGTTTGTTTTCTACGGATTTTCCATCCTTCAAGGTTACAATGTCTAAATTAACAATGATAACCAAAGGTTCCATCCTCCAAGGTTGGAAGCTTTAAACAAATTGGGAAAACCAAAGGTTCCAGTGGGGGAGGTTACAACCTTACAAAAAGCAAGGAAAACCAAAGGTTCCACCCTCCAAGGTTGAAACCTCTAAAAGAACAAGAAAAACCAAAGGTTCCAGCCGGGGAGGTTACAACTTCACAAAAAGCAAGGAAAACCAAAGGTTTTAACCTTGAGATGGTGATTGATAGAGAGAGGAAAAGACAGAGAGAGGTTCGAACCGCAATACGCATCGGTCTACCTACCCCAACTAAATCCTTGATTCCGAGCGTTTGTCGGGCGTCTTGTGACAAGGGAAGACGCAATGCTCCACTTAGCGAGTTTCAGACCAGTTTCAGACCTACTTTTGGGCCCTTGCTGGGAAGAGTGAACAGAGCCAACATAAACCGGTGTCGCAATTAACCTTTAATTGGTAACCACACCGTACCATATGATAAAGAAGTCGGAGTCGTGTAAATCATTAATTGTAACTATAAACGTAGTTACTTGTAGAAAAACATTTTTTTCCCTAAAATAGAGTCTAGTAAATTACTTTCCCCAAAAATTAGAGTCTATTTTCTTGTTTAATAAATTTTCTTATCACAGTTATCGACCGTAGATGATCCGAGTGAGTTTGACAGCTTTGATTGTTCAAAGTGTGAAATGACCTTTACAGCAATCCTCACGAAAGAGGAGAAAGTCATGCTTGCACAGATGCTTTGTTTCGTTTATTGCGCGAGGTTTTCGACTACTTGTAGTTTACACATTGGTACATAGATTGTATGTTGTTGAATAAACCAGCCAATTATGGTAACCCAGGGGTGCTGAACTAATATATTAATCTACCATTATGCGTGCACATGTTCTTCTCCATCTACCTACCCAATCGTGGAAGTCAAATGTTTAAGATCTCACAATCTCACATTTGACTGGCTCACTGCCACAGAGGTAGCCATGGCCTTCATGTGCGTATGATTCTTTCGCGGTTTCAATACCCAACAGAGAGCAGGGCCAGCCCACCTCACGCAATGGCAAAAAGATCATTACCCAATGGGTGGGATCAATTGCCTCCCCCGACCAAGCAGTAGTCCTTTTACGCCTTGACATTCATTGCCGCAGGGGCTCAGTCGCTGGTGCCATGGACGCCAGGGACCAATGAAGAACGAACCGATGAACAAGCTGCTGCATTGCCATGGCCCCTCCAGAAATGCAATTTCGCCATAAATTTCCCATACATGAAGATATACCCAACCGATGGATCAAACAACCTTACCAGAAGCACAGGGACTCTTGAATACTCAGGCAGGTCTTGGTATAGGATCACTCAACGTTTGCTATTGTTTGATGATGTTTGATTTCTATGGGTCGCACCTATCTTCCCAACTCTTCCCAACATGAGCAACTGTGTGGTGCTTAACAGCTCTAAGTACCTCAGTTGACATTATACACTGCTGATTTTTCGGGTACAACCCCCCCGGCCTCGGCCCCACGTGGCATCGTTGCCATGGGCCGACGATTTTCGGCGCGGCGGCATTGGCTCCTGACGGCAGCAAGGGGGGTGTGGAGTGGCCGGTGAATTCTGCATATGTTTCTGCAAGTTTGGAGCTACTGCGTGTTGCTGAAGTATACATATATATATATATATACATCATATATATTTATTTATTTATATGTTATGTAACTATTAACTATCCCAAGTATTGTCAAGCCCTTGCCTAAGAAGATGGAACTGTCATCAGCAAGTCATATCTCAGGTTTCCCCTGAGTTTTGGAAGCATAACTTGTTCTGTTAGCCAGTCGCCAAGCATGGATGAGCATGACTGCTAGTGCAGTGCTTTTTTCCCGAATTTGCTGTGACAGGGCCAGCATGATATGGTTCAATATAACTTACCCAAATTCATCGGCAAAACGGCGACAGCATGATCCAAACAGAAACTATATCAATCGCAAATAAGATTAATAAGCAATGTTCAGCTATAACAGTCATTGAAACATACCTGATGTAAAACAGTCAATCTTCAGCTATGGCAAAACATGGCAAAACAGCCAATAAGATGACTAATCTGCTATATTAATATAAGCAAAACTCATTGAAACAGCAGATGTTCAGCTCCAGCGCTGGCAGGTGTGGCTCCTGGCTCCTGCCCTGTGGTGCTTCACTGCGCCGCGGTCGCCTGCTGGCGCCACCAGCGCCTTGCCACGCAGGGGTCGCCAGTTGCAGGCTGAGGACTTCGTTGAGCTGTTGGAGCGGCCCGAGGGCGCGCAGGACTTGCAGGACCCTGCGCTGGGCATGGCCGCGAGAAATGATATTGGCCAATAACAGGGAATAGTAAGCTTGTGGTTGAACAATTTCCATGGGGAAAATGACTTTATGACTAAAGTGCTGGTTAGTAAGCCATGAATAATGCTGAATGATTAAGGTATACTACTGGTGAATGGGATCAGCAATGGCAAGCAATGATAGTGGGAAAACAATAGTTAATGATGGGGGAACCACATTGCTGGCTGGTGGTTTCAAACCTTTTTTACTTCCCCTAGTAATTATGAACTATTGGCTGATGGACTCATCGCTTGGATGGAACCTTGGTGCCTCTCACGCGCTTGCTGGGGAGGTGCCTCACAACAAGGAACAGTGGCTGATTGACTCATATTTTTCACAAGGCTTGAAACCACCAAGCAAATTATGATTAAAGTGCCGCTTTGACAGACATGAATCATTTGAAATTGGCAGCGCGTAGATCTTTAGCTGTGCCATGGAAAATTTCTGGTGCGATGAACCAGGGAGAAGAATGACCTTTACAGATCTCTATAGCATGAACTAAAAGGATTACATCGATATCATGCAAAATGAACGAGTCATTAATTCTAAATTATGTTGCCAGTGAGTTTGCATCAAATGCTTGTTGGATTTGTGCATTTGGACGAAGATAATGCACTTATCAGTGCATTGCCCTCGTTTGGCGGTTAGTTGCCAGGGGCCGAAAGAGCTTGGTATCAGAACGCCAGTCTTGGAAGAGAACGTTGCCAAGCTAAAAATGTCACGTTGCCATGGTAGCGGATGACTGAGTTAGCTGAGTCGGTGAAAACTGCCGTGATATTCGTATGTATTCGAATGGGCTTCCTGGAAGGATCCTAAACCACCACCCCGAGCTGAAATCACCTTACTGGCCGGTAGCCAGCATTAGCCAGCAATCAACATGGAAATGGGATGAGAAGTTGATTCCGAACTGTCGTTCCAGATTCCACTAGCTGTTTCGTTTTTTTTGTTTAGGTGTCATCACCGTACACTACTGTACCAAGATGGTACACTGGCTGCTCGTTATCCGGCCTTTGATTGTTGTGCAGCAGTTGCGTGATCTTGGTCAAGGTCGATCTTGTTTTGTGTCAAAGGCCTGGAGTTATCATGAGTTATCCAGAGGATTCTGGGAGGTCAAAGTCAACCCGATGCAAGTGGCAGGTCATCCAAGAATAAGGTACTTTTTGGCATTTTTCTTCAATGCTTGTTGTTGTTTACTTGTGAAATGCCAGGGGGTGGGTGGGTGCTGAAGCAGTTGCAGCTTCACAACCTTGGAGGACATCTTGAAAGAGATGCTGGCAGATGAGGGTCAGCTCAAGGCACGTGGATTGCTTTGGTTCTTGGCGCAATTCTCCTGGCCTAGAAAGGTCCCAGTGAATACAGGCTCTCGTGAATGTGTTTGCCATTGCTTACCACTAAACCAAGGTTTTTGAGATGCACGCAAGTTCAAATGACCGGAGAGGTAACTTCGGGTTTTGATTTAGTTCATGGTTTCATTGCATTTGTTGGTTTGCCCAAAAAGGGTCGACAACAAGAAAAGTTGTGCTTTTTGACTCCTGTTGAGCCACCCTACCTTCAGCAACCCTCCAGCACTGACCACCAATCATCGGCATTCAGCATCACCAGTTGGGTTAGCTTGGCCACCAACTTCCTGGCGTTTCTCACCTTCTTAGCCACCAGGAATCCAAGGAGACCTTGCAAACCATCATTGCTGCGCAACGTGGGAGGGAAGCGGCTGACCCCTTGGCCAAGTTCCTGACAGATCCGCAGCAAGTGTGCCCCGATGGCGGAGGATGGACGGGGGTGATGAGCTGGGGACCCTTGTGGCGGGCCATGACGTAGGGTTCCATCACATCATATCGGCACCTGACATGTGGTGCATGTGTTTGTATGCGTGTGGAAGATATACGCAAAAATCTTTAACCCTTGCCCAAATTGTTGTGCACCAAGATGACTGCGTGTTCATGCCACTGAGGATAGTATTCAGTATGCATGGGAGTGCTTGTGTTTGCATATGCTCTGCGCGGTTGCATGCCTGGACGTTTCGATGCTTATGTCATGTGAAGATGTGAATTCGGGGTGGTGTTTTGACCAATATGCGGGTTTCTCGCTCGAAATAGGGGCATCCCCAAATCATCCCATGTTAACCATGCATAGTAATAAAACAATCATTTTTGGGTTCCCTATTTTGAGAAAACCGCCATATAGATCCATATAGAACCTAATATATGTCATATATATGGATGCATAGATGGTTGTGCCCCTTAGTCAACCAAGAATGATGATTTTTTCGGTGGGATACCACCAGTTTTGGGGGTACATCGTTTTGTTATGGACAAATCCATACGAATACTGGTTGGTGGTTTGATTGACATGTTTTATTTTCCCTAGTCGTTATTGACAAATGTTTAGCTGACAAATATGTTTCATAGGGGTTGAAACCAGCCTTGGGCCCGAGACCTGACAGCTGGGTGGGGCTTCGCTAGCTGATCCTCGGTGGGGGATGTCCATGGCGTCGTTGCCTAATCTGGGTTTGGAACCGCACTGGAACCATGTCAGTGTGGGTCAGAGGGTGGATGTCTTGGCCTCTGCGGTGGTTCACGACAAGACGGGTGTGAAACACTTGGTGAAGTCATGTCTTGAAGGACGAATGTTGGTTATTCAGGGACCTTTGCCTCCTGCTCATGCCTACAGCTTTCTCCAGGCAGAAGTTGTGCAAACTCAGGGTGGGATTCGGCTGTCAATCGATGATGGACATGTGTTAGAACATCAACTTCCGGACGAGTCAGCCCTCTATGATGCCATGGAGGTGTGTGCAGGCATGGGTTGCTTAGGTTTTGGCCTCAAAGCATCGGGCATGACTATCAGAGCAAGCAACGACAAACAGCAGGTATGGTGTGATTTCCAGACCAACCAGGGGGTTCGAACATTCTGCTGTGGAGACCTGGGTAGTGATGACACGTTGGTTACTCTTCATGGCATTCACTCTGGTTCATGCATGGTGGCTGGTGGCTTCAGCTGCCAACCATGGAGTCAGCTCGGTGACTTGGGAAGGACTAATGACCAACGAGCCACTGCTCTGGACTATATTTTGAGGGCTGGATACTTTCTTCGCTGCCACAGTTTGCTCTTGGAATGCGTGCCAGGAGCAGGTCAAGATCCCATGGTTCAGAACTTGCTCCGAAAGTTCTGTAGCCTCACAGGGTTTCGCATGACACAAACTGAAGCTCAGCTTAGTGATTTGATGCCAATTCGCAGGCATCGATGGTGGTGTTTGCTTGTTACCCATGCCATCCCTTGTCCGGTTCTTCGCCCTATGCCCAAATTGCTGCAACAGCCAACATTTCAGGACTTGATCCCGATTGTTCCTTGGTGGCCTGAGGACCAAGTGCGGAACTTAGCGTTGGATGCCTATGAGACCAGAAAGTTTGCTGACTTCGGCGGGCTGGGGCAGAACCTCATCTACCCCAACACTGTTGTCAAGACGGCCTTGCATGGATGGGGCAATCAGTTGAATCGATGTCCATGCAGGTGCAGGGCAGGACCTATGTCAGAGAGACGTCTGGAAGCTAAAGGGCTCTTCGGAGCTTTGCTCATGCTGCCTGGTGAGTGGGAGACCTCCTCAGGGACTTTCCCCAAAACACGTCACATTCACCCATGGGAACTGGCGGTCATCAGTGGCGTCCCACCGGTATGGGATTTTGGGAATGACATGCGGTTGGGATTGGCAGGGTTGGGTCAGATGGCAAGTCCCATTCAGTCAGTTTGGATGGCGACCCATTTCACACAAGCGTTTCAGGACATGCTGGGAGAACCACCAATTTTGCCGGAAGTAGCCTTGGGAGGACTTTTCAACCAATTGTTTGTCGCGGTTTCACAAACACAACCAGTGGTTGCAAGTCATGCCAACTTTCAGCACTATGCATCGCAAGTGTGGGCGCTCTTGACTCAGAGCTTCCAATCCCAGCAGGTGCACACCTTTGCTCCCCGACAAGAACTGACAAACAGCCAACGGGTGGGACGTGAGAACCCAAACAGTGGTCCCCATGACCATGACACGAACCAGCCAGCGGCAGGGGCGCGAGAACCCGATGATAGGACCCCTCCCCCTGTACAGGATGCAATGGATACCTCTTCATTCGCTCATCATCATCTGACAGGTAGAGAGGCATCTAGGAGTTCATTCGCTCATGATCATCATGCACATGTGGAGCAGATCCATCCGGGCGCAAGTGATTTGCTTCGTGATCAGGACTTGCCTGATGCAAGACCAACACCAGGGTTGAGTGCTGATGCCATGGTGGTTGACACCGTCACAGAAGAGGAACGAGATGAGACTAGCGCCGAGCCAGTTCTCACACATGTTGAGGTGCCATTGCCCTTGACTGATGCCCCTCATGATGAGCCCATCGTCGATGCCAGGCCGAACACACTGGATAGGCCACCGGCTGAGTTTCAGCCACATCCTGTGCATGGAGGCATCCCTGCTTTTGTGAGCACTGAAGGGGCCAGACCACCACCCCCTGAAGTCGAAGTGAATGAAGTTCTTCAGGTGAGCTCACCCACTGAGGAAGGTGATGACGACTTGACTCAAGAGCTGGCTGATTGTATCGCTGCCTATGATGAGCCTGAGCAAGTGGGCCTTGAGGTGCCGGATTCCCATTGGGTCATCCTTGTCAAACATGACGATTTGGTACCTCGTTATGTGAGAGTTGCTTCGACATGCCTTGTTGGTAGTCTCACAGTTGCCGAAGCCCAAATGTCGGTCATGGAACAACCCATTCGTGCATCGGACATGGTAGGACAAGTCATTCCTGCAGGCCAGACCACAGTCCCATTTCAACAGATCATTTTGCAAGAGATGTGTGACTATGATGCCATGGACACTGGGACGCCACCGCTCCTTGGTGGCCATGAAAGTTTGGTTACCCGTGGACAGGCTCTGATGCTGCAACGAGGGTGGGTCGCTGAAGATGAGTTTGATTTCTACCTGAGCACCCTCCAAGCTGGGGGGTTGGGGCATGTGTTCCAGTCGTGTGCAGTGCCAGCCGCCATGATTGAGGATGAACTGAGTCTCTTTGTTCATTCTTGGGCCTCGGATTTCTGCCAATTTGCAGGAGAACATACCAAGGTGGCTTCCGGTTTTTTGATTGATCATCATTGGCATCCGGTGTTGCTACAGAGACAAGCGGTTGGTTTGTGCGTTCACACCACACCAGAAGCACTCAAGTGGATTCAACCTGTCTTCCACCAGATTAGCTCCAACTGCCAGATTGTCACTGCCATGTTGCCCCGCAAGTTTGATCACGACTGTGGGTTCCAAGCCATTGCATGGTTGGGATGGATGCTTCAAGCTACTGATCAAGAGGTTGTGCAGGTCCAAGGTGTCACAGCCCAAGTGGCATGCGGATGGAGGAGCCTGTTCGAATGCAGCCTTCGAAGTGCAGACATGTGGGATGCCCTGGTCCCACAGCCCTTGCAGTTGGGTGGAGGTGGTTCTTTTGACCCCCAAGAGAAGTTGGCTGATCTGTTGATGGACTGAAGCAACTTGACCTGTCCCAAGTGGGTCCTGAAGCTCGTGGTGTTGTTGTGGTCGATGCTTTTGAGGCGGTGCCATATCTGAAGCGCACCAACAAAGTTTCCACATGTGGATTAGCTCTTTTGGTCCTTGGTGGTTCACAAGAGTTGCTTCATGGTGTAGGCACTGAAATCAGGTTCCCTGCTCGATGTACCCGCACCGACGAGCCCATGCTCCTTACGGCTTACATTGTCCAACTTGGTGAGGTCACTGTGAGTCGCAACACGGCTCCCCAAGCACCGAAAGTCGATGTTGTGCTGAATCAAGTGCTGAAGTGTGTTGCTTTCCGTGATGAGATGCCTTCCACCTGGTCGCAGCTTTGCGATAAGCCTGTGAGATATGTGCTGGACCAGATGCCAGAGCTCCAGCCCACCCAGGACGGACAAAGCTGCATCATCGATGTGTGGGACCGTCAATGGTTGAATGTTCGCATGGAAAAGGTGCGTCCAGACCAGGCCGAGGTGTTTGCAGTCTCGGTCCGAGTCACTGGAGTTGATGGATTGGTCATCATGGGCAGATCGGGGCACTCAGGAATCTACTACGAACCCCGAGCTAACGATGGAAGAGGCCACAGCAGTGACTATAGGGTGATCTGGTTGAATCGGACATCACGTCAGGATGCAGCAGTTCAGGGGCAGAGTATCAAACAGTGGTCATGTTTGGTCAGGTCCAACCAGCGGTTTGGCTTGAGAGTCAAAGCCCATGAAGCTGAAGCAGTGCATCACGTCCTGAAGCCAAGCACTCCATTCCTTACGAGTGCAGACTCGATGCAGTTCGTTGGGGGACCTTTCCCCTACGGTGCCACCAGACAGTCGCTCACGAAGCTTTTCCAAGGGTGGGGATGGTGTGCCAAACCGTGCCAGCCCAAATCTCGTTCAAGTGATGGTCTTGGCATTTTATGGACGATTCAAAGTGTTGGGAAGCCTCCGTATGATGTCTACCAGATGGACCATGCCGACATTTTGCTGAGTGAGATTCCCAAGAAATCGAAAGGTGAAGCCTCTTCCAAAGGAGGCGTCCAGGCCTCGGAGCGGACACTGGCTGCATTGGCTCCCAAAGCGAAACCGCCTCAAGAGGACTTCATGCAGACTCAGGACCCGTGGGCAGGTGCTGCAGCAGCCAAGAGGCCGGCTCCCACTGTGAATGTTGATGACATTGTGCATCAGGTTGAACGGAAAGTCTTGGCGACCATCCAACCTCCCAAGGCGGACTCTGGTGATGTAAGCATGTTGGACGAGCCACGCATCCAATCGAAACCAAGGCTGAGGCAGAGCAGGCTCGTATGGGAGAACTTGAAGGCCGACTCCACCAACTGGAACGCACTGTGCAAGGACACCATCAGGCACAGGCAAAGCACAATGCCACCATGGAGCAGACAGTCAAACACCTGTCTAATCAGATGGATTCCCATGCTAGTTCGTATCAAGCCCACTTGGATCAACGAATGAAGGACCAGCTGGAGCAAATTGAACGCCTCCTTGCCATGAAGCCGCGTCATGAGTGACGGGGACAGCGGGCCTGTCGTGATGATAGGCTGAAGCTGCCCAATGAGGGGTCCAACAATTTTGTATCATCCAGTGAGCCAATTCGTTCCCACCGCCGTGCACCTTGTGTGAACAATCGACGGGGCAGAGTGAGTTTTGGCTTTCCATGGATTCTCAAAGTTTTGTTAATGATTAGTGCATGCAGAATCGGAGAGGCGAGCCACCCCGGGCCAGTGATAGGGACAGCCAACACATGCGGGCTGCAGCACAAGGCAGCTCAGGTCGGCCTCTTGGCCGAAGGAAGGTGGGGCCTGACTGAGACCCACCTCACTCGAAAGGGTTGTGAACAGTTCCAAGAGCACTTGAAGCATCAAGCTCCGAACACCAAGTTTGTCCCAGGAGCCCCAGCTCCCCACCTTTCTAGTGCCAGACATTCGTTGGGTGGCAAAGCAGTTGGTGTTGGTTTGTGCTCTCACTTCCCCCTCAGGCCGTTGACTACGTCCTGGGATGACCATGACTGGCAGTCTGCCCGTATCCAAGTTGGTGCTTCGTTCATCAATAATTGGTGGATCAAGATGGGAGTTGGATATGGCTTTGCCCAAGATCCAGGCTGTAAGACAACCAAAGCTAAGACTGACCATCTCTTAGCATTGCTCACGGACAGGATCGTGTTTCAGTCACAAGGGCCCAGGATCATCTGTGGAGACTTCAATCAGTCTATCGATGGCCTTCGCCAAAGTGCAATTTGGCGTGATCATGGATTCGTTGAAGTGCAAGAACTTGCGCTGCAGCGTTGGGGAAGACCAGTGATGCCAACGTTTCAGAACAAGACAGTTACCGACTATATTTGGGTTAGTCGGGAGCTTTGGCCGCATATCGTTGAGGTTTGCACCGACAATTCCATTTTCACGGATCATGCTGCATTGTGGGCTGTCCTTGCTCCGATGCCTTCACCAAAGCCAACTCCAGTATGGAGAAAGCCCTACCCGTTGCCTTGGGAGGACGTTGATGCGTCTCGACTTGATGCTTCCTCGTATACCCCGAAGACTGGTACTCCCACTGAGCAGATCCAAGCCATCATGGGAGCCATGGAAGAGGCGGTAGGTCATGCAGTCAAGCAAGTGGGAGGTAAAGTGCTTAGCCAACAAAAGGGCCGTTGTTTGACTGTCGGTCCCAAAGACAAAGTCAATGTGGTTCCTCCCTTGAAACGGTCCAGGAGCGGTGAGTTCCAAATCCAGTACATGGGGGAAAATTGGCAACATGTTCAATGGTGCCGTCAGCTGCGACGGTTGCAGTCCTTTGTGCGAGTGCTAGGCTCCACCAAAGCAGTGAACCAAGTTCAAAGCCATCAGCAGTCTCTGTGGATTGCCATTCGCCGTGCAGCTGGGTTCCCACGGGGTTTTCTCAAATTTTGGATCGACCTTGAGGATAAGCCCCCTGAAGCACCAGGGTCGTTGCCTGCATCCTTGCCATCCCCTGCCACCGCCAAGGTCATTTTGACCACATTCCAAGCTGAGTTTGTCCGCCTCGAAAAGCTGTTGCTAGCTGTCAGAGCGGCCAAGGCCAAAGAACGTAGGAGAGAAGACCCCCACTTGGTCTTCAAAGATGTGTCCAAACCACGTGCCATGCCAATCCAATCCCTTGCAGAAGAGTGTGTTAGCACTGTTGTGGACATAAGTGCTGATGGGCTTACAGTTACCTGTGACAAGCCCTGGCCGAGGTCTAGTCAGCCGCTGTTTGGACCTGCAGGAACCCTGGATTTCCAGAGTCAAGATGGAGCTGTTTTGACCTTTAGCAAGCCCACTTCCTTGGATCTAGGTGACTCAGTGCGCCAAGAAACTTTCCTTGGGGATGTCCATGACGTGTTTCGATCGTTTGCAAAGTTTTGGGAGACCATGTGGATGCGGCATGACACTACCCCAGTCTCCACGTGGCAGCCTTTCTTTGATCGCCTTCGAAATGATGTGGCGTCCGCTCCAGGGGTCATGCCTTTGGCGCCAATTTCCACCGATGAATGGTTGGCGGAAGTAGCCCGCAAGAAAGTTCAGACAGCCACGGGGCCGGACGGGGTGTCCCGTCAAGACTTGCTGAAGATGCCTCGGCCTTTGGTGGACCACCTTGTTGCACTGATCAACTTGTGTGAGCTTGGACATTGTGAGTGGCCAGTTGTCCTACTCCAAGGTCATGTCAGTTCATTGGAGAAGCATTCCCAAGCCTGTGGTCCCCAAGATTACCGTCCGATCACGGTGTTGAGTGCGGTGTATCGGGTGTATGCAAGCATTCGAGCCAAACAGGCCCTTCGATGGTTGGATTCCTTTGCTGATGAACATATTGTTGGTAACCGCCCCCATCGCTCTACCAAACACATCTGGTGGGCCCTGTCCGAAGAGCTTGAATACTGCCATCATTTTGGCTTCAGCATGTCTGGCTTGATCACAGATGTGAAGAAAGCTTTTAATTGCCTTCCCAGACAGGTAATCATTGCTTGTGCTCACCATTTTGGCCTTCATCCTCAGCTGATTTCTGGTTGGCACCGAGCCATTGCTCGAATTGAGCGATTCTTCATTGTGGAAGGAGCCTGTTCACAGGCTTGCCTCGCCAGCTGCGGTTACCCGGAGGGCGACCCGTTATCGGTCGTCGCCATGTTCTTGTTGAACCAAGCGATGCATGGTATGCTGCAATCCCAGGTGACCCCGTGCCGGATCATATCGTACGTCGATAACTGGGAAGTAGTAAGCTCACAGCCAGAACAAATCATTCAAGCCAAGACTGCCATGACTACCTTCGCAGAGGATGTTCATCTTACCCTGGACGCGGGGAAGACGCACTGCTGGTCCCTGGATCCCAACGGTAGACAACTCTTTCGTCGAGCCATGGAGGATGTTCGGTATGATGTCAAGGACTTGGGAGGCCATGTCGTGTTTTGCAAGAGAGCCACCATTCATACCATCACCAGTCGAATCAAGGCCAGTGGCGATCTCTGGACATGGTTGGCTCGTTCTATGTCACCGGATAAGCATAAACTGCAGGTCCTTTCAAGTGTTGCCTGGCCCAGGTGTTTTCACGGCATCTCCAGCTTGCGCATCGGGATAGCTCATGTTAAGAAACTGCGATCCGCAGCCATGGGAGCATTGGGTTGGGATAAGCGAGGTGCTAACAGTGCTTTGCAATTTGGCATCAGCCCATTTCCGAAGGCTGATCCTGGCTTTTACATTTTGTGGGAGACCATTTCAGACTTCAGAGTGCATCATCGTAGTGAATATGCCTTCCTTGTCCTGGACCACCTTGCTCTGGGTCCCCCCAAGCATTCGCCTCAGGGTCCTGGCGCCGCAGTGTTGCAACATCTTCACATGCTTGGGTGGCGATGGGTTGGAGATGGATATGTGGTTGACCATGAACACCTGCGATGGTCTCTTGTGGAAGAAGCTGTCCAATGGGTCTTTTTGCGATTAACGCATGCGTGGGCTGCACACACTGGAGGTTTCATGCAAACCAGAGCAGGATTCGAAGGACTTGCAGATGTTGATAGGACCGTCACGTTCGCAAAATATAATTCTTGGTCTGTTGAGAGAAAAGGTATTCTTCGGACTGGGATGAATGGCACCTTTTACACCAATGATGCATTGATCCATTCTGGCAAGGTTTCCACAAAGTGTTGTTCCTACTGCGGGCATCCAGATAGCAAGTACCACCGACTTTGGGAGTGCCCTAGGTTTCAGTCCATTCGTAATGCTATTCCTTGGAATGCCCAGCAGGACTTGCGAAGCCAACCAGCGTGTTTCTCAGTGCATGGGTGGATCCTGGAAACGGTCGAAGTGAAACACTTTCGCGAATTGCTGTGGACCATTCCAGATACCACTTTGGACTGGCAAAATCCAGGGAGATTCGATACCTTGCATTTCTTCACTGATGGAGCATGTTTGCATCCCAAGAATCCTGCAGCTCGCCTTGCTACTTGGGCTGTTTGTGTAGCTAACCTTGAGGATGACACATTTCCCCTTCTCTCTGCAGGTGGGGTAGTCGGTGGGTTGCACACGGCATTGAGAGGCGAGATCACTGCAGCTATTTCCGCAATCACCTATGCCTTGGATGTTTCTTTGCCGTTCACTGTATGGCTTGACAATGAGACAGTTTATCATTTTTTGGACAAATGTCGGGCAGGCCTGGCGAAACACAAGACTGCTCGCCAGAAAAATCACGACTTGTGGAATCAGCTGCTGCGAGTCACGTTGTTGGCGATTTCCAGAGATTTGTTTTGTGGAGTAGTTAAAGTTCAGTCACATGCGGAGATTCTCCCGGACACACCTTTGGTCGAACGGTGGGCATTGAGAGGCAATCAGGCTGCTGACTTGGCTGCCTCTGGTGCGTTGCTCACACTGCCTACTGGAGTAGTACAGGGTTGTCATCGAGCGCAGAGTGCACTCGAGACGGCTGCTCGAAGACGGGATTTCATGCATCAGTTGATTGTTGGGGTCGGTGAACAAGCGATTTTGGATCCGATCATTTCACTGCCAGCTGCTGAGGAACCGGTGGGGGCCCCTGAGGAGGGTCCAGTGGATGTTTCGTTTCAACCGTTTGTCACTTTGCCTTGCCCAGAGTTTCCAGGCTTGGGGACATCGACAGATTCATTCATGCAATGGTTGCAGGCCCTTGTGCAGGCAGAGCACGCTCGGCCCTTGTGGGTCACCAGTTATCATTTGCTTGCTCACTGGCAGATGACGATGAAAAGCTACGGTTTCCGTGAACGGGACAAACGCTGGGAGGTAGTGGAGGATTTGAACTCCTTCGATGGTCAACCTTTCATCAAGTGTAGCAGATGGTTTTCTTCGTTGTTGAAGGCGATTTCACAATTTTATCAAATGGAATACCATTCGGCTAATTGCAAACCGGATGGGAATCTTTTTGCCAATTGGTGCCGGTGTGTCCGGTTGCCAATGGAGATGGCGACGCTTTTGAAGGTGGAGCAGGGAATGACTCATTCTCGGGGTGGTTCCATCAGAGCGGTGAAAACTTATTTTGGGGACGTGGATAGCTTCATTCTTACTGACATTCCCTGATCCACCTGTCTGTCGCTGGTTGCATTCACCAGCCAGTGGAGTCTCAGGCGGAGGGAAAAGGGAAAAGGGGTTGAAACCACCAACCAGTTTAGAGTTACATGGAACTCTTTGTGAGAAGACCAGAGAAGATAAAGCGGACTATACGTTCTCGGACTCGGTTGGCGATGCAATTGTTCGACCTTTCCTGGTCGCGGTTTTCAAGACATGTAACTGCTTGAGTATGGGGGGACTCGGTTTGGTATGCCAGGGTCTTGATGGATTTCTGTTGTGAGATGGGGTTCCTGGCCCTTGCCAAGTAGCACCAGTGAGCAGTTGCCTTGCTCAAGCTGCACTGGGGCGGAATTGTTGGCCAGGATTCCAAGGTTCGATCAACTCATTAAAAATGGGAAGGACCGTCATGTTTCTATTCAAAGCAATGGATATACACAAAGAAGATCGACAAAGACCAGCCAGCACTTGCACGATTGTTTCCGTCATTTGTTGGCTAAAATTTAAGCACGAGTCATTTTTTCTTGCTATGAGACCCTCGTTTGGGCGTTGGATTTGACTTTGTTCCTTGTTGCCATGATTGATGTGCTTGATGTGCAAGGCAAATTGTGTTCTTGCAGCAAGAGTGCAATTTGCCTTGCACATCAGGCGCGTCAATCAAGGCAACAAGGAACAAAATCAAATGCATTGCATTGGCTATGCAATTCGTTTCCTTTCCCGAGTCGGTGAAAACAAGGAAGAAATTGGCACAAAACCGTTTCTTGCAAGGCGCGACGACATTTTGAGCTTTTATCTTCGGTCATTGCTAAGCGAGTCACAACCTCCCGCCTCACGTGGTTTTGGATCTTGCCGGCTTCATCTGGTACCACTTCGGCCACTTTCTGACAGTCATGGGGCAGTTGCAAGTTTTGAGAGCGCAAAACCTCAAGGTTCGCAATCTGATGCACCTATTCGGCTTCGAAGAGCTTCAAGTGCTCTTGAAATTGTCTCTTCATGTCCGCAATTTTCATAGCTCCGACTCCCGTGTGGACAGGTTTACCGAATGATCTGCTGGACAGTTCTTGTCCAACCATGTTCAACCATTTTTAAGATGCTGACTGCAATGATCAGTGCAGCCAGCTTGTGTTATTCGAAGCGGCTGCGACCATGAAACAATGGTGAGGTGGAGCAGCCCAGAGATGATGTCATCGCTCGGCAGTTCAGCTTCACTATTTTTTCTTTGTAGATTGATCATGGAAGATGCGTATATTTTGTTTCGTGTTTTCGCATGGATCGGTTTGTACACATAGCCTGTTTGTACAAATGGTTCCCTTTGGCTGGACCATTTGCTGGCTTTCAGCCCGGCTGAACTTTCGGGATGGCAACGGAGAGAGAGATTTGCTGGGAAGGAGAGTCAACAAGGAACTGATTGGGTTCATGGTTGGATTTTTTTAGGATCTTAGAGGCATGTGCAGCTCAAGGGCTGTCATTGGATGCGCGGCTTGCTCTGCATCTTGCTGCTGGATGTTGGGTTTGAGGTGGTCGTGGATGCAATCCAGTGACAAGACGCAGCAGCTGAGCGACATGATGAATCGCTTCTTGGGCGCTCGTGGCCCAGGGATGCCCTCGAAACCAACTTGCTGACGGGGTAGAAGGATAGCTGAAACATGTTGATACTTGTTGCTACTGGGGTTACCGGTTCGGAATCTCCGATCCTCCCAGCGAAAATGAGTGTCTTATCGGAAGACTAGCTGGTGGTTTGGTTGACATTTTAAATTCGCTAGTAGTAGCAAGTGGTTGGCTTGGTCGGTGGGTTGATTAGTTTGTTAGTTTGGTTGGTGGCTTAGTTGGTTAGTTGGTTGGTTGGTTGACTCGTGGCATATTTTTCATGCTTGGGGGTGGTTCAGCCACCCCTCAACCAGCCGGGTCCATGCAGCAGCCCTGGCGACCCGCACCGAGGTTCGCCGCTCTTCGAAAAGCTTCGGAACTTCGGCGCCAGCGTTTTGGAGCGGCGCCAGGTGGCGCAGCTTCCGTCCCTTGGGGGCCCCACGCAGTGGGCGCCAGGATGGCGTTACGGGGCGCCCGGTAAAGGCAGGTGGCTAGTGAGGGTTGGTGGATGCTGGGTGATTGGGTAAGGTTGGGTCAAGGATGAAGGACGGTGTGGAGAACACTGCTGGATGTTGATTTTTCATGTTCGATGTCATCCAAGCTGGCACTGGATGGTTCGTTAGATTTCGGGTGGTGAGCTGGCAAAAAGCAGATGATGTCTCTCAATCCGTTGCGGATACTAAGAGTCCCTGATAGCAAATCATGAGTTCTGAGAGCTTGGAGCTAAATTGTGGTAAATGGTGGTTAGCAATGGTGTGTGGTGCGTGCTGGTCGGTTATGGCGATGGTTATGCGTGGGCAATTATGGCTGACAAAGACTTGACTCACAAATGTTCACGCCGGTTGGTGCTGGGTAATGATTTTGCCATGGTAAATTGTGATCTAATACGAACGATCACTGACAAAATCATGAGCGAGAGTAGTGAATGGCTCAAACTAGGTTGGCTGCAACTCAATAGGCAGCTTTTACCGCATCAAACCTACCACAGGACAATCAGCGGCAGTGCTTTCATGGGCTGTTTGTTGCTGCCTTGCAAGTGATGGTAGCCCTTGGGCAATCACAACTTGCCTCACCCCCTACAAATCAAGTGGTTATCCATTCTTGCAAGCACCGTAAGGTATTAGTAAGATTTGGTGAGCCTGCTGTTTGCCAGCATTTATTTATCCATCAAAGAAAGTTCCATGGCTGATTATTGACCGTGCGAGCCCATGGTGTAGCCGCTGCTTCAAGGCCAGGGGCATTGCTGGAGATCAGAGGCTTGAAGGCGGGGGCCCTGAGGGCCATTTTTCGTGGGTCATCGATGATCAGCCGTGGCGCGTAACTTGTAAACCACAGGCTGAGCACAGTCCAAAGTGGCCGCAGCAAGCATGTACTGTTGATCTATCACCAAAAGTTCTATATCACATGGGTTCTATATCACATGGGTTCTATATCACATGGGCCTGAGGACTGTAAGCACGACTTTAAGCATGAATGATGTCGCTGGAAACGTGGCGTCAGCCAACACTTGCCGGTGATTTCAAACATTTTGTCATTTTCCCTATAGTAGTTATTGACAGCCGGTTGGTTGACAAGCATATTTTTCATGACGGGGTGGTTGACTACCTTTCATAGATTTTACCTATAGCAATTATTATATAACAACCGGTAGTTTTTTTTAGGGGTTGAAACCACCAACGAGAGACCACCTTGGGATGTCGGTAGGTGGTGGTCCCCTTGGGGCGTCCCACCTCCCCAGGAGGCCCAGCACCTGAACGGCCTGGTGGGCCAAGTGGTGGAAGCGACACCGCAGGAGGCCGCAACGCTGGACCCGGAGCGGAAGATTCTGCAGCTGGCTCCGCGGCTAAGCCCTTGGGGATGGCCCTGCGGACCTGTGGTGAGAAGGATGATGTGAGGGAGGGGACCCTGGGAAATGGGGATTGCGTGATGATGATTTATGATTGCCATGGTGATGATTAGTAATAGCTATGATGATGATCGATGGTCGCTGATTGATGATAGCTATGATGATGATTGGTGTGAAATCATCCAGTTGGTGTAAGCGCTGTGTCTCAGTGTCACTTGTACAGGTAAGCCGAACTAAGGAACAGCCACTCACCGCAGGCGCCTTGGGTCAAAACCTAGCGTGTTTTACATTGGTAGCGGAGCTGCAACGAAGCTCCAGGAAGACCCAATCGGATTCGGTTTGGGCACCCCAATATCGCACCACAAGCGATCGGTAGAGCAATCCCCGATCACATCAGTGAGAGGTGTGTGAACCCCAGCGGAACGAGCTGAGGAGATTCACAGGAAGAAAAGAGGATCGAGAAGTGGCACCCAGCGGAACGAGCTGAGGGAGACCACAGAAGAGATCCAGCAAGGACAATGTCTCTGTCAATATTGCGTTACGAGCATACTGGCAAGAAGACAGCTGAATCCAAGCAGGGTGCGCCGATATACGATGGCACTCCAGCAGGATTCTTCGAGTGGGAGTTCCGGGCCATGACCCGATACCACTCGACGGACGACGCCGAGAAATGGAAGCTGGCATCGAAGCTGACAGAAGGACTGACGGGCGAGTCACTGAAGATCGCGATGTCCTTAGGAGTTGGCCAGCTGACCAAGACAGACGGTGTCTTGCTGCTGATACAAGAGCTGCGAAAACACATCTTCCCACTTGCTAGTGCCGAAGCAAGGGAGTTGTTCAAAGCAGGACAAAGGCCAGGCATCCTGTCGAAGCAAGTAGGAGAGACGATGGTCTCATACGTTTTTCGGAGACGCAGATGGTACGATCTGCTGAGAAACCTTGACAAGGATGTGGAGCTGAGTGAGCAGATGAGGGGCGAGCTGTTGCTTGACCACTCCGGTCTAAGCCAGCCAGAGAGGTTGATGGTGATGACGAGTACCTTCAACAACCTCGAGTTCGACCGGGTGGCAGAAGGGCTGGTCAAACAGCACGCGCTAGCCCACTCACTCAAGTCAACAGCAGCAGAGAAACCCCACTACAACTCCAGGTGGCGATGAGACTTGATCGAGACTTGCCGAAGCCTCGATAGCTGAGGATTTTCACGGACAAGCAAGTGGCTAACCACCATGGCTGAAACCTTTTGATATGCTGGGAGAATCACCTGACGGAGAAAGAGTTACCTGGGAGTCGACCAGGAGTGGGGATGGCCAGAGAACGACAACACTGCTGAGTACGAAGCAGGAGAAGAGAACGATGCATGGCAGCAGGACGAGCTGTATGCATGGTACACGGGAGAGGCCAACCCATGGGATACGACCTGGGGAGAAGAAGAATGGCCGGAGACAGCCTGGTATGGAGAAACTCCTTGGTACGAAGGGAGCTACCAACCAGCTGACGTGTACGAGGCCATGATGGAGCAGATTGACCTGGAAGGTGATGCAGAGATGACTGCAATGGAGATGCAGTCAGCATACCTGTCCAACGAGTGGTCAGATGCTTCACAAGAAGCCGAAGCATTCTTTGGCAAAGGCAGAGGAAAGGCCAAAGGAAAAGGAAAGAACAAAGGCAAAGGCAAGGGTAAAGGAAAAGGAAAAGGGTATGGTCACGGATACCCAATGTACCCTGCCTACCGCAAAGGCGGAAAGGGAAAAGGAAAAGCAAGACCTGGAGACCTGTCATTGGAGGACAGGAAGAAGAAACTCCAGGAGCTGAAGGCACGAACGAAGTGCCAGGCCTGCGGTCAGACAGGACATTGGGCTGGAGATTCGCAATGTCCAAAGAAGCGACAGACGGCACACGCCAGCGTTGCAGTGACGAGCTCCAGTTCCTCGAAGCTAGAGGAGAAAGATGGACCTGGGCTCGCACTCATCCGGTCTGACGACGAAGACGGAGAAGTGCACATGATGGTGCAGAAGAAGGCCACAAAGAAGAAGAAGACAAAGAAGCCGGAAAGCAGTCCGGATGAGAGCGAAGGGTTCGTCTTGGCTGAAGGAGGTCAGGTTGACAGCGACTCTGACGATGACGAAGCCAAGAGGACAGCTGCTCAGATGATGGTAGATGCTCGATGGGCAGGGGTGAGCCAAGGGCTGTCATCCTCAGAACCAGAGCGAGAAGGTGTGTCATATGAAGAGACAAAGAAGATGCCGCTGAAGGATACGACCTTCAGGTCAGGGCAGTTCAGAGGAACCAGCTATGACAAGATTGTGTATGACAACCCGAAGGAATGCATCAACATCATGCAGACGGAGAGGAAGAGCAAGGAAGAGCAACTCTTCAAGGCTTGGTTGAATGGATGCTTCAACATCCAGCATGGCCAGCTGAGACCAAAGCCGAAGTCTGCATGGATGAGTGCTGATGCAATCATAGCAAAAGCAGAAGGAGACGAGTCTGCGAAAGAAAGTCCTGGATGTCCTGGTGGATGTAAGGAATTCTCCAGGAGAGGATCCAACGCGTACGTGGATGTGAAGACCTGCAAGAAGTGCGGCAAGCAGGAGAAGACAAAGAAGATCCTGATGGAGCAGAACGATCCATCCACGTGCAAGCATGAGGTCACCGACTTCCGAGGTTCAAGCAAGACCACGTCACGAGTGTTCTGTTTGCAGTGCAATCAGTTCATCCAAGAAATGCCTCAGGAAGAGAAGGTAGAAAGGAAGAAGGTGACGAAAGACCTTGAAGCGAAAGGTACACCAGGAGCCATTGCAGTGGCCAGACAAGCCATTGAGCAAGAAGACATCCAGCTGACGAAGGAAGAAGCATTGGCATGCGTGGAACGATTGGCAGGTGATGTGAATGACATGCCAAAGAAGATCAAACCGAGTGAGTTGATCGCAGCATTGCAGGATGCAATCGACACCCTGGCTCAGAGATCAGTACCAAGGGCATCAGCAAACATGGTGGTGGAAGAGACACCCATGATGCCGGTGCTGAGAGGACCTCTGAGGAAACGACTCAGAAAGGTCGACATCCTTGCTGACCCAGGAGTGTGGGCCATCCTCGACGAGGGATGTAATACCACGTGTCATTCCCGACTGTGGAGAGAAAACGCTGAAGAAAAGTACCTCCAGCAAGGGTTCGTGGTAGAGAGGTTTCCCTCGAAGAAGGAGTACCACGGAGTTGGAGGAGCACCAATCCAGACGAAGTACTGCTTCAGGTTTCCTTTCAACATCAGTTGCGGGCCATATGACACGACGTTGGCCGGAGTGTTGGATTCACAGGAACTCGGTCACGACGGGTTTGTACCATTGCTGCTCAGCCTGGGCAACCAGTCGACTCTTGGACTGGTGAAGGACATGCGTTCAGGCACATGCTACCTCAAGGACTATGATGCGACCTTGGAGCTGTGCATCTGTGAGCAGAATGGATTCCTGTGTATCAACATTGGAGACATGTCGAAGGTCCTGTATCGAAGGACAGAACTTCCAACGGTGGTGAGACCGCTGAGATGGGGAAGTCCTGAGTACCTCGAACGCTTCACCAACAACATCGCGAAGTGCAACGCGATGCCATTTGGTGAGAAGGACCGACCTGCATGGGCCGACTTGAGTTGTGTTGGGAATGGTCATGAGGGGTCACAGCAGCCATGTGAGGGCACCACACATGAGACTGCTGACACGTCCATGGAAGACATGAACATGGAAAGTAGGAACATGAATGGTAACATGAACATGCATGACCATGGCATGACATCCGCAGCCATTTCAAACCCAAGCAATTCGCAAGACCACCAACTTGACGAACCGAGTCAAGCACTGATGGCAGAGGAAAAGAAGCCAGAGATGTGGGTGGTTTCAATTGGAATCCAGAAGCAGGAATCGAGCAAGTTATGGGATGACCGGGTCAAGTCCGGCCAGTTGAAAGATGTCCAGAAGTACATCACGAACTCGATCTCCAAGCACGGATTGGATTCGACTCTCCGTGAAAACGACAATGGAGTGGGTGACGAAGTCATTCGTGCAACGGATTGGCATCACAATGCCACATTCCAGAGAGTGGTGCACGGTCTCTGGAATGATGAGAACACCCACTACATCCTTTTGGATTGCCACCATTTGGAGAAGTTGGAACACAATGGGGAAAGCCTTTACGACCCATTGGTGATCGAAGGCCTCATGAAGGACAACAGGATGAGGGATCGTTTGAGGAGCTTTGGAAAGAAGCTTGGAGACAACCTCAAGTCTGGAAAGGTGAAGAATGTTCCAGTTGTCATTCTCGTGGCCGACAACTGGGGACAGAAGGTTGCTCCAATCCTCACAGAGGTGATTTGGAAGATCATCGACCATGATCAGAAAGCAGAGCGCAGGGTGCGCAAGAGTCACCTGGGGCTCGAGTTTATGAACGAGCTGGGTGAAAAGGACTCTGTGGGAAACATCGATCCCAAGTGGCAGAAGAAAGACAAGAAGTATGAGCAGAAGAGGTATGACTTCGAGAAATGGGTCTATGACAACATGTTCTACCACTTCGAGTCAGACATCAAAGAGGCCAAGAAGCATGAGAAGAAGTTGAATCGAGGTGGATGGAGAGACCCAGAAACCGTGAAGAGCAGGAAGAAGGATGACGAAAGTGATCCAAGAGGAAGGACCCCTGCACACGAAGGGGGAAAGAGGAAGAAAAGAAAGGAGGAAGAATCACCTCCAAGGGCCATGAGTTCGAGGCCAGAAAAGAAGTCAAGGTTTGACAACGAGCTGAAACATCTGGACGATCAGACCTTGATTGCGATGCAGAAGAGCATCATGGACAAGTTGGAGCAGAGGAAGAGAGAAGCTTCACAAGCCAAGGAAGCCGCAGAGAAGAAGAAAGAGAAGGAGAAGATGGAGAAGGCCAAGGTTGAGCACGAGAAAGCTCTGAAGGAGAAGGAATCAGAGAAGAAGAAGAAATCCACAAAGGAATCTGCAGCAACCTTGAAGGCCACACAGGAAGAGCCAGACTATGGAGGAGAAGATGAAGAAGAAAAGGAGGATGAAGACGAATCCTCATCAAGCGAGTCTGTGGACAGCGCAGTCGAGAGAGCGATTGCCAAGGATCTGCAGTCAGATGAGCCTCCAGAGGAAGCCCCCATCAAGTTGACAGAAGCACCAAGAGGTGAGGCACCAAAGAGCCCAGACTATCCACCACAGCGAAGAGGACGCTCACGGTCTCCATATGGCTATGGCTATGGCTATGGATACTCTAGCCGTCATGGAGAGGAGTACTATGATGAAGATGATGATGACGAGGATGCCCGCTACTCGTACCGTGGCCGTCATGATCATCCATGGTACTCTGAGCATCGCAAAGGAAAAGGCAAAAGCCCTGGAACGAAGGGCACAGGTGGAAAGAAGGGCAAGGACAAGACCAAGTCCCCGGCCAAGTCACAGGCTGGACGCTGGGAGTGGCGCCCAACGCCAAAGAAGACCGTGGACGAGGTCGAAGAGATCCTGAGGGTGCAGTGTGGCAAGGTGAATGTGGCCGAGTTGGTCCGCACAAAGGTGGACTGGATCCACATCGAGGCACTGGGAATGACGGTGCGTTACACGGCAAAGGTGCGGCCACGACACACCAGAATGCCGGTGGTATCGTACCTGCGCCAGGCGCAGAAGTTCTCATACCCGCGCAAGAAAGATGAGAGCACATGGACCACGGTAGAAAAGGCCGAAAGCAGTGAAGTCGAGACTGAGCTGGAAGAATGTGAATACTGCATTGCTTTCCTTATCCCTCCAGAGACCTTCGAAGAAGCGGAGGGAGGCACAAGCTACTATGCCAACATGGGCAGTGGCAGTCTCAAACATGCAGACCTTGCATGTGGAACAGAACGCCGCGCAGTACTACATGAGCGCGCTGGGTTCAGGGAGCAGCAAGATGGATGTGGGACATGCCCACATGGGGGACACCAAGAGGAAGATAGCTAAGACAGGGCTATCCCCCAACTTGCTTAAGCTGTGCACGTTGTTGGTTGTGTTTGTAGGCAAGGTTCAAGGTATTCAATGTGCTTCCAATCCTGAAGGACCCACGTTCAACGGC